>JBBMOI010000001.1:42275000-42347500 GCA_038088405.1 Porites divaricata
CTGGCTTCGGTTTTTCTTTAGTTATTGAGCGGCTCCAGCGGGATGGCAGTCACTTGTTGCGGTTCAGTTCTAGCAGTATGTCCTCGGATTCTTATTTCTGCATACGGTGTTTTCAGTTTTTTTCGTTTCATTTGCCTATTTTGTCCTACGTTGTTTAGTCTTCGTGCTTCCTTAAGTTTTATTCATACAGAGTGCATGAACTTAACTTACTAGCATGCTGCTAATTCCCGTTGGGTTTTTTAAGATGCGTGTAATTATAAGTTACCATCATCATGGCATCCTCACCACACTAAGAAAGCCATTCCGTTCAGCTTAGCCCTCCGCCTCCGCCGTATCTGCTCTACAGACGCTAAGTTTAAACATCGCATTAATGAACTTAAAACATATCTCCTTGCTCGTGGTTATAATAATATTTTCCTAGAAAAACAGTTCCTACGCGCTGATAATATTTCTCGTACTAACGCGTTACAGACTAAACCCAAAGCTTCTAACGATGTTGTACCATTTATTGTCACGTATAACCCCGCACTTCCACGCATTTCTAATATCCTACGCAAACATTTTAACATCTTACACTCCTCTAACCGTTGCAAAGACGTCTTTAAGCAACCGCCTTTCGTTGCTTACAGACGTAGCTCTAATCTTCGTGACCTTTTAGTTAAAGCACAACTACCCGTTATCTCCACCAATCATTTTCCGCCAGGCTCCTTCCGTTGTGGACAGAATTGTGCCACTTGTGCATACATTACTAACGGCCTCACAAGTTATACCTTTTACGCTACAGGTGAAACACGCTCCATCACTTCACACATTACTTGTAACACTAAAAATGTGATCTACATGGTTCAATGTAACCGTTGTAATTTACAATATATAGGTGAAACTAAGCGACGTCTCAAGGACAGATTTAACGAACACAGACGTGCAGTCGACAAAACTAACATTAAATCTAAACCCACTACTGTTTCTGAACACTTTCTCTCTCACTCTAACCATTCTCATACTGACATGCAGTTAATCCCACTAGAGAAAATTCATTCTTCACGTGACTCAGTTCGTAAGGCCAGGGAGTCGCATTTGATAGATAAGGCCATGACTCTTGAACCTCATGGCCTAAACCGCCGTGACGAATTATTTTAATCCATATCCTTAGTATTTTTCCTTTCCAGTCTTTATGTTGTACGTCATTTCCGCCTCTTCCTTTTATTGCGTAATTCTCCATTTATATAATATTGTGATTGCTACATAAGTTCAGTAACATCTGTAAACCTGAAGAAGGCTGGTTTGGCCAGCTGAAATATTGTTGCAAAAAACAATATACGTTGTTTTAATCAGCTTTGCAGTAGTCTTTGGACTTCTTGTTCTTGGTTCATTATATTTTGGCTGATTTGATCTCTTTTCTAGAGATCCAACGTTTACAACTAGCAGGATCTTCGTCCACGGTTTTTGCAGCTAATTTAATCCTTAATTATAAGTTGCCGCTTTTTCTTGTCTGAGCTATTGTTTTGCTTATGCTCTGGTTGTTGTTTTCAGCAAAACCCACAGGTTTTTATTCTAAATAAAAGACACCGTTATGATGTCATCATGATGGGATTTTATGGCAAAGCATTGTTTAGATAATGGCTTGCAGGCTAAGGTGGCAGGTTCCAAGCCTACCTTATTCCTAGCCAATCAGAATTTAGAGCGTTCCGGACGATATCGTTCTAAAGCGCGCTTTTCCATGCGCTCGCCCCAGGTAGGGCGTAGGCAATCACGCATTACAAACAAATAGATCTAGAATCAATATGGTGTTCACAAAAGTTACAAAATATATGAGATAAATAAAGTACTTAAAAAAGTATACAATATCGCTAGTTTTACATTTTATATATAGATTTAGTAGGAATTATTTTGAATGAATAATAATTTAAAAAATTAATACTGTCTTCTTAATAGAGACAATGATCGCTAAGTCAAACAATAAGTTGGAGACCCACAATATGAAATGGAGCAAATATAAACCTGATTAGCATACGATCTCTTCTCCGCTTACTTCAATTATTAATCTTTATTCTTTATTTTACTTTTTTTTTTCATGTAAATAGAAAAGAAAGTACTGGGGTTTGTTTGTTTGTTTTTGTTTTGTTTATTTCTTTTTGTAAGTATGTAATTTTTGCAAGTCTACGATGTATAAATGTTTAGTTTTCCTTTCCGTTTTTTTGTATTTTTCCTACGTGTTCATAAGTCAGTGTGTAAAAAAAAAGGTAATACATAACAAAATAAAAATTCATTAAAATACAAAAAAAAAAAAAAATAATAAAACAACAATTTTTGATTTCAGCTTTCAGTCTTTTCTTTGGTATATTGCGGGATCGTGTTGAGAACTGTCTTAAGGTAATTTTGACATCGAAAAGGTTCGAATTCTTAATGTACAAATTTATCCTATTTGAAGGAATACGTCAATTCTTCTCAATTCCACGACTGAAGTAATAATTTATGAATGAGGCCGAGTATCTTATGAAGAATTATGGAGATCGAGTAGGGTGTTATCCGTCGAGGCCGTAGACCGAGGCGGATAGCACCCTCCAAGATCTCTATAATTCTTCATATGGTACGAAAGCTGAATCAATAATTGTTGTTTTATTATTCATTCAAAATAATTCCTAGTTTTATGTTGTAGTCGTGCAAAAAAACTGAAAAGAAATGTACAAAAAAGTGTGCTGCACTTGCAAAGTTACCTTTTTGCTAATTAGACCCATTGTTGTTTTTTCACCGTTCTCGTTGCCTTCGCCGCTTAGCATTACACGATTTTATATTTTTTTGAGGGAGCCATAAATATTATAGAGCGCTTCTCTTTTAGGACTGGCTAAATCTATATATAAAATGTAAAACTAGCTATATTGTATACTCTTGCACATACTTTATTTATCTCATATATTTTTGTAACTTTTGTGAACACCATATTAATTCTAGATCTATTTGTTTGTAATGCGTGTTTGTCTACGCCCTACCTGGAAATCAGCTTTTGTTGTGTATGGTTAAGGTAGTGAAATAAATGTGTTGATTTTAATTTGATTTGGTCGCTAGCGCTCAACCTGCTCACCCTCTTGGGGTTCAGTTGTGGAGAGGGAGGTAGAAAACCTGTAAAGGCCACATAAAAAGTTGCCACAGAGAGGAGGACCCCTATATATAGATAACGATAGGAAGCAGGCCGCTCGCGCGAACCTCTAGATGGTGCATTGGTTCAGCAGATATCAGGAAACAGAAGACCTTTAGCCTGCGTAGCAAGCGTTTTTGTTTGGTTTCGGAGCAAAGAAAGACCGAGGTGCGGGATTTTCGGTTTTGTTCGCGCGAAAAATGGAACAAGAGCCTTTTTCGCGCGGTCTTTGACCCTCGCTCCTCGTTCTTTGCTCCGAAATAGGCCTTGGACCCAGTTGTATCACCCTCTAATCTTAAAACTAATATCGGCTGTGACATTTTTTTTCCGCGGACAAAAAATTCCCGCGAGAGGATCCGCGTAAGGAAAATTGTTAAAAGGCGGTGAAGATGACTGCCTCACAACTAGGCGCATTGAAATATTATACTTTGAAAGTGACGAATAATCAGCCTGCAGAACAGGTATTATTTCCCCCCCGGGGTTTTTCAGGGGAGCGAAACCCGGGGGCAAGCGCGAAGCTAGCGAGCGCGGAGCAACAGACACGCGCAACGGGAAAATGCTTCCCCCATGCGTGTCTCGTGACTATAGCGCTCCTCAGTCGCTTCGCGCTGGCCTTCGCTCGTCTGTAAAACGCGAAAAAATATCGCCGGTTCTGCAGACTACGTATAATAGCCAAATGTGGCCAGGGAGGTTGGAAAAGATTAGCTTTGACAGAGTTTCATCAATGCGCACAGCTAAGATCCCCCACCCTTTGGTCAGGAATCCTCCATTAAAACAAAATTCCTGGATTCGTCCCTGCAGATAAGCCAAGATCCGAACACCGACTTGTATTTGTTATTCACGCGGGATTAACACTCTTTTTGAAATTTCTAGGAAATTTCTAAGAAGTCTCCTGAAATTTCTGCTCCACAAATCTTCATTAAAGTGACATCTCTTCAATTTTTAAGGAAAATAAATTCCGTATGGCATGACCGAGATGGAAACAGAGGCGTACCGACTTCAAACGATTACCTAAAACACTATACCACTGAGCAGTTCGATGCTAAACATCTCTTTGATTTCAATGTATATATCAACATCCTAAACTCTAAAAAGAAGCTAAACCCTAATCAGTGTTATCAGAGCTTAACCCTAATCAATATAGTCAGAATCCCGTATGAATAGCGAACACAAGTCAGTGTAAGGGTCCCGTACGAATAGCCATTATGTACAGATATCATAATGCCTCCTGCATACAGCATCAACTTAGGAAGCTGTACAACAACCAACAACGACTTTTAAAACTTTTATTTATAAATGTAACAAGTTAATAAGCACACACCTGTAATATGTATATGTAGGTTTTAAACCTTTAAAGCACGATCTGCTTTGCAAACAAAGGTGGTTATAATCTCAGTGAAAACCTTAATCATAATGTCATGGACGATTGCCCTGACTGATTAATGCCAGGCTGCAAAGAAAAACATAATCAGCTGTTTGATGGCCAAATGTCGTCCACTGCTAAAGGGACTGAACTTCTCTTCTTTTTTTTCACACTGCCTGGGTTTGTTGACTATTTTCTATCTACTGTACAATAACAAATGGCACGTCTATAGTTTCTTATTCTTTTCTTATTTTGTTGCAAGGTATATATACTTGAACAAAATGATTTTATTAATGCCTGCCTGTTTTACAGGCCTCATTGTACATGTATACTTCACTGAGTGTTGATACATGTATGCCTACAAACAATCACTAAGTTTTTAACTAACTAGTATTATGCTGATGGTGTATAATCATAACTTTAAAATGCATGTACACTACACTGAGTGCCGACATGTCTCCAGCAAGAAATAAAGACGAAGCCTGTGGGCTTTCTTTCTTTAGCTGAAAAATAAGAAAAATGCATAAATTTAAATATACTTAACGTTTAAAAATAAGGAAGATTTGAAAACGGTAGTGCAGTAACCTAAAATAATGCAAGTGTGATACTTTAACAGGCCTAGAAAATTATCAAACTAGCACATATTATTTTTATTTCATTTCATTTTCACTTGATATTTATTTATTTATTAATTATCATTATTATTTCTTTTAACTGGTGAAGCAAACTGATTCAAATGCTGCTCTTCTGCAGCACATAAATCATCACCTCCATGTATGACATTAGTTAGGGTCAATGCCTAGATGTGTGAGAAAGTAGATGCAGTTCCTGTTCTAAATCTTATTCCTGGCTTCATGAACAAAAGTGTATCGTAAGAAAAAAATTACCTTGCTGTTGATCAGCAACTGATTCGTCTACGTTTGATGCCTTTTCCACCTGTTTGCTTGACAGGGAAGCTGGACAGATCTTTCACTACAGTTTGAGAGTCATCAGGAGTGTCCTCTACATAAGACCAAGGTAAAAAAGTTTTACATTCATGAATTAATTGATAACCAAATCATTTAAACCAGATTAAATGTTGCAATGTATGGATATAATTATCATGGCCTACAAAGGTCATAATGCAAATTTAATGTTTTTTTTTTTTCAATTTATTTTTTTTTCTTAAAAGATTTTGCTTTAAATTGAAAATAGTTGCTGAAAAAAAGAAGTTGAGAGTCAAAATGAATGTCCTCTACATAAGAGCAAGGTGAAAAAAGTCAAATGTGAATTTTTGTAACAGGGACATGCCAATGTGAGAATATAATGGACTTACAAACCTATAGAAACTTCATAATCTGGCTTCAAAGTACAACAAAAATAGTGACAAATAAATATAATAACTTTTCAATTTCCATTTAATTTTATATGTAAAAAAGAACTTCCATAACCAGCAAGAGCAGATGTGATTTCCTGCTTTTGTCATTAAAATTAATCTACACGTATTACGGGGACTAAGGAGGCATGAGAATTAAACCAAAGTTAGGAAAGACATAATTAATTTTTATCTGTCCTTGCAGGAAAGCTATTAGTACTTCCTTATGGACTTTTCATAGCTAAAAGTCTCCTCAGGCTGGTTTCCTTCATCATCAAAATTCTGTTATTGACCCTTTTTAAGGAGCAAAAGCACCTACTGTAGCTATGGGTTGTACTTTCCCCAAGTCTGTAAAACTTTTAATTCTAAAGCTACAGGGTAGTTAAGAGTACCTACTGAGCATAATTTATGAGGATAAAATTATAAGTGATAGTTTAGATATTCTGCTACTTTTAATAATTTTGAAATCTTTCGTAAAAATTATTTACGGCGAATGTGAATTTGCACCATGTGACCAACTTTTCTCTTTATCTGTTGTTTACTGTATATTACCTCACACAAAAGCTAGTACTTTTTCTACTTTCATGCCATTTTTATACATTAGAATTGTTTTAAGCTGTTTTTATTTGCTTTTTTTTCTATTTTGAATGTGGCTAAATGTAATTTAGGTGAGGTTAAACATGAGACAATGCTGGCCAGCGGTCTCCACCACGAATTGTATGCGGGGCGGTCTTGGGGTTTAGCAGGGCCTTCATAGGAGTCAATCATTTTGTTCACGTTGCTTATGCGTGCAGGTGCAGTAGTTATAGTTGTTTTTGCCCCCATCCCTCCCTCCACTCTGGTTCCTGTTTTGGTAAGTATCTGCACCTCTTTCCACTGAGGTTCTCAGTGTGACGGTGCCTGGTGGGTGCCGCTCTCAGGGTTGTCATGGTTACCCTTCTGCGTCATCAGGCACCTTCCCTACACCGATTTATTGTTGATGGGTTTAATCAGAAATTCGCAACTTGAATCTGAACATTTGCCGTTTACCGTAAGCGTGACTCTTAATCTCTCTAATATCATTATTATTATGCTAATATTAATAAATATATTATAATTAAAAAAAAGAAGTGAACAAAATTTAGCTGAGTACATGTACATGTATTATTACAGTAAATGCAAAGTAAAAAAAAATTACAAGGAATGAAAATCATACCAGAAACCATCATGACCATCATTGCAACCAAAGGTGTGAGCTGCTTCTTCCAGCTGTACTTCTCATCGTACTCTGAACGCAACCTTGCTGCTTGATCGAGCCTGGTCTTCCTGTCTGTTTCTCTAACTTTCTTGATTGTCAAAGCCCACTCTCTGGCATCATCAGAATCCACAATGGCTGATGTTCCAAATGTGACATCCCTGAGAGCCTCACCAAATCCTGACTCCCCATGAACAAGCACAGGAAGCCCAGCAGATAAGGCAAGAAGTGCCTCCAAACCAAACTCCTTGCCACCTGATGGCATAATGGCAAGGTCCACCTCACAGAAAAGATCTTTCCACTCTCTTTCAGTTTGTGGAAGGTTTCTTATTGTTCGCTGCCTGTTAGGAACACCATGCTGATGAAATAGATTGGCAAATTGCTTCTCTGTTCCTTTTCTTGGGCCAACATAAATTAGATGATAGGATTTATCATGATTTAACTCTGCCATTGTTTTTGCAGCAAGTTCAAGTCCCTCTTCCTGAAAACTGTCAGGATTATCTCCTCCAACAAGCAGAACACGAAAGTTTCTTCCATCATTGGTTGCATGTGTCAAGTTACTAAATTCACTGATGATTCCAGGAGTGAGATTAAACGCTTGTTTTCCTTCTGAGCGAAGAAAAGCACACACGTCATCAGTTGTCTTGGGTCCTATAGCAACAGGAATGTTAGCAGCTATGGAAAGTCCCTTTCTGTAATCTTCATAAGTTTCCACAACTTTATAATTCCAGAACGGCAACTCATTGCCTCCATCAATATATATGCCCTTGCATTGATATTGCTCTTTCCAGTGCTGTGCAATCATACCCAGTCGTGCACCAATTCCTATTACAAAGTCTCTTTTGAGTTTTTCTGGTGGATAACACAACCAATCAGTGGGGTCAGGAAAGCATGGTTGCTTCTTAGCTTTGACAATGGTAACTCCATTTATTTCTAAACACCGTTTATTAAAAACATCAATCGGTGCATTTTCAGGAACAAGTAAACTGACTTCCACACCTGCCTGGGTAAAGTTGGCCAGTTGCTTTGCCAGCTCTGTAATTAAAAGGCTTGAAATTCCAACGCACTTACTTGCCAGGATGGTGACTTTTATAGGTTTGCCCAAGGAATAAGTTCCATTTAATTGGGCCCGTATGTTATTTATAACATTTCTTTCACACTGTTCAAAAAGCAATTGAAAAAATAAAAGAATATTAAAAACCTACAGTAGTATGATGGAAGACTAAATGCAGTAATTAGGAGAATCTTGAGTTGAATGACATTTCAGCTTTATAATGTCCGCAAGTTGGGAGAGTCACCAAGCCATAATAATTGTCTCAAAATTAAGTTTGGTTTTTTATCACCACTCAGCCCTTTTTTTTTGACAAAAAGGAAAACTTAAAGTTGCAGGAACTCAAATTAACAAAAAAATACTTTCAAGTCATGACATGTTATACACAAAGTTTTGTACAAATATTTGGACCATTCTCATAATTCTCTTGCAAAAAATGTATTTTCATATTAAGAATGTTTGAACTCATCTACACGTACCATTGAAATGACGGGACAACCAGCTAATTATGTTGGAAAGGTGATTTTTACATGCTGCTTGCTCAGGCAAAAGTTTTGTCAAAAATATTTTTTGGAACCCGGAGTATTTCACCAGGGTTCTCATGAACTTTTTAATCATCAGTTCTATTTCTGTTAAGGAGTTGAAAATCATGGAGGTGCAACATGACCAAAATACCTTTCTTAATTTTGTGTGGAAGTGTTTACTCTGTAATCTACAGCTGCAATGCTTATTTGTGAAAACCATCACCGGCTAGAATAATAATAATAATGATAATAATAATAATAATACTTACTAATAAACAATAATAGTTTAATAGCACTTTTTCTGCAAGCAGTAAAAACTATCTAAAAAACATCACCGAAAAGTCCACTGTGACTGTAATTGTAAGTAAGTAACGTTAGTTACAGGTTCAGAAAAGAACAGCATTCACAATGCTGCCATTTCTAAACTTTGAAAAGAGCAAATGGTCACGCAGATTGTAGGGGCTCAGTTGGTGTAATGTGCAGTAAAGTATCAGTCAGTTCCAGCAACCACCCTCCTCCTCCCCCGTCAAAAGAGTCAACTGCATTAACCTCAGAATGTTCAATAGGTGAGAACAATAATCAATACCACATGTATTGAATAACAATCAAATGTGTATATGCACAAATTGAATTCCCAAGTTGAAAGAGTTGGTTAATTTGAGCAATTTGTGCAATTTCAGCACTTTGTAAGCAATAACAAAGGAAATAGCTGCCATAAAAAATTGCAACATTGCTAGGAGGAAAAAATGTTAATGACATTCATTCGTTTTTCCCCGAAGCTATAAGGCATATCAGGCCTCAAACTTTCACAAATAAGTGAAATTGGTATGCTCTTTCAATATTCAGAGAGTTTCTATTTTAATAATTCTCCGGATTTCAAGTGACTTCCCTGCTAGCAGAGGTTTCTCACGACAAGGCAAAAATGAGAGAAAGGAGAGAGAGTCTCTTTCCTTTCTCTGACTCATTTTTGCCTCGTCGTGAGAAACCTCTGCTAGCGGAGAATCAAGTGACAGGCGGGATGATCAAAGGATTTTTTGGGTTTGAATTTTTCCATTTTGGGATTGTTTTGGGTAGGTTAATTTTGGCAGGCACTTTTTTGGGTAGCTTGATTTAAGTAGGGATTTTTTAGGGGGTATTCAAAACTAATGTTCTATTTTTTGTTTTACATCATTCACCGTGGCTATTAATACAGGACCCATGCACCGACGTGTATTTGCTACTCATACATCTCTTCTTTAAATTTATCTTGAAATTTCTGGTCACTTACAAATTTCCATGAAAGTGCAAGTC
The DNA here is from genome assembly GCA_038088405.1 of Porites divaricata. Lineage (NCBI taxonomy): Eukaryota > Metazoa > Cnidaria > Anthozoa > Scleractinia > Poritidae > Porites > Porites divaricata. Next base: position 42,284,953 of record JBBMOI010000001.1, read on the forward strand.
TTTTCAACCACTGTTCAATTTTTAAGAAAAAAAAATTCAGTGACAAATTTTATATGAAATAAAAACAGTTTAGCTAGATTGAGAATCGATCCTGGGGCGTTGAATCTACAGTTTGTAGTTCTAACCACTACATAACAGGGAATTCGCAGCTGAAATATTCGTGATTTTAATCCTTATACTACTACATGAGAAATTTCTGCAATTTGATTGGCTTAGGGCAGTGGTATTTCAGCTTAATTTGAAATACCTACATGTGAAAATTACAAACCTTTTGTGGGTAGTAGCATAAACAAATAATAACATGATTTAACCCTAATCAATTTAGTCAGAATCCCGTATGAAGAGCAAATACAAGTCGATGCACGGGTCCCGTACCAATAGCCAATAGATATTATTTAAAGCTTTCTGGAAATTTTTATGGCTTGGAAATTTGGCATGAGATTTTTTGGAGGTTAAATTTTGGTCTAGGGATTTTTTCGGGTTTTGATTTTTGCCTCCATTCGATCATCCCTGTCTCTTGAAATCAGAGTACCCCGCCTGTAAAAAATTATTGATACATAAAAACCTGCCAAACTTGGCGACGTAAAACAAAGAAGAAAAAAGAGTTTCTTTGTAGAGCTTGCATAGAACGACAGAGAAAAAGAGCTAAACCAAACAAACAAAATAAAAAGTAAACCCCTAAATTATTCCTTACCTCTGACCAGTTGGTACGGAGAAATTCATGTATTCTCCACAATACACCCGCCGTATCTGTCGTCCTATCCATCTTCGAGGGTCAGTGATCGATATGTCCCTGGATATGTTTTTACGTTCACATTTTGATTTCTACCCCGAAATTATAAGCCAAATCTACATGAGAAAAGTTTCCCCTTCCCATAATGACACTTTTTGCCAACCTCGTTCCCAGTGTTCTCTGAGGACCAGGTGGGAACGAGGTTCCCCCCTAATGGTGCACATAACGGGGAAAAGGCTGAATGGGTCCGTTTCCTCGAGAGATCATTACGTTTAACTCATGATTTACACAAGATTAAGCTCATTTGAAGCAAAAAGTTTTCTTTCCTAAGAACACGCAACTCGAGCTAACAAAATCAGGAGCCGAATCCTGACAAAATATTGTTGCGCCTTCTATATACAGTAATGATAATACAAAATGTGACTCCAAACAATACATAGAAAGAGTAAAATACTTTTTAAAATACAAAAACGGAACAAAATTTTGTTCATGGAATAGCGCTAATCCGCCTTTCAGGAACTGAGCCTGGCACACAAGAAGATCGTAGAAAAGTTCTAAGGGGTTGGAGTGGGGGCGGACGAGGTACAAAAAAACTATATTCAGTGCAAGGGAAAAGCAACTAAAGCTAACGAAAAAAAACATGCAGCTCCAATTTTTTTCTAGTTCCACTCCCGCCATAAATTTTTTAACAGTCCGCGGCTTAGCGGTCCTTGGCGAGCGGATCGAGAAGCCAGCTGAAATTCAGGCTACCGTCTCCAGCGCAAACCTTGGTTAACGGTTTGCCTTTCAATTTTACAAAAGGTAGATCATAATAGAGGAGTGAGTGCATTGACTATGTTGATTAGGGTTAAGCATTTTGTTTGTATCTTCTTTAGCAGTGCTTCTCCTACTAAACGTATGCACGAATCATAGAAGAAATAAAGCTGGGTGTAGTTAAGCTTGTTTCCTTAGTTGTTTTGGTACTGGAGAGGGTTTATCTGTGGCTAAGAAGATTGTCATGGGAGACGTTGGGCTGGGTCGTATCTATGGTCTGTTGCCGAATTACGAGTAACTTGCGGGGCAATATAAGGATCTAGTTAAGGCGATTAACCGGATCAAGTATTCTTCGTCGTATAGTCAAAATGAAACTGATTATTCAGTCCAATAAGCATAAGAGTGTCCATGGAGTCTGTCACGGCGTACTCTGGATCGACTGTGATGATCGAAGGCTCCTGATCGAAGGTCTGGGGGATTTGAAATCGCCCATTCTGGATTTTTTTTTGGGGGGGGGGGGGGGTGGGTGGGTAGTAAAATCTGGAAAGTATTATATTTTGAGGTTCCTTGATTTAAGTAGAGATTTTTTTTAAAAGACTGGCGCAGAACAAGTAATCCTGTTTCTACCGGGCTCCAAGTTACAATGGTGACAATAAGGAGTTAGTAAACAAGGTCATGAAGTGGAGGGTTAGGCTATTTTTCAGTTGATGTCTCCATGATCGTCAGATGCTAAAAGCGTTTGGAGCCATGATTTTTCCAGAAACTGCCCTCGCGGGTATTAACGGGGGATGGATATATGTGACCGTTCACAAAGGTCTTGGTAGAAACAGCACGTTCGGTATATGTTGAGTAAAGAGTGGACGTGGGTTTTGAGATTGCCTTTAATTTACATCGCCAAAGACTGGGCCTTGTGGTGCGGTTGCAGCAGCCGTAGATGACTGGGTACAGATTTGTTTCTCCAGTTATTATGGCCGTAGGGCTAGCGCTTTTAGTAGTTGTTGATATTCGCGTTCGGTGTGTTAGGCGGCGGTGTGAAGATGCTCTTGCGAGGTAGTGGTAAGAGGTTCATGAAAAGCGCGAAGTCAGATGGTGTGAGTTCAGCGCGCGGTAATCAAAGGGGAGTTGTTATGCAGCAAAACTAGGTTATTTCGGAAGAGGTGATCCAAATTTAGGATATCGCGATCTTATGCGATTTGGTTTGTCATGTTTATGTTTGAGCCAGGCAGTGGGTAGTCCTTGGGATAGAGCGATCTACGTCAGTCTAGGCGGAAGCCTACTACTGCTCTAGGTTGAAACTCAAGGCCAATAGTTTAAGTGATCCATCATGGCGGATGTTGTTAACTCAGAGAAAGTAACTGAAGAGGTGTTTCCAATGTGCTTTTTCAGGGTTGAGAAGGCGACATGGTATATTCAGACAGGCCTTACTGCAAAAGTACAGTAATCAAACACTATATCAAGTTGAAAATGTCATCAGGTAATGGAGTATCAAAGTTGTTATGTTACGCCTTAAGTTACAAAGTGAGAGAAACACCATAGTACGAGCCTGACATAGTCCTTTGCCTTTTTGGTCAGCGGGCGGGTAACCAAAAAGCCAGAGGACCATGGATAAGCTTGGATACGATTTGCTTAAAAGCATACTTATCCCGTCTCTCTTAACAGACAGGGGACTTTGTACGAGGAAATATACCTGCCTTTTATGATTTAACAGAATACAGTGAAACCTCGATATAACAAAGGGCCAAGGGACTGGCAAAATTTGTTGGCTATAACGAGGTTTTGTTATATCGAGGTTCTTTTTCATATATTTTACTATTAAAGTATTGGGGTAAAGAAAAGAGTTCGTTACATTGAGGACTTTGTTATCTAGAGGTTCGTTATATCGAGGTTCTTTTTCAAATATTTTACTATTTCTGGGGTAAAGAAAATTGTTTGTTATATCGAGGAAATCGTCATAAAGAGGTTCGTTATATCGAGGTTTCACTGTATAGGATGGCTATTGGCAAGCTCTCCTTATAACGTTGATGATATATTGCACCCCTTCCCCCCTTAACAATTTCTGACAGTCTTCCTTTAAAAGCAGCCTCAGGATGTGGATAGCCTGTGCACAGCCGCCCCCTCCCCTGACAAAAAACACGAGAAGGGGAAGGGGGCTGTACACAGGCAAGAGACTTCCTGTTTTGTGATTATAACGAGTGACCCCGACTTTAATTATTATGCTATCTTGAGAATATTTGTTCCGGCGTTAAATGGAAATCTGCTACATGTTTGGATAAAGCCGGGAACTATCATTAGAGGAAAATTGTAGCAGTAAGTTTGCCTAGATTTCACGTTTAGGTTCATGCTGATATATACTGCTTTCAATCTTGATTTCGCCGAACTCAGACAAATGAGTTTAGCAAGCCAAATACGTATTATGTATGTAGACTGCATTGCATATATTGATAATTTAAGTTAGACCATAAGTTTCCTTGTTTGGATGTCTAGTAGATCACTATCGACTGGCTAATATAACCGGGCCCATGTCAGAGCAGTTTCTGGCTCCATTCTTCCACCCCTTAATAAGCAATGTTTTCTCGTAATTCAGCCCATCTCTAGCGAGCGGTAACGACTTCCAACGAGTTTTATTACTGATTTGCCTTCACGTACAGTTATACCTTTAAATTTGATTACAAGTGCATGAATATTATAGAGAACGACTGTTAGAGCTGGTTATTTCCCAGGAACCGGCGCACTCTTGTAAGCAGAGTGGGGTTTAACAGCAGAATGATGTAATTTATTTAGCTAAAAATAAAATTTCCCGTTAATTAATAATAGATGCCATCCAATTTAGGATTTATTGTGAATGAGGAACTGAACTGGATGATGGCATGTACTTAAAATTTCTTTTCGTTACCGTCAGAACTTAAGTATCCTTCGATGGTTAAAGAGCTCCACTTCGGTCCACGGATACGTTCAACTTTTATTGGAAAAAATATAGAGGCGACGAGGTACATAGACCGTGAAATTCCACTTTAACTATAAGCGTCGCCTTCTTTCACTTGGTTCATTTGAAACTGAATTTTCCTTAAAGTTTTTCTTCCTCTCATATAACTGAAAAGGACAATCAGGGAGATATGACAGCGAGACCGACGTATCATGCTTATGATTAGAGTAACAGAATCGAAATTAAAGACAACAGGAAAAGGTTGTGATGCAAAGTATTGACATGAGATGAACTTGTAAGTGACCTCCAAACCGCATTGTTTTGATCTCAATAAATCTTTCTTTGGAACTTGACGTCTCCGGTCAGCATTTCATGGAACTGCCACGTCATGATCATCTGTATCAATGGAACAGACTGTCTTCTCCGGGGAAAAGAGGCTTCTTCTGACAGGGAAAATAGTGTCTTAAAATTAAGGGTATTTTTTTTTTGCCGAAAATAACAATGTTGGTTTTGAGAATACTCGCTTTCTTTAACAAGGAATGCAGGATTTAAGACGAAATTTTTCGAAAGTCATGCAAAATTAGATAATAAAATATTTCGGTGTATAATTAGGAACAACATAAGGATATGTTCGATCAAAATTGAGTTTGAATCAAGTAGACTGATTCTGATCTAACTGTTAGAAAGTAGCAGGTATAAATTTTACAAGAGTCCGTTTCTCATTTCTTCAATTTAGAATTTGCCAGTTGTCTAGTTAACTGTGTAAAATTTGTTTCTCTTTGATTTCTAAGAGCTCTTCTCTGTCTGAATACATCACGAGCCACACACAACTCAAATTGTAACGAAGTAAAAACTGTTCAACTTTTATGTGATGAACTGGGATGCTCGTCAATTCGGGGAAGAACATTTAAAAAATTAATTTCAGAATCTGAAAAAAATTTAGGAAACCGACACTATCTGTGACGCTGTCTTGGACCCCCTCTCTGGTCCTTGCTATATTATAATATTTTGCAAAACGAAAACATTGTTTTGAGCCCTGGTAGACGATCTGAACAATTAGAGGTCATAAAGAAACGTAAGAGAATCGAACTCACTCTCTGCGATTTCTTCCGAGAAGAGGTTCGAATGTCTTCTCTTCTGTTTGAAAAAGGAATACATTTCAAGTCATGCATGTTGTTTTAAGTTCTTCACGCTCTGAGTAGTGTAGTACACAAAGAGGACATAGAAATCAAATCATACGTATTTCGAGTGGCTGCTTACAAAAGGTGAAAAGCAGTTTAAAATAACCGTCACCCCGACAAAGGTAGTTGTCGCCTACGAAACTTGGTTATTTTCGAGAGTGCATGTGTAACTGTGGTGATGTGACTGGAAGAACTTTGGTGTTTTAAACTATAAAATGCAAGAAAGAACGGACAGCTACGAACGGATATTTTATTGCCCAGTAATTCGATGAGGTAAAATAAAAAAACTAACCTTCATCCGGCGTTGAAGAAAGCTTCATCTTTTGATAAAGTTCAGCTTGCCTATATCCAGATCTTCTAGACATATACTGATCAGTTATACTCCCCTCCCATTTATAATAGAGAAAAAGAAATATTTAAAATCACGATAAATGTTTCAAAACAGCAGTGTACTGTTAGCAAAAGACTATTCATATCGTAGAATGTATGTTAAACCCTTTTAATTAATCTTAATTATCTTTCTGCGCGTCGTCTTAGCCCAAAATCAGGTACACGAATGAGAACTTCTTATCATCCATGTTCTTTAATTTTATTAACTTTTTTTCATTCTTTCTCAGTTTAGATAAAATCATAGACAAGTTAGTGAATATCCGAGGCACTATGCAGAAGGAAGCTGAGGTAAACCAAGCATATATATCTTAGGGTGCAAGAGCCAGATTTCTTTCTTTTTTTTCGAGCTACCTGTGATCATAATTCAGTTAAACTGACCGCTCAAATTAATTGTCACGTGACGTGAAGTGACGTCATTACAACGTCCTATCTTTTATGTTTTATTAGCTGACCCAAAACCTCACCATCACCTTTCATTGAATATAGATATAAAGTGAAACTGATTCTAACAATTGAAGAAAAGAAAGAAAGAAATTACTTTTTTGGAGAAACATTGCCAAACTGACTGGGCTGTCAAAACTCGGTTGTCACGACAATGATAAATGCACTACGTCAAATACTCCCGGATAAATAGGCCAATGACTTTGGAGTTCCAAAAACCCTCACTTTCAAAAGGAGGCCAAGTGCGCAACCTTTCTTGTGAAAATGAGTTTTATTTGGATGAGAATGAAAAATCATTTCCATATCAAAGGCTGACCACTCAACTTTGTTTTGATACAGGGGACCTGGGGAACTCGAAAATGGCTTATTTAACAAAGGGATGAGTTGCCAAGTTTTGCGGTCATAGTTTCTACAGTTTTGAAGTTATTCAATTTTAAAGTAAAGTCCCCCGGTTTTAATAGACAAAAATATTATTCATAAAAAAAATTGTATTGCTTTTTCTTACGACATAACCGGTTATATCTTGTATGTTATTGTATTCATTTGGCCAGTGGTTTCAATTGGACTTTACCCTGAGCTATGCGCATATGATATATTTCACAATTATTCCACGAGTGCGCGTTGGATCAGTATGCGCTAAGCGCCAAGTTGGCTATAATGATCTCATACAGGCAACAAGCGCGAGTAGAATAAATGTTTTACTAAATACGCCCACAAAATATCGTGAATTCTTCCCGACTTTATTCGTAAAAACAACCGATTTTTAGCTTGTTTTTAATTTTGAGCAGATGCGTGCAGTTAACATAGTTGAAGAGCATGGAAAAATGGCTCATATACCATGATGGCTAAGCCAATCAGAGCTCTAGAATTGCATTATCCGATGACTCAGGTTTTAATAACAATGTTTAGATCAAATCATTGCGTTCTGCGCTTCCCATAAACGGAAATCCAAGACAATCTTTGATTCTATATCCACGCCGTGGATTCCGCTACTAGATTCCAGTGTTTGTCAGTGATATTTGAAAGATCCGGATTCCAATCGTTAGGGGGATTCCGGATTTTTTGAGGGGTAATCCGGATTCCACAAGCAAAATTTTTCCGCAGTCCGGATGCCACAGGAGGAAAATTTCCCGGATTCTGGAATCCGGATTCCCGTACTGATGATTTTTTTTTTATTTAATTGTTTCTCTCTCCTTCTTAAGGATGCCAGATCTGCGGGACCATCAACCTCTTTCGCAAGAGGCCCTTTAAGGGTAACACTAGTGGGAGACGAATGGGGATCATCAAAAGGCGGTTTGTCTACGCTGAACAGAGAACTAGCAAAGCATTTGGCACGTCAGTCTGATGTAGAGGTAACCGTTCTACTGTTACATCACAGTGAAAATGAAAATAAAGAAGCTGATGAAGTTAATGTGCGTCTTGCCATACCACAGGCGATGTCCGTGTCGGATCCCCTCATGAGATTGTGTTTTCCTTCCGATGCTCTCGGTATTGATGTTGTTATAGGCCATGGTCAGAAGCTCGGAGCACCAGCTCAGATCATAGCAAAACAACGTAAGTGCAAACGAGTTCATATAGTACACACTGCCAGTGAAGAGCTTGCAATGTTTAAGGAAAGCGAAACAGCGCTACCGAAAGGCGAGGAAAAACACCAAGCTGAAATAGAACTGTGTAAGGAGGCTGAAATCGTCGCGGCCATTGGACCGAAGCTAGCGGAAGCCATCTCCGCCCCCCTGCGGTCGTACCATAAGGATCAACAAGTGATAGATATCACACCTGGAATCTTTCTGGAATTCACAAAGATGGAGCAAGCCAGAGAGGAGAGAGGAAAGTTCCGCATCTTGGTGTTTGGTCGGGGTGACTCGGAAGACTTTGAACTAAAGGGATACGATATAGCCGCCCAAGCTGTAGCAGGCTTGAATGATAAAAGCTACCTTCTAATATTTGTCGGAGCCCCAAAAGGAAAAGAAGAAGAGGTCAAAAATAACTTGCTGAAGTGCGGCATTTCTCGCACCCAACTTATCGTGCGAGGCTTTATTGAGAGTCGTGGTGAATTGGAAAAACTCTTCTGTGAGGCGGATTTAGCCATTATGCCGTCACGAACAGAAGGTTTCGGTCTCGCAGCACTCGAAGCTCTTTCTGCTGGCCTCCCCATTTTGGTGGGTGATAATTCTGGATTCGGAAAAGCTCTGCAGACATTGACTTTTGGATCGTCGTTTGTGGTAGACTCCGATGAACCTGAGGAGTGGGGTAAAGCTATTAGACGTGCGAGACAGAAAGAAAGACAAATTCTGCTCAACGAAGCGCTCTCTCTGCGAGAGTTTTATGACGAAAAGTTCAAGTGGGAGACGCAGTGTAAGATCCTGGTTGAAAGAATTCGCTTTCTTTTTCAATAAACTTCAAGGGTCGTTTAGGATCCATTAGATAGTCTTTGCCGATGACAAAAACTGCCCGTGCATCCGTGTATGTCAATTTTAATGAACAAAATAACACAGTATTTACTAGGGGTACCTTCCGGCAAGTGCCAACGAGGCGAATTCGTTTATCTTTCGTGAAATGTGCCTATTCAGATCTTCGCGATATTTTTTTTCATAATTTTAGAGGTTTAAAATAGATTCCACTATAGAAAAGGATGGCACCCAACTTCAAAACAACAACTTTTGGCACATTGTAGGCTTTCACTTTTTAATTATTAAGCAATAACAACATGACTTTAAGCTTTGTTGGTACATACATGAGCAAGTTATATTAATTAGTACTTATGTTTTATGGAAAATTCAATTGTATCAAAACTATAAACGTTAGAAAGAAAAAGATAGTTCAAATGAGGCCTTTGACTGCTGATATTATAAACAATAATTAAATCCCGAGCAACAGCGTCACCAGGGATAAGAAATGTTAAAATGTTTCGCGTGGTAATATGCGTAAGAAAACATTGGTGTAAAGTAAAATGTGTGAAAGGCGCAAGAATGGGGCGGAATGTATCAGAGGTATAAGAATATAAACTTGAATAAAATACAAAGATGTAATGAGCGACTGTCACAGGACAAAGAGTCCCTTGAAAGGCACAATGATAGTCTTCAAACCAAAGGTCTGCAAATTCGTTGCATTCCTCACGGGAGTTTCGGGCTGTCTCAATGTGAATCGAGCGGCAAAAAAACATGCTGGTTGACAAAATCTCTCGAATAAATTCTAAAATAAAAGGTCCGCAAATACGTTGCATTCCTCACGGGAGGTGAGGACTGGCTCAATGTAAATCGACCGGCGAAGAACACGCTGGTTCTGATAAAAGTTTTGAGAATATAACCCTATGCCTTGATCAACTACCGCTTAAAATTCAATTCATAAAGGAAAAGAGAACACTGAAAACCCTGGTTCTGAGTCGAGAAGCGAACACGCTACCTGATGTAAATCGAGCTGCCGGCAAAGAACAAGCTGGTTATGACAAAAATTTGAGCGTAAAACCCTGTTTCTTGATCAGCTGCTGCTTCAAACGCAATTTATAAAGCACACCAAACCACTAATAGCCTTTTCAAACTTGAAATCGTATTAAAACTTGCTCACCTGTTAGGTCATCGATCTTCTCCCATGGACAACGAACAGCTGCAAACTGGATCACGCAATGTCGAACCAAGAGTTATAAATACAAGACCATAACGTCACTGCCCAAATATGGGGTCTTACTTACACCCAAATATGGTCAAAAATGCAAATTTTAGAGGGTTACGCAGAATTTGAGAGTTTTTGCCCACATTGCACGGCGCTATAATCTGCCGCCGAGTCAACCTCGCTTCTTAGCTCGGTTGCTTCGTTGGCAATTACTTGTCTTCTTACCTTTATTGATACGGGCTACTTAAATTTAGGCTCTTGAGGACGTAGCCTTGAAATTCATGTAATCACGAGTTTAATCTTCCAGTTGTCGGGGTCGCGGAGTTCATCAAGTCCTTTCTCTGACCGCGTGAATCTTCTAACACAGTTGTCCTGGGTTCCAATCTTTGGCACCGTTGTAAATAGCCAATATAGAGCCAGTAGATTAGTAGTCTGCGTAATGATACGAAAAACCGCTGTGTAGCAGACAAGTAGATTAGTTGAGGGTAAGCGCTATTAGTTAGCGCTGCCATGCTTCATAGAGCTTTTTTAACTTGACGTCACGAAAGTAACGCCAACGGCCACCAGATTTAACTCCTGCTAGTGATATGAATAAAAACGCACTATACAGTGCGCCAAAATAATGTTAGTGGTTAAGCTGACGTGATAAGTTTTTTTTAAATTGAAATGGTATCAGCTGTTTTGATCTCAAAAGAAAAGTTTGTGTAAGAAAGAAAAGAAAGAAAAGTCGGGTCAATTTTTGGTTTCTGGGTAAACTGCCCACCTACCCCTCCCCTAAGCTAACATTAAGACTTGCTTCTCACTTAGGGAAAAATGATGGCTTAGGGGAGGGGTAGGTGGGTAGTTTCCCAGAAACCAAAATTGATCGAAAAGTCACCCTAATCAAGAATGAAAGTTAAAGCCATTCGTTGCGCAAATGAATGTAATGCTCCCACACGAATTTTTTTGAACTATCAATTAAAGAATAGCCAAGCTGATTCTTTTTCAGTATTTTCGTGTTAAACGGGAAAGAACTTGAAGCGATGGCATGTCAGGCCTTAATGCACAATAGGCGTTATTGGATGCAGGCGTGTTTTGGGGAGCAAGATGTGAGGAGAGGATTTATTGCTATTCAGTTATTTTGCTTTCGCTGATAAAAATGTGAAAAGCCAGTGTAGAAATTATTTATTCTTTAGTCTTAATTTTTCTAACTAGCAGTAACCAACCTCTTGATTTATTGAGCGTAAACTTATTTGTCAGCTCATAATTGTATTTAGTCTTCGGGCTGTAATCAACTTGTAAGAAGATGTTATCCATCTGTGTAGTTTTTGAAAGTAATTAATGTTTTAAAACAAGCTTAGGTTTCTACCAATAGTCTTTTAGAAATGATTGTTGTGCTCTCGATCTGTAATTTGACTCGTTGAGTTGTGATGTAATCTGTATGGCTTCGCTAGCTTAGGCTTAAATACGAGAGCTTTGTAGGAGTTTCTTCGGTTACGTCCTGGTTACATCTTCGTTGCATCTAGTCCTAACTAGTCCTAGTTGCATCTTGCTTGGTTATGTTTTCGACTGCACCCGCAGTATAGTCTTGGATTAAACTTCTACATTGGAGCCAAGTTCCGGTTGTGATCATTATCTCAAGGGTATTCAACAGGCGTACGAGATTCCGTGTCTTCCCGCAGCCAGCGAGTGTCCCAGGAAAAGGCCTTTCCCAGAAAGTTTTAGAGTTATTCCCCGTCCGTCGATTTATCCTTTTGTGAAGGCAAAACCTGTTTTCACACTGTTTCCTCTCTAAGGAACGAAAGGAATTAAGGAAGGAGCCGTACATGAGAAGACAACAGACGCGCCCTCATATCAGACTCGTTCCCAGTCGCTCCTGAGTCTGCCCTCATATTATATATTAGTAAAATCCAACTAGTGGTCTATTATCAATGCTGCTTTCTGATTGGTTGAGCTACTAGTAGTCTCCCGAAAAGCGCTGACTTGTTGGCGGCAAAAAAGGATTTTTTAACTGGCTAAAGTTGTTTTGCCTCGATATTTTTGACCAACTAGCCTTCGGCCTCATGGGCTATTGAGTCAGAGCCCATTCGGGCTCGAGGAATAATTGTTAATTATATATTAAGGACTTAAAGATCCGAGGACGGCCACGGCAGCGAAAACATCGTCTAAAAAGTGTATTCGCGTTCATTCAATCTTCATCGCGACAGTTCCAAGTCACTTACTTTGTATGATGTAGGCGACCTCTCCTGGAGCTGAATTCCCAAAAACCATATCCAATTACAGAAAGACGGAAAGAAAATTTCGTAGTGGCCTATTTACGTCCTCCCTAAAACGTGAAATTAGGCATTTTAATTTCACGTTGTAGTCGTGCTGTGACGGGAACGAAATGTACAAAGAAAGCGTGATGCACATGAAAAGTTGTTGTTTTGCTAATCTTAACCTATTGCTTTTTTGACGTTGCCGTTGTCGTCGACGTCGTCGTACCTTAAGGTCCTTATTATTAACGTGTTAACAGTAAGCTCGGAAGTCAACATGCAAGGGCGCCACTGTTAGCCGCTATCAGTCCATCTATGAGTTTACTGTACCAACCCAGCCCATGTGGGTGAAGGTTGGCAAAGCCACCGGGATCTCCATTTCCTACTCTTTTCGAACAGTGGCCGTGGCGGATCTAGGGGAGGGGCCTGGGGAGCCCGGGGGCCCTCCCCCCTTATTTTTAGACCCAACTGAGGCCCCAAGGGCCGAAAACAATTTTTTTGGAGACCGGGTCCCCACCACTTATCTCAGGATCTAGATGACCGGTCCCCACCATATCTGAAGGTCTGGATCCGCCACTGAGTGGTGAGGGTTCTTTTACGTTCTACAAGAACCAGATAAGTGTAAGTGCTGTGAGATAGGACTTACGGTTTTTCGTCCTTATCGGAAAAGACTAGAACCTTCTAGACTTGAAGTCTAACTGTTTGCAGATGTTATTACAAATGCAGCACTTTCCTCTCAGTTATTTAAAGACTCGAAGTGTTGGTCCAGCCGGGGTTCAAACTTGCGCTAAGTAGACTGACGCTGTCCCAACAGCGCTATTAAACCAGGTGGCGGTTACTCTTTACTGACGTTATAACCAACAAATCATTTTTCAGTCAAAGGTGAAGACATTGGTCCTTGGCATTTAACTTTGCCAAAAAGGCCAACAGTCGTCTTTTTAAAACTGCGTCCAAATTGATTAACATACACCATTAAAACACTGTCTATTCATGTCATTACGCCTGATTTAATAGAGAATATGGTGAGTATATTGATAAAGTCAAGTAAAAAGGCCAACTCATCATGCCCAGTTGGGAATATCTCATCTTCGATACCACTAAAAGGCATTGCATAACTGGTATGTACATCTCAGCTCTCACGTGCAGTGGCGTAGTTCTTGGAATTATTCTTCGTGAGGGTGTGCCGCCCGGTTCTCCATATCCTGACCTTATTTCATGTCTTAAAAAATATTTAAGCTGTAATAAATAAACAAATACAAGCTAATACACAAAACAATAAACAGAGAAGCAAGACAAAACAAGGGCTGTGCACAATTAGCTGCATACCAGCTGTACACCAATCAATGTTTGGAGATGACAGATTCTTTGGAAAGCTTTTCAAAGCGAAAACGACTCGCTGATTTTAGATCTTCACTCTGCTTTTGTGTGATGTGGTCAGAATGACTTGTTTCCTGACCCTTCACGGCCGTCAAACGACACAAGTTTGTAAAAGCGTAGTAGCTTACTAGATTACTTGTTGAGACTGAGTTTAAGCCGACATTTAATACCAGTACGTTCACATGTTAATTTACTTTACTTTTTGACGATTCACTGTAGAAATGTCCTAAGTTTTTGAAAACTGAAACTGGTATTATCACCTGCGCCTTAAAGCAGGGCAATTTCCGATCAAGATATAGTATGAGAAAAATGGATATGGCATGACCGTGAGTTCTTATAGTAGTACCTCCTTCCCTCGAGTATAGTATAGAACCTGCCTGGTTTCTTGGCGTCTCAAGAGTTTGGAAAACGGAAACACGCCACTTCTGTGAGCGATCATGGATTATCGCACAATGAACCTTGGAAACGTCTAGCGTTGATGCAAAGGACGTTGGGAAGAGTGAGAGAGAAAAATGAACATACTTGGCTCCGAAGCTTGGGGGAAGAAAACAAACGAAATGTATTAATCACTGATGAACTTCAAGATGATTTCTTTTGTTTTACTCTTTCAAGCCTCGCAGCCACGTATGAATTATCGGTCTATGAGACAGCGCGTTTTTCACCTTTCCCATGATACCTAGCGCTAAACTAAAATCGCTCCAGTCGCTCTCGAATCCGCTGGAACGCGCATGGGTACGAGGTAGGCATAGAACGGGATGGCAAAGGAAAAGCTAATGAAAAGCACAAACTCGCTGCGCAAAAACCTGTGTGGGGAGGTAAAGGATTTTGCACAATAACGATTGGTTTTCTGTACGTTTTGTTTTTGTTGTATTTGTTGTTATCGCTGTTTCGTTTTTTTTACCAGTCTAACTACCATTACAAACGAACTTGAGTTCTCTCTATGAGCGTGAAACTCTTAGACAAACTTTGCAAACAAATGTAAAATAACAAATAAATAAATAGATGATCAACTGAACTAAATAAACTCACCACGAATCGACGACTAACTTTAATAAATCAGCATCACTAATGCCACTACGACATTGCAAACCCAAGTTCTCACCCTGGCCAGGCGGGGGGGGGGGTGTCATGTTGAAGCGTTCCTTTTTGAGCAAGTTTTTTTGCAAAAATCATCGCATTGCGGTTCATACTACTATCAAGCTGCATTGGAGGAGCTCTGTGAGTTTTTCGGTAAACGTTATGCGACCTGAGTCCCACTTGTTCTGGCGAAGATCCTGTATCATCAACATTACACTCGCTTTTAAAATATTCTTTTCACACCAAAATTGACAGCCCCCATACTACCCTCGAGATTTTTTTCCTTCGCCCTAAAAAAACCCGCGCTAATTAAGCAGTAATGGCTCTCCAATCGCTTGTAACCCTGAAAAAAATTCTCCTACTTCTGTAAGTTCCTCAGTGTGAGTCACTTCAGTTTTTTCCGACCAACGAAAGTTGGTTTTAAGAACGACTGCATCGAATTGTTTGTCAAGTGTTTTGGTAACCTACCAACGACAAACTCGATCGATTCCAGGGAAACTTCGCTTAGTGACTATAACAACGCTTGAGGAGGAAGATTTGTTTTACAAGCCATCTACCATCTGGGTTTTACTGACATTCATTGGCTTTCCCATCATTGATTTTTGTTCAAGACTTGTGAGACGCGCAAAAGCTTCGTTGGTTTAGTAATTTGACAATCAAAATCTTTACAGTTTGAAAACGTTTGGTGCTTTTTTTGATGCTCGCAGTTTTTTGAAAAATGCGAAATTTGTAGGCATGGACCAAATTACACGCAAAAGCTGTAACAAAAGCAGCTGAATGCAAGTTAATAAAACTCTTCTTACTCGCGATCGCCCAGAGCATTTCCCCTCTTTTTTTGTAGGAGGTTTTCAATGTAATCAAACCACTATGAGATGAAACCACGTTTCCAAAGCTTATCATTTTCTCACAAAATTAGCTAATTGTGTGGATAGCATGCTATTTCGCTGTTTTTATGATGCTTAAAACTTCGTTTCAAAATATTTCGAAAATGCTCTCATAGAATTTGTTCAAACTTTGCAATGATTGAGGCAATTATGGCAGGTACATACTCCCTTAAGCGATTTATCAAAAAAACTCCAGGTACAGAGAAACACAAAGATAAATAAAAAACATAATGGCGTCGTTACGTTGCCATGGCGACTCCGATTGCGATAAAACCCACATCATAAGACATTTTCATCTTTATATAATACAGTTGTGGTAACCTTTTTTCCCTATCTTTACTCATGGCGACGTAGTCAATGCTCAAACTTGGGAGGTATCCCCCCAAAAAAATCCAGTCGAGCCACCTTAAATCGCTCAACAGCCGCAGCTACATGTGTATATTAGCAACAAGGTTCCGCAGGTTCAAAACAAAGGCAATTTCGCGGCGATAAAGCCCCATCAGATCGCCACTACTTTACCAGGGCGATTTGAAATCACATCAAAACGAACAAACGGGGTAAACGAGCCTGTAGGTCGGGAAAGCCCTTTGCGCGCTACTAGGCCATATTCACCCAGTATTGCAATAATTGTCTGCCTTCCAGCTCTGTTGTTGGAGACAAACTGATAAGTAGATAACGGACGTGAAACAGGGGACTATTCTAGACCGTATTTATAATAGATCACCAGAGGGTCTGCCCGACAACAAGAGGAGGAGAATAAAATTCACTGTCTAACCTTAAGACTCGCTTAACGGGGAAACAGCAAACAGAATATAGAACATCTAAAACACATGATTTCAATTGTAAAGAGAGAAAACAATAGCAATGAATCGGTTTGGACTGTTAAGAGGAGTACTATATGAAAATTACAAAAAGTTATTAATGTTAAACGATATTTGATTTGCCAACCAATGTCATTGAAGTCTCTTTATGAATTTTTATTTGTAATGAGATTGCTGTAAAAAAAAAAAAACAATGTTTGTCTGTCTCATCTCTGGTCAAAGATGCTCCGCGACAATCTTATGTCCAGTGGGAGAGAAGTGCAAACATTTTATTGCTAGCTGAGGGTTAGGACTTTAATTCTTTCCCAGCAGATTTATGCCTAACCCTCCCCCCCATCCCATTCCCCGCCCCACCCTCCAAGAACACCTGAATATCTCTCGGAGGAAAGAAAAATTAGTATTTTATATTGATATCCTTCGTATTTCTTTTTCCGAATTATTGCATGTCTTTGTCATAACTTTTGTCTGTTAAATAACCTATTTGCGAAATTTTGTAAGGGGATTCCCAGAGAAACGAATTTGTCTCTCATCAGTGTTAAGTGTCCTGTCACGCAATCCACGACCAGTCGCACATTGTCGCTTTCTTGATATCTCCATAAAATCGCAATGATTAAAATAAGGAGGCTTGTCACAATAATCCGCAACCTGCAAATGAAACCCAACGAACAAAGTAAAGGTGGGGTAAAACGGGCGATAAAAACGCGCAAGTTGCTTTGAGACACTGCTGCAAAACGAGTTGAATATTCGTGTTGTGTGCGTTTCACCGCTCACAATTCAAATCAGGTTGTTGCAGTTTGCGATGAGTTGTTGCGGAAAGTCGAGAGCAGTTCTACTTTTTGCAATCAACATTTGTACAAGTTGCGCGTTTCACCGGTCCAAGGCAAACTTGTTTTACAACAAGTGACGTTATTCCGTGAATGACAGAACTCGCGCGTAATTTTACCCAATGAGACATCAGTATTCCCGCAACTTGCAGCAACCTGATTTCTTGCAAAGAAGTTTTGAACGTGGGCAGACGCTTTTACACTTGTTTCCAAGCCAACTGAATTCAACAGAGCATGGTCAGATAAGAGGGTAGAGAAGTAACGAAGGGAGGGAGTCGGACGAGAAACAACGCAACTTACCAGGTCCTTGTAAACGGAATCACAATTCTTGCTAGTGTTGTGCATATGATAAGAATAATCTGCAAGATGGCCAGCATCATGGTAAGAAATTTTGATAAAAGTGCTTTAGCTTGCGCGCTTTGATCCAAGTATTCGTCTAGTCCCATCATCTGCTGGCTCTGTTGTTGAAGCGCTTCAATCTTTAAAACCTGAGAAATAAAACAATTACAGTCAAACCAAGTCAAGCGTACCCCCCAAGAATCCAGTAATGAATTTATTATTCAAAAGTTGAATCCGTTGCTAGTTGTAGATTTCAGATTGATCTCTGCATTCTTGCATGTGTAATGAGCCGTGAATTCACACGCGAGGCAGTTATGAAATTTCTACCAGCTCCGTTTTCCTGAATTTGATGTAAATGTCTTCCAAGAATCTTAATCCATTCAAAGATTTTCAATCTGACCAAATACAGAGAAGTTTTCGTAAAATATTGACTGCTCATTACGCATGCAGAAATGCCGCTTTGAATTTGACACCAGTTACGGGAGCGACTAACGGATTCATTTTTCAAATAATCAATTCATTAATAGAATCTTGGGGGGGTACGCATGACCTGTTTTGACTGTAATAATTAGCGTGCAACATAATGGTAATTCTTAGGTAATCTATTCATGTTGTCCTTCAGCAGCATAATGAAAATACATAAAACTGTTCTATTGAGGCCTTGAACTGCCGTTGATGCCGTTGATCGGCGAAAGCTTGGATTTTAGTTTTTACTTTTTAAACAGCAGTTCAAGGCCTCCATAGAACAGTTTTATGTAATTCTTAGGATTTCACTGTACTGCATGAATGCTCAGGTAAGGTACAAGTGGCGCAATGCCAGCAAGGCGCACAACGCCGCTCTTACCTTTGTGACATAGGACTCCAGGCCCTCCTCTATTTCGCTGGCCCTCTCCGCTGATCGATACTCCACTAGTTCAATACGCTCCTCAGCTCGCTCTAGTTCCTGTTTTACGGTTATCATCTGCATCACACATTACAAAGAGCCGCTAATTAGTACTGCTAGTACTAACAAAAAAATAGAGTCTGCGCAGACTGAACACTCTTAAAGACTTTTGATTTTAACTAATAAAAAAAGTCAATAAAAAAATCAAAAAAGGGTACTATCTACGACCTCAGACAAAAAGCTTGAAACACTTTGGAAAAATCCCCCCTTTCGTTCACCTCCCCTCCCCCCCTCATTATGTTGTTGTAGCCGCGTAACTTTGCAATAACATCTCAACATTGCAGAGGGAGAGGGAAGTGCATGGGTGTGTCAAGGATTTTTGGCGAGGATAGTACGAGGTGCAAAAGATCATCTCGTTACTGTTGACCGCTGTCCGGACCTGGCCGACCACTTATACTCAACTAGGAATTGCACAAGGCGTGAACTTGCGGATAAAGTGCGTCCAAATAGTTATTCAAGATTGTGCTGTTGGATAGACAATTCTACACGCAAAACCTAAAAGCCGCTTACCTCGTTCTGCCGTAATTCTGACACGTCATTCCATTCGGTTGTGATCGTATTTAATAATTCTCTGAGTTGCTGAAAGTAAACAAAAGCACTCTTTAGTTAACCCAGCCTGCCAATATTGCGAATTACACGTTCGTTAACATACAAGAAAGGAGAAAGACAATTTTCTTAAATTAGGTGAGAAAAGAGAGGTCTTCAACGAGCACCTAAATCATGAAACCAATGTTCTTTTTTCAAGTAACTGTTCATTCTAAATTTAAAGAAGTAGAAATGGCAGCTTTTTGCGCGTTCAGAAACTCATTTGGCAATAATACCATGGCCGTGAGGAAATTTTAAAATCTAAAGGAAAAACTAAATACTGACGAACCTCAGAATTACATCTTTCTTCTTGAAGCGATTCCGCGACAATATCTAACTGACGCTGCAAAAGAACGATGGAAAGTTGGCTGAGCACAGAATCATATATTGCCCTAGAATGTGGATCCAACTTCAAAACTGTGCTACGTTTTCAACCCGCTTATTTATTTATTTATTTATTTATTTTGGCACAATCACGTGCTTCTCTGTCTGATATGGATATCCAGCAATAACAAAAGCCTCCTTGGTTTTGAGGACCATTTTAACGAACGATCACGTGAAGTCCACATCACGTGTTCCCTCATTTCACGTTACATTTCTCCTTATGTGAATTTGCATAGGCGCCAAGGGTAGCAACTGCTTCTCCTCTCCTCCCCCCTCCACCCTCAAGTTGAAATATCAGCACAGGCGTTTTATTCAAGCATTACTTTCCTTTGTAAAAGGCTGATGCCATCATTGCTAACCGCTTCTTTTACTAACATAAATGACAACAACCTTAGCGTTGAATTTTATTTCTGTCGATTTTTGCCAAGGAGACCTAACGGATCTCTATACGCTTCTGGGAAACTACCCACCTACCCCTCCCCTTAGCCTACATCAGCACTTACTTCTCACTTAGGGCAAAATGTTGGCTTGGGGGAGGGGTAGGTGGGCAGTTTCTTACTTTCAAATTGTCCATCTGTTCCTGTAGTCTGGTGTTCGTGGCACGAAGTTCCATGATATCCTGCTCGTAGGACGTTGGGGGACTGGGAGGGAGACTATGACGTGGGCTGTTTCCAGGAGCGGGTACACTTTGAAGGAACGTAAAAAGAAAAGTTATGGTAATAGGCCATTTCCGAGTTCTCGGGCCTCTGTATCAAAACGTGGTTAAGTGCTCCGCCTTTGATATGGAAATAATTTCTATTCTCGTGCAAGTAATACTCACATTCACAAGAGAGGTTGTACACTTACCCTCATTTTGAAAGTGACGGTTTTTGGAACTCGGAAGTGGCCTATTCCTTAGTATTGCATTGCGCATCCTTACTGCGCATAATTTCACGCGCGATTAGCGCTCGCACATCGAAACACGGCGCCTTCTCTTTTCCTGCCGGTTTTAGCTCGCTCACTTTTTTCGCTCGTCTGCAATTCATTAGTACTGCATACCACTGCGCACCCTTACTGCGCAAAATTTCACGGGTGATTAGCGCGCGCACACACATTAAAACACGGCGCCTTCTCTTTTCCCGCCGTTTTTAGCTCGCTTGCTTTTTTCGCTCGTCTGCACTGACCGAGAGCCTGGTACAGGCTAGCCTTGAAGCTGGAGCTCTCCAGAAAGGCAAATCTTTATTTTCTCTGTAACGCGTGTCGAGACCTATCATTTTTTCTCTACTAGAATATTTAATACAATAGAATCAGAAAGTCATAAGGGGTTACGAGTTTCTGATAGAATAGAATAGAATATTATTGCTGGGTTTCGAGGTTTTCATATACACCAACCTGATGTGTCCAGAAGCCACACTAGATGAGTCGTCATCGCTGTTGTATCTTGCTGGACTGTAACAGAAACAACACCACTCAAATTATAGTACCAACATAGCATCACCAAAGTATTGTGCCAATATAGCGGGAGGATACTACTACAGCATGGGATAATCCTAGTTTATTCGGGCACGTCATAGACCCAACCGTTAACAAGTTTTTCAGTGCAAACAAAAGAGTTGTTTACAGTCGCATGATGCCATATCATTCTATTAAGGAAAGATTAAACATTAGGCGACCACAATGAGCGTAACTGGGGCTAACCGCTTACTAGCCTGAGAAAACAGCCGACATTTGGCGACGCTACCACTGACGTCTAAGAAATGGGCGCAGAAATTCCATACTGATGACGCATCACTACCCAGATCTGGGTAGTGCTTCTGATTGGTTGAATCAAACTTCCCACGCAGCCCGACCAATCAGAAGCACTACCCAGATCTGGGTAGGGACACGTCATCAGTATGGAATTTCTGCGCTCGTTTCTCAGACGTTATTTGGCGGGGAAACCAGTGGTGGCGTCGCCAAATGTCGGCTGTTTTCTGAGGCTCATTGCTTACGGGATTGATTCTCGTAAGCTCTTGTCCGATCACCAAAGTTCACATGTCTTTAAGTCAAGTACAGTACTGTTGCAAAAACACAACAATATTGGTTAAGAACAATTACAATATTGGCGCAATCAAATGTACTACAATGCTTTAATGATGCGAAGATAAAGACGCCAGTAGAAAATAGATAGAAACAATATTACCTTGGGTTTGAATCTCCCACGAGACTATCGTCTCCCGTAGGACTGCTTGGTTCCTCTTCGAATCCATCAATCTCTGAAATTTGAAGGAAAGAAATACGTTGGCCAGGATATTTGGCGGCCGCTGTATAAACGCAAGGCTCGATTTCCACCGTTTCTCAGGTTCGGTCCTCCTAGGTCCGGTCCTCCTAGGTCCGGTCCTCCTAGGTCCGGTCCTCCCAGGTCCGGTCCTCCCAGGTCCGGTCCTTCTAGGTCCGATCATCTCAAGTCCGGTCCTTCCAGGTAAGGTACTCCTAGGTCCAGACCTCCCACTAACCCTAACCTTTTTGGGGGGATAAGTGCGGACTCATTTATCTGACCAGCGGCTGGTAATCGAGCCAATATAATCGCGAGTGTCCCATATAGTAAATACTACAAAACAATCATCTTGTCACAGTCTTGTCTCTGTAAACGGTGTAGCACACTAACACGAGCCGACTGGCACCGTTAAGAAAAGTAAGTGTTGTTTCAAAGTCAATCTCCATTCTATTTTTCCTTTGGGCAGAGGTTTCTTTCCGCCATGGCATTAAGCATTTACAAAGTCGTTCGCGTCTCTTTTCGCAATGTACTTCGCCATTACGGTCGAACCTCACGCCGCCTGCCCTTACTGGCTTCGGACCGTTTCAGCGCACGAAGAAATCATTCCTCCTCATTCCTTGTTCATGATATTACACTTTCTCCGCCCAACTTTAATATGGACTTGCATGTAACCCTGCCACCCACATCATACCCCCCACTGCATGGCGCAGTGACTTGGGCTTCCTTTCGTAATGTTTCGGTTACAATTCTTTCCTTTCAACGCATTTTTATACAAGGCTGTGTCACGGAAGTCTATCTTACCAAAGTCAACAACTATTACAGACTAATAACGTACTTGATCCGGGACTTGGCGTAGTTGTGCTGACGTTCTCTGCGCTGCCAAACCGTCGGTGTTTGATTATCTCCAAAGGCTTGGTAACCGCTCTAAATATAATGAGCAAGTAAATTGCACATTAGCGAGAGAATACCCCAGGGACAACCCTAGGGACAACGTTTAAGGGAATCAGTTGAAAGCTGAGGGATTAGGGCGCAGTTTATTAATCATGGCCGTTTGTATGCGCCACTTGCACATCTCCTATAATGCACTTTATTTGCCCCTCAAAATTTTGCATAAGCTTTGTTTTCAATTTCTCTTGGGATGGCTGTAATACCCAGGAGAAATGAAAAACAAAGGTTATGCAAAGTTTTGGGGGGCAAATACGGTGCATTATGGGAGATGTGCAAGTGACGTAACAGCTAACAAACATTATTCAAGGTAAGCAGTATGATATGTAATTTTTTTTGAGGGGGAGGGGGTAGATAACAGATCGATATCCAGTGGGATAGTAGGGTGGGTAACACTCTTTCTTTCCAAATGTCCCATGGAGGCCAAAATGAAATGATCCCCCAAACAATTGCCTCCCTTGCGTTAGGAATTCTCTATTTAAAGCGAACAAAACAAGGGAAGTTTGAATGCAACATGCAAAGAACTCGAAAATCCGTGGACGAGAGACGAGTTGAAAACTAATCTTTCTCGACTCACTTCAAGCACATTTCGTTCTGTCGCTTTTCTCCACAACTAATTGATCCGTAAGAGAGAAGATAGAGTGTTCAAAGTCCTCTATTTTTCTATAAGATCGTCGGGATCCAGCATCTACCCCCAATCAAAGCTGGCTTCCTTGATTTCAAATGTACCCAGTCTAGCTTGGGGATGAGTATCCAATCTACTTAGGGGGCAAGAGACACCCGTTATAAACCCCGGGAGTAGCCCTGCTCGGTACATCTGAAACCAAGATGGCCGCCAGTAATGGTAAGCTAACAAGTTGCACTTGTTCTTGTTTTGCGCTTCGATTCCTTCTTCGTTTGATAAATTTTCCCTTCAAATTTACGAGACGGGGGGATTGTGTAAATTTTCCTGCCTTGAAATGTTATTGAAGCCGCAGCGGGTATGCGCTATGCCCCATTTACACCAAATTAACATGTTTAATATCATGGGTGATGAATTATTCCTTAATTTTGGCGCGAAATTTCACCGTTAATTTGTAATTTCACATGTGAAATTACAAAATTGCCATGCAACCTTCCGTAAGTCTCAGTGCCAAGATGGCGTCGAAGTTTTAGAATTTTATGAATGAAGATGTCAGGGCATTAAAAGACGCTTTGGAAAACCTAAACACAAGAAAAAGCACATCAAGAAGGATTCTAACTGGTATTTTGTCGAGACATTCCGAAGATTCGTATAGGTAATAGCATGATTTGTAGTGATATTTGGCATAAATACCACGAGTGGTATTTCAAAATTGTTATACGTAATTTCACGAGCCGTTAGGCGAATGAAATTTGACACAATTTTGAAATATCACTAGTGGTTTTTATGCCAAATATCACGTACAAATCGTGCTATTATTTGTTTATACTACTACCCGCAAAAGGTCTGTAAATTTCATATGTAGTTATTTGAAATTACGTTGAAATACCACTGCTCTAAGCCCATCAAATTGCAGAAATTTCTCATGTAGTAGTATAACGGACTTAAGCCAAATTTAAGCTCTAAACTTTTGAGAGCGTGGAGTTCTCCGATCGCATGATATTAATAGGTAATCAAATGGTATACTCGAAAAATTAGGGAATAATTCACGTGCGTTTTGTTCAAATCCTAACAATTTCCCGAGGCTAGGCTTGGGAAATTATAAGGATTTGGACAAAGCTCGCGTGAAATTATTTCCTTATTTCACTCGTCACCATTTGATTACACATACTAATTTACGCCCCATCTACACGAATCGGGATGTTTTTGAAACCGCATATTGTTTTTACACGAATCGACCTTCCGTCCACACGAATTTCGGTGAATCCGCTCACCGAGTCGCATCTTTTTAAAACCCGTTTAATTAGGCCCAGTTCACCCGATTCTTGGTGAAGGAATATGCGGTTTAAAAAGTCCGGATTCGTGTGGATGCGGCCTAAAGTAGGTTCAGTTTTAAAAAAACTGAAAAGGCGTAATGGCTAAACGAGAGAACATACAGGAATCAAATTAATTTGAACATGTTATGTGAATTAGGCTAAATTTACAATCGATAAGAGTAAGTAAGCAGCTGTTGTGAAAGAAAAACACAACAGCTTTTAAACTTCAGAGTGCATGAGGCTTTAGGTATAAAGAAAACCAGTAGTACAATCTCACCCCTTAACGCCATCTCTAACACCTCTGAGGAAAAGAAAAAAAACGTCACACTTATCAGGTACGAAGACAACGTTCTTATTATAATACACTAATGGCTGATGGCAGTCAAAGTCTGCGTTTCCAAGGCAAATTGATATACGCCGAGAGAAATGAGATCACGTTTTCGCTTTTGCTAGAACAAGGACATATCTTCATTATTAACAGAAATGAGTTGTAACTTCGGAGAGACCACGCAACAGCAACACATTTTTTTTATTTCGTTCTTTGGAACACACCTAGGAAAAAAAAAAACCTGCCAGAAATGTGTATAAATAACCAGCGGATATATTATGCCGAGATAAATTTGCACACAGGGGAGATAAGATTGAGCTTTTCAACGTCATTTGACTGTAGAGAAAGTACAATGCGCATATATAGGCCACTAATTATAAAAAGAGATAATTTTCACGCATTTAATAGATCATCGGAACGGTACTGAAAGTTAACGCAGACAACTACCTGTAATGCAAACACAACGTTGTCGCATGTAAACAGTTAGCCTGCTGCAGAAACAGACGCTATTGACGCTGCGAAGAATAAGATTCAAAATACTCTATGACTGATCTGAAATGCTCAGAGTTTTTACACCAAACTAAATCACGTACATTCGCTTTCAAAAATATCTCTAGGAATTAACGAAAAAAAAAAAACAGAATTGAGAGACATTTTTTTTACGTCTTCTTCTAGAGCCCCATCGAAAATCCAGCGATGATCGTGTGTGTGTGACCAAAAAATCACCAACATATTTCTTTTATATCGAATTTTAAGCAAAATCTTGTTAGCAACTACATTATTAATGGCAATTTCCAACACGCCCCTATTCACTCACCAAGTAAAAACTGATTTCTTCAGTGTTAAAAAAACAAAAAGACCCTAACATAAGCCAGACGGGAAACTTGCTGGATATAAATTTCTCATCAAGTTTAACTTACGGCCAAAAGAGCGATCTATGCTTCTGAAGAGTTGTGCGCAGATTTCGTCCGCACTTTGGAGTTAGAAAAGCCGACGGAAGGACTTCGATTCCCTCACCATTCGTTTCGATGACAGAGATCTTTGGTAAAGATCGTGACGGTTTTACCTTTGCCATACAAAAAACGCCAGGATTAACGGAAAATCCTCTTTTCACCGGAAGATGAGGAATGAAACAATCCGCACTCCATAATCGAACAATTCAGTTTTTTGACGATCAAAACAAAAGACAAATTTGTCAGCCATCGAATTAATTAATTATTCAACAATACTGAGTTTTTGCAGTTTGACATTTGCATAATCCTAGGCGCAGAAAACAAGTATGAAGTCTGTCTTCTTTTGTTTGTAAAATGCCTTAGTAGTAGCGAATTAAGAAAAGTTGTAAATTGGTCTCCAAATAATTGACGTGAACACAATAATCCCAAACTATATTTCTGTCCGTGATACAAAACGTTGGTGATTGACATTACATTTTGCTATTAGATACTGGAATTAGAATAATATCCGATTTAAACCTCCCGGTGAGAAGAATTTCAACACTTCTCAAAAACGAGGCAAAACTAGCCGTTGTCTTCCTTTGTGTTTTTCTTTAGCAAGCTTTAGGGCTTAAAAAGTAATTAAACAGGAATCAATGTGATTACCATGCAATTCTGTGAAGCCCGAAGCTTCATATGCGGGAGTTCTTTTTTCTCTAACTTTTACACATTATCTGGCTTATTTGGAAAATTTTAAGATAAACGTCCCTGACGATATAACTATCTCAACAGTGCCACTGATTTTATACATTTTTCACCTAAAAAGATAAATCCTTTTTACGAGGAGAAAAAATTATTTTGTCATAACTCGTTTTTAATCGCAATTGCCCACGTATTGTCATGTGCGAGTCAGAGCCTACTTTAAATTAAATCTCTGAATCCTAAAATGATGATAGCGATTCTACGACTCACCCTGAAATTCCTCGTATATTTTCTTTGACGCCCCTAGGGTAAAAGAAAAAAACAGACGGTTAAAATATCATGTAAAGCCTCAGTCCAAGCAGTAGGCTTGGATAAATTCTTCCGGTGGAATTTCGAGCGGAATAAGCGATTTTTGAGGTGAGCATTCTGCCGGCAGAACAAGGCGGTTTCGAGCAGAATATGAGCAGAATAAGGGCAAATCTCTGGCACTAATGATATGCATAACAGTTGTAAGAAAACTTAAAATAAAATTTAAAAAACACATGGAAAATACATTGTGATTAATTTGATTTTTTAATAGCTACAACGCACTCACATTAAAAGTAAGATGAATTGCAATTTTGCTACGCATAATGAATATCTAATCAGTTTTTAGGGCTTAGGCCAGGTTCCCTTCTATTTTTGCGAAAACAAATGCGAGCAGTATAAGGTTGCCCGAGGAGAATTTTGAAAGAAAAAGCGATTTTTACGAGCACTGCCGGCAGGCAGAATAGGCCATTTTACGAGCAGAATTCTGATCCAAGTAGCAGTCTGGGCCCGGTTCCTTGAAAGATGATTAAGTTTAACCCAGGATTAAGCCAAATTTCAAGCACGGTTTTCTCGTCTAAGAACATGCAACTCGAGGTTACAAATACTGTTGGGCCTTTACTACGAGATGAAGTAATGATAACACAAAATGTTACCCTAAGCAATGCGTAGGAGTGTAAAAAACAAAAACGGAACGAAATACTTGAACACTTCTTTGGCGATGTGTCCACTGGGAGCGGATCCAGGGTTTTCCAACTCCTAGAAGAAAACAAAAACAAGGAAGGTATTGTAGAATAGTAACACTCTTTTTTGGCGGGTTGGAGCGTTAATAGAAAGCTTAAGAAACGACAACACGACAAAGGCGATGTCAACGAAATCAGTGAAAAAGGCAACCTCGTTCCCAGGGTTCTCTCCTACCCGTCCCTACGGAGCGACAGAGAGAGACGGGTAGAAGAGAGAACCTGGGAACGAGGTTGTGAAAAAGGCAATAGGTTTAGATTGGCAAACCAACAACTTCGCACGTGCATCACGCTTTTTTGTTCATTCTTTGCCGTCACTGCACGACTACGACGTAAAAATGCCTAATTTCACCTTTTGTGGGTGGCGTGAACACAAGACATCTAGTGTTCAAAGGTATTTACTCGGATAATTTCCTCTGTTATTTTTAGAGCTTCCAATCATCAACTTGTAGATAAAGAGAATTAAAACTGAAAAGCTTTTTAAGCTTTCAAATCTGAATTCAAATCTCGCACTTACCCTGGGTTATCTTAACCCAGCTTTGAACAACTCACCTTATTTCCCGTATTTATACTAGACGTCTAAGTCGTCCAAGACGTCATAGACGTCCTCTAGAATAAATACGGCCATTTAAGGTAATCTAAATTCCTTACTTCTTTAAAGTAACACTACGCAATGCACGACCCGTGATTAAAATAATTCCACCTGGTATTTCCAAGTAAAACTCGCTTTCACTGTTTGCATGTAGCAATTAATACGTAAGTGATCGAGTACACAGTACTGTAAGAGCACTGAATTTAAATTGAAGTTCAAGCTGACAGTCACTCTAAATTCTCAAACTCACCATCAAAGTATTGTGGTACTTTTCCAACTTCTTCTGCAACTGTGAAATATGGGAATTTGTTTTCTGATTCTTCTTTTCAAATAGAGTTCTACATGTAAGAGACGAGCAAGCATGAAATTAAAAAAATAAAACAAAATGATAAATTGTCTTTCCTTTTGATTTATTTGCCAATAAATTCTTTTTATACATAAGGACGTCTGCTAACACCTGGAAAAACTGTTCCAAACTTTATAAAGGGATGCTTGTCTATCTGCAGGTTACCCCAGTTTCATGTTGTCTGTATCCGTTTGGACTCAGATAACTTTCTTGTCTAAGGAAACAATTCACCAGTTTCGAAAAGGCTTCTGGGACTGTTACTTGCCGAGGGACAGGGGACAAAATTAATGGTCAATAGCTGACCGCCCAGTGACGATCCCAGAAACAATAGTGGGACATACACGTATTTCAGCTCCAGTTCCTTGTTCGTTTCTTAAGTGGCAAATGAATTGATATAACCAAAAATGTCCTTTTGCTGCCACATTCTCGACCCCAGTGCTTACGGGTTTGGGAATGCACCCATAAGCTCTGGGAAACTCTGCGCCGGAGTAGCCAAAATCTGGCTATTTGGGCCTCACAGCGCATGCTCTTGGAAAATACCGTTAAACGTTCCCAATCACAGATTGAGACTTGAAGTTTGCGTATGCTTGACAGTTGATTAATATTTCTGTGGACTACTTCACGAGGTGGTAAGTGAAACCCGAATGGCTTGTTAAAATAAACGTATGGAAATTCCAATAAAACTTTCCAAAATATGAATTTAGCGTCCTTTTATTTATGTTTGTTCATGAACATTAACACTTCAGCGAAGCTGCTTTGAAATGTGATATCGTGGGAAAAGAAGAGACCTATAAATATCTAGTCGCATTGTACACGTATCACTTTTAGTTTTTCTGTTTTTTTTTCTTGCAAGTCTGTTTTTGGGCAATTTACGACAAGAAGCTGAAGTTTTCATTCATACTCGGCTACTTCGTGTGAACAAGATAACGTGGAAGTCGAAGAAAAATCAGCAATGTGTCACGCTTCTTAACTTATAGCTGCAAAGATGTCGGTGTATTTTTATTTTATTTTTTTGGCATTCAAATCTTTTTCTGGTTCACGGTTCAATTTTCGATATGTAGCTAAGCTATTTTATTTGAAAATTGGAAAATTCAGTAATTCTGCCTAATTAGTCGTTCAAATGTTGTTTTCAAGAATCGGCCGGCCGTGTTTACTTCAACATGTCTAGGGAAAAAACCCGCTCACACGCCAGACACGCCGCACGTTCAACCGCTCTCGTGCAAACTTGAATAGACCAATCAGAAACACTTTATGTGTTTTTTGCTGAAACCAATCAGAGACAAATCTTGCTCCAGGGTTCCCCAGAGCTCTTGATCCCTCTCCTCTACATGCGCAGAAGAGCTTTGGGTCGAGATTGTTTTCTGCCATTGCCAATGTTGTGGTTGCATAATCTGAAGCTCCCACATAATTTGTTATTAAAAATATACAGAATCAATAGAGCGATTTTCGTATGACCTTGAAAAAGGTTTCGGTAAGTGTTCGTTCTTTGTTTCATCAGCCAATGGATGAAAAGATCAAAACATGGCCTCTTTGTTTTCCCGCCAAAGAAACCCTAATATGGAGAAGGCATTGTTCGATTGGCCAATCGTGTTGCAGTATGACGTCAAAGAAATTTCTAGAAAGTTCTTCGGGCATGAAGTTTGTTTACCCGCGCGTTCGCTTAGCCAACCAAAACCCAGGTGCGTTTGTATCCGTTTCATACACCAATCAAATCGCTCTATTTCCGTTTGTTTGTTGTTTCTGTTTTGTTCGCGCGTTTTCATTTCAAGGTCATACGAAAATCGCTCTAATAATAAAGATACAACAACTTGAGAGCAGAGCATATATGGATGGCATGCCGAGCTACACACACCACAATATTCAGTTTTCACTTACTTTGATTTTTGTGACCCTTCAGTCGATTCTAAGTACTCCTTTACCAACTCTGTAAAAATGTAAGAAATTGCAAAAATATATATATATATATATATAATGCTTCATTATTCTTTACCTCAACGCACCAACGCACTGCAATCATGTACACTTCGCAATTATCTGCGGCCCAAGCAGTTATTGCTAACATTAATGACTATTTTGTTTGTTTGTTTTTCATTCCCGTCTTTAGACTAAAAATGATTCCAAGAAACCTTAACTTACATGTAAGTGAGGCTCAACACACCTAAGCTGGCAAAAACAGAAGACAAAGAAAGTACATGTACAGTGCATAAATAGAAATTGGGCAACATTACATTCACTTCGTTGGTTCAAACTGAGAAGAAAAAGAGGTACTGTGCTGTAAACTACATTATTATTTATTCAAAATATTTCCCCGATTCTGATTGGCTAAAAGCACACGTTTAATTCACCATAACCAGTTACCGATGACCAAATTTGGAAGAATTTTGTGATTAGTGAGGAAATGATGTCAAAACTGCAGCGTTTTTGCAGGTTAATGCACTGTTAACTGAGAAGACCTGGGGACGAGGTTGAGTTGTTTTGGTTGTGAATTTGAAAAATGGCCGACATATCACTTGTTTCAAGTTTAAGAACTAGGTGAAAAAATAGCTTTAAACATGGCAAGAACA
This sequence comes from Porites divaricata, assembly GCA_038088405.1. Taxonomy (NCBI): domain Eukaryota; kingdom Metazoa; phylum Cnidaria; class Anthozoa; order Scleractinia; family Poritidae; genus Porites; species Porites divaricata. The sequence goes on from JBBMOI010000001.1 coordinate 42,316,080, forward strand.
GCAAGAACACAACTCGAAGGGCAACATCTCCTATTTGAAGAATATTTGCGGAGCTGAACAACCCTAAATGTGCACTATTGAAGATGAACTTAACATCGATGGATCGATGGAGGTAAGCACGCTTTAGCCATGTTTTTAAACTAAGAATTATTTTGAATGAATAATAAAACAATTTTATTACTGAATTCGGCTTTCGTATCATATGAAGAATTATGGAGATCTCAGAGGGTGTTATCCGCCTCGGCATATGGCCTCAACGGATAACACCCTCCTCAATCACCATAATTCTTCATAAGATAGTCAGCCTCATTCATTAATTGTTAAGTAATCTAAGAGAAAATAGCACTGACCACTCAAAATCTCGATGAGCTTAGTTGACCCCTTCACTGTCAGAGTGCTTGATGGAGTTTTGTAAGGACAGGTGACTCTAACTTTTGAGTCTGTGGACCAAATCCTATGATATGTGGCCATTCAAATGAAACCTCTCTGCCTGTACTTAACAATGGTACTATTTGTTTTACAAAATTTCTCAAAATGAAATTTAGAAATATGGTCGAAATTTGCTTTTGGCTAAATTTGGCAGTGAAAGGGTTAAAGAGCAAGTACATGTATGATTGATTTTTTGCTGTTGATCATACCATCTCTTTCCTCTTGCAGTTGACGGATCTGGTCTCTAGTTTTCTTGATTTTGTGGTTTAAGTGTTCTATTCTTTGCTTCCTTTTCTACAGAAAAAGAAACACTTTATGAAAACACTGACAACAACTTCGGTATTTACAACTGATTGACAGCACTGCATACATGCCTGCAACTCAAAAATGGGCCTCAGATTTTTAGTGAGGGAATGAGGATACAAATATAATTATACAAAACACCACGTACACTGTAAAGTATACATGTTGAGTGAAAGGAAGTTAGTGTCAAACATTACCTCAGAGTCAATTTGTGCAGCATCAACTTCATCTGTTCCACTCTCCTTTTCCAGAGAACTAAATGTTCCATCCAACTTTTAAGGAGAGAAGAATAATTATTAATTCAATGCCTTGTTAACTTTACCTTCTACACACATGTTGTTTACTCGTTTGTACTAACCAGAATGTCTGCTTTACCTATTCAACATGAATTAATTCAATGCAAGTCTAAAAACTCTTAGTGTAATAATTTAACTTACAGACAAAATCATTGAGTTCGTGAGAAAAAAAGGCCTACACAGAAGTGAATTTTGATAAACTGGATTGCCTCACATTTCCTTGCTACATGTACACAAAATAAGAATTTAAAAGAATCTAAAGCTTTACTGCATACCATGCACCCTTTTGAGTGTGGAGATCACAAATCCATTATTCTGTATAATTCACATAAAGGATGTCTTGTCATCCAAAGAAGATTCTCCATAATTTTTATTTAAGTTCTAAAATCTTTAGCAGTACCTGTGACTACCAAATGTTCACTAAATGCTGCAGTCTGGATCAAAAGATAACTCAACTGACAGTCATGTGCTTAACACACGGTTGGTCTTCTTCTTCTTTTTTTAAGACAATGTACAATGCACTCATAATCCTGAAGCCTTGTCTTCATACATGCATCTTGGGAAAATTTAAATTTCCTTTTTTTTAATTCACCAGTTTGTCTACAATCATCTTAAAATTATGATTGTGACCACAACTACAATGTACAGTGTATCTTGTCAAGTTTTCTGAAGACAACAGTAAAATCTACATGTACATGCATGATTGTCATTAAAAGTTGCATCCCTGAAGTTATCCAATATAATAATTATTTTTCCAACATACGTGTACATTTTTATGCCAGAGAAAATATTTTTCCGTGAGATCTTTCAACATAAATTTGGCTTGTCCAACTGAGTTCTCAATTTCATGTGTACGGTATACAGTGTATGTATTTTGTAGCTATTTGATGTCTGATAACTCAGCACAAAACAGCCTTAGAAAAGCACATTTTAAACAGAACAGTGCTAGTTCCAAATATCCTAGCCAAAAGAAGGCTCTAACAGAAGGGAATTAAGTAATGGATTTTGGGGTCAAAATGGGAGGAAAGCAAACACCAATAAACTTATTTAAATTCACATACAGAGTCAACTTCAGCAGAATCGTCCTCGTTTAATGACAGTGCTGTGGCACTCCTCCCCCGTGGAAGTTGCTCTGAGCCGGGAAACACTCCAGAAGTGACACCTCGAGGCCGACTCCCACTATCACTGTCACCACTGTTACGAGAGTCGGCTGATTGTGGCTCTTGAGGCTTGCTACGACGCCTCACAAGACTAAAAACCAAGAAAACGAGATTGAGATGAGAGCAGGCTAAATCCCCAAAATACAGAGAGAGTTACATGTACAGTGTAAGCATCATTGTTTATTTCTTTATTTACATCAGTAAAATTCTTTAAATTAGCAACAAGGAATGTATTATCAATTAAGCAAGAATCTACATAGTCAGGTTGAAGAGAATACTAATGATTCTTTTTATGTTGTCTCTCAAAACCTGAAGTTGGCAGGAGGCAACCAGTTTGCCATTTTAATACAAGGACAGCTTACAGCTGTAGAAGTAAAACACGAAAAACATGAAAAGATTGAAAGTTTCTATATGTAGCTTGTGGCCAGAACTGTCATCAAGGGCCAGGCACCAGGGATTTCCCTCAGCCACATTGTACTATGAACGTTACCCCAGGATATTTTCATAAAAAATACGACTAGAATAAAAAATAGGAACAAAAAGAAATTCCTAGCTCTACTGGCTTTACATGTATTTACTCAGTAGCAGGAAATCTTAGAGACAGCCTTGCATGAGAGATGGTTGTCATTAAATTAATAACAGAGTAAGGTCTTACAGTGTGCTAACCCTGGAGAGGTAACAAGATTGTGCTCTAAGAAAAATTGAAGGAAGCCCAGTGCTCTGAACTTGTGAAATCCAGTGTGCATAGCACATGATTTCTATGAAAAAGCAAAGATTTTCTAGTCGCCCGAGAACAAAAGTTAGGCACAATGGGCCATCGGGCTCTGCTAGAGCACAGCCTTGGGCATTCCCCAAAATGTATATGTACAGGGAGGCTCCACTCGAAATGAGTACCATTTTCAGGCTACAGGTATTTATGAAAGGGTAAAGATTTCACTTAGCAGTTGAAGTACAGTGTATGTAAAAGGGTAGGGAGATCTGTCATTGTGTGAAAAAGACAAAAAACTACAATGTAATCCTGGCTTAGTAATATATATATCCATCAGTAATAGGGCTGCATTCTAAGGAAAATTGAAGGGAGTCCTGGTAGTGCTCTGAACCTCGCCCAAGAGCAAAACTTGGGCGTCAAGGACCACTGGGCCCTATTAAAGCACAGCCCTTATTATAAGACCATGCATTTTACAGCAGTTAAAGGGATGTACATTTATACAATGTACTAGAGCTCTAAACTACATGTAGTATGTGCAAGGGGTATCATTTGTCAATAAAAGACATCCGAAAAGGGTACCTTTTTGGTCATAAATGGTATACATGTACATTGTATAAAAGGGTAAGGGGTTGGACCTTGGGGTGGAAACTCCCCCTATAAATGTTTGTTGGGTAGCCCCTGTTCTCCCATCCCCTCCCCCCGAGTGCTAACAACAACTTACTGTCCGCACTGTAAATCAAGTACAATCATGTATACTCACGACGAAGGCATTGCTCTTTCTCTTATCTCAGCCAGGACTTTAGAGAACTGTTTCTGTCTTTCTACTGGCACATTTAGTTTTGTCTTTACAACATTATCTTCACCCTGTGTCAAAAAAAAAATCATTATGTTTTTCTTTCTTTTCAAATAACAGTAGGAATTTTCTACACAATAAGGACCAGACTGATTTTTAAGATGCTTAGCAGTAATTCAAAGATGGACCAACCTCTAAAGATTTAAAAACTGGAAACACCCCCCACCAAAATTTAGTATCAACCCATCCAATCCACCCCCACCCCCCACTGTTTTGTAAACAGATTCTTTGATAGTATTCCCACCCCACTCCCCCCCCACCACAATTTAATGTCAACCCAACACCTCCCCCCTATTTATTAACAGGTACAGTCATTATTTTGTAAACAGCCTATTTGGCAGTATCCCGACCTCCAACCAAAATTTAGTATCAACCCACCCCTCCCCCTATACCTGTAAGCAAAAAAAATTGTGTGTAAACAGTCTCTTTGACACTATTTCCACAATTTAATGTCACTCCCCCCCCCCCCACCCCATATTTACATTTTTTAGTTTACAGGTACAGTGTACTTGGGTCTGTAACTGGGGACTTATAAGTTGGGGGGGTTATACACATAAGCTGCAGTTTACAGGATTCAACATTTAAAACTAATTACATGTACCTCTGAATCTTCCTTCCCACTGTGTGCCACATAATTCTCTCTATGCCAACCAAATAATTTTTGAATAGCTGAAAAAATAAAAATTAATATATCCGTCTGACTTCAATTTCGAAATGTTCCCATGAATGTATCATTAAGGTTCAAGCCACTTAGTATGGGTTCATAAAACCTGCTGATTGTAAAAACATTAACTAACCAGCTTTAGGCCTGCAAATCTTATTAACTAGTGCAGGTCAGAATTATAGCTGTACATTATATTAAAATCTGATAAAACCACAAAATATTTATCAAACATACATTATGGTGTACGCCTACCATTACTATTTTTTTAAATACTGTTTAAATCGTAAGCTACAGTAGGAAATGAAAGTCTTCAGTAAAAATTAACCAAATAGATGGAAAATTTGATGTGTTCTTGAGATCATCATTTCCCACTGCTGGCAGTACCTCTTTGAGCATGGGCAAATTTTTGTAAGATGTTGTCCAATGAATGTATTGACTCTTGTTTGCAGCTTGGACAGGGTTTTCAATAAGATTTAAAGTAATTAGGGGCAAAAGCTTTGGAGTAGGTGGGGAAGGAAAAAACTTGCAGGAAAGGTGGTGACTTGTGAGTGCCAAAGGTCTGAGTTTCTGGGAAAATTTTGAAATCTGGGCTTCTTAAAATACATTTCCAGCATTCTGGGATAAAAATTTGAGTGTTTGAACTACAGAACACATACATTATAAAATTTTGGTTTTTTTATTAATTGACAGCACATACTCTATTTAAACTGGGGTAATTTCCAAAGAAAAGTAGGTGGCAAGTTCACGAGAATTAGGCAGCAAATTTTCGCCGGCCGCCAGCTCTTATTGAAAACCCTGCATGAAGCTTTTGATTCTTTAGCCTCAAATCCTCACTAAACAATAATAATAATAATAATTTATTATTTAAAGCAGTCTGCAATACTCTGTTGAGAGTGAAGACTTAATTGGTAAATAAATAAATAAATAAATAAGCAATGCTAACGTCGTGCCCTCTCACTTCCAAATTCGTTCCTACGAGCCTGAAGGTGACTCTGGTCTGCTTGTGACATCCGTCCCGGAGACTTTAAGTGACACAAGGTACTCGACAAGAAAAGGGACGAGGGAGGGAGTCCCATCTGAGACTTATTCATACCTCCCTGGTATGAATAATAATAATAATAATAATAATAATAATAATAATAATGATAACAATAATAATTAATAAGGATAATAATATTAATGATAATTATTATTATTACTATTACTATCATTTACAGCAAGATTAACTTTTTACTTACTGAATGGTTTGCTGCTGCGAGGGGAAGATGGAGAATGCGAGCCTGCAGCATCCAAAGAGGACAAGGATGTTGCACTGCCGTTCAGTGATCTAGGACTTCTATTGGGAAGCTGGATGTTCAACCCTGCATTAGGTTACAATTAAATGTCAAAAGGTGTTTATAATGCAAAAGATGGTTAAAAAATTCAGAGAGAATGAATCCTACAGTAGAACCCATTACTTAAAATCCTATCCTTTTTGACAAGGAACTCATTTAAGCCAATGGTCTACCGCAGCAAATACAACCAGACACGTGCACCACTATTCCAAATACTTATGCATGATGCATGCTGTCCAATAGCCCATGTCTGATATATTAAAATTCTTACATAACTCCAAGGCTTCAGGGACAAAATTGCAAAATTTTCACAACTCCATTGTCTTGCAATTCCCAGAAGTGTTGAGCACACAAAAAAAACACAAATGTTGAGTCATGTTGGAATTATAATAATTTAATATATTGAACATGGGTTATTACACTAGACTGTATCTTGTTCATGCTAAAAGTACATTATAAATGGGGGCCGTCAACAGAGAATTTTGTTGTACACATACATGTATAACAAAATCAAATACCGTGAAACCTCTATTAAGCGGACACCTTCGGAACCTTCCCAAGTGTCCGCCTAATAGAGGGTTTGTAAAAATTGCACAATGTTTGTTAAAGATTAAAATTCAATGAATTAAAGATTGTTAATTAAGGAAGCTAAGGACGCTGTGCAATACTTTGTGCAAGACTTTTAGGTGAACTTTGATTGGGGATGATAATCATATGGCTGGATATCGGTGTAATCTACAGTTTATTGACAGCTATTAAGATGAAGAAAAGAAGAAGCAAAGACAAAAAGTAGCATTTGGGACCTAAAAAATGCATAAACTTCAACATTTCAACAGTCATCTGTACAGTGCAGGTACTATGTGTATTGATCGTAATACTGTTCTGATCATTCTATGTAAAACAAATAGATTCCATGTTGCTGTGCCTCTTTTCAGTAACAGAAGACAGACGTCAAAATGTGGTAAAAACATCAGTGACAAACTGGCCTGCGGCTCGTGTGCCACTTTTTTGTTTGTTTATCACCACATTTTGTCGTCGTCGTCTGTGATCTCTTACTGAAAAGACGCACGCCAACATGGAATCTATTGGTTAAATAGACTTTCCTCTATCAAGCATTTTAAATGGTGTCTGCTCAAGTTACGAACTTTGTTTTACAACAAAATTCCAAGGGGTTCAGAACTCAAAATGTCATTGCTGGAAGTGTCTGTGTTTGATCGACACATTATAAAAAATACCTTACTCAAGTTGGTGCGTTTTGCAATAAAAAAGATTTAAAGCACATAATAAAGTATCTTTTTTCTTTTTTTGACAAAAGGAGTTAATTTACAGTGGCTGCACAAAGCAAAATGCTTCACAAACCAGTGTTATACATTTATCTCATTTATTTTAGGCTAACAGGTGTTGTCATATTTCCAGTAAAAATATTTAAATCACTTCTCTCGTTAATAATGTCATTTATTCCCACAAGGAGAAATGATGGAGAGAAAAACGATGAAAATTTAGGGATGATAAGATTTTTTTAAGCTTACATATAACTTATTTTTCGTTTTTTTCTTCCTGTATAAGCTTACATTTTCTGTGGTAATGAGTAAGTTCAAACAAAGTTGACTCAGCCGTTCAAATAATAAAATGACGTCTGGGTCTACATCTCCAACATTTTTATGCAGAACATTTCTTCGAATATCAAAAATTGTGGCTCAACGAAGTACATGTATAACGGAAAACTTTAAGCCGATGCATTTTTCAGTTGAATAAACCGAATGTGTTTACAGTCATGCACCACTGCATTGAAAAAAACATGTGAGAGCATAATAATAAGGCTTACAAAGGCAGAAAAATACGCTTGTTAACCGCGTCGTTTCTTGTCTGAATCGAAGAATCAATCTTCACAAGCGAAACGAAAAGGTAAACGTTGAATAAAATAAAAAGACTTAGAGATAGAGGCAAACGTTTGTTGCATTTACCTGCATTTATGGACGAGCGACCAGTGAGAATGAAGACATGCGTCAGTTCTTCAAGACTTAATTCGATGAACTACGCTTTCCATCGATATCAACATAATTGATTCAAATAAATTATAAAGCCGAAGCTATCGTCGTCTAGCTGAAATCATGAATAAATGATAACTTGTGACGAAATGATCTCAGCTAAGTATCTATCGATAGGCTGTCTATCACCGATTTGAAGCCGGTCTCGTCTTCAAGATGACCTCCGCGGTCACGTCCAAGCAGGAATTTGTATACAAGAACCGGCTCTTTATTCATAGCAAAGTGCTAAATCGATAGCTACGCAAGATAAAGAAAATTAGGATTGGATAAAATTCGCTTTTGGTAAAAACCTGAGATTATTTCTATTATATTTCTATGAGTCACTTAAGTTTAAATGCACACGTGACAAAAACCATAAAATCAAACCTTTAAATTATTGGGTTTTGTGATTAAATTTACAAGTACACAAACCTTATATCTATGTAAAAGCCTGGTTTAGCAAGAACTGGATCAATTTGCCTTACCTTTAACGTGTCTTCGCGGAGAATTCGAAGACGCTTTCGACATGTTAATACATCAAACTGATGGCGAAATTGGTTACCGGCGAAATTTCCTCGCCAGCAAAATTCGTTTCTCCAGGTCTATTTCTTGATTGATAATGTAGGTTTTAGAGATCATCAAGGGAGATGCAAAAAAAACGATTTTATCAAAATCCGATTACGCAGCAGACATTTTAACGACCTTCATTTGCCAAACAAAGAAAATCGGTCCGAAAATATTAACGCAAGTGGAGTGTTTACCATCTATCTTCCCACAATTCAGCTCGGTAATTTCAAATCGAGGCTAAAAGAGATGGTGGGAAGGAAAAGGTACTGGTCCCCCATATTAAGGGGGATAGGAGGGCGGAAGGCGGGGGGAGGCATAAAGAAAGTTGGGTAGTGGTGTGCCACAGAGGCCCTGACCCAATTTTTCGACAAAAATTGATAGTTCCTTTTCTTTAGAAATGAAAGTTTCGGCCTCTCATCGCCAACCCTTTAATACAAGGCTTCAAGTCCAAAGAGAAATACTAAATAGCGAAAAAGGGTTGTTTACCATTTATAAAAAATTCCGGAATTTTGGTTGGGAATTTTCGGTCGATAAGAACGGTACGTGTCGTTTGCCATTTGCCTAAAATTTCCGGATTGTCGCGCCGCGCTAGAATGGATTCTAGTTACAACATGAAAATGGTACGAAACTCAAGAAACTTGTAAATGGTAAACGAATTTCCATTCGGAACGTCCCAATCGGGAAAATGGGACTACCTTTTCAGAATTTCCGTTTGTCCCGGGAATTTTCCAATGGGACGAACCCAAAAATCGTTTACCATTTATATCCCAACCGAAATTTCCGGGAATTCGTGGTAAATGGTAAACAAACCTTATTTCTGTTATACCCCCCATTATACATACCACCATACCCTGTTCAGAGGCACGACAAAAGGGGTTGTCACTCAACCGCGGGGGCAGGGAGCATTGCGTGACTCCAGCCACGAGCGGCTGCTAAGGAGACAAGTCTCAGTGTCCCTGCGAATTGAAAGGCGATGGAAATTTTTGGCCAGAATAACTCTTTCTACGTGTTAACTCGTTTAATCTCTAACTACATTTCCCTACGTCCTAGGTGACATAAAAAGTATTTTTTTTGGTACCAGACAATTTTTTATTTTCGACGCGCGTAGGTAACAGGCGCTTGGGATTATTTGAAAGAACGGAGCCCGCGACGAGACATGCCCTCATTGAGTTCATTGAGGAAAAAAGGGGTGTCTGCAAAACGAGGACCGGGTTTTCCCTCAGTTATTACAAAACCCGCATACTCGACCGACAAATGGTGATGAACATTGTCGACTTCACACATACAATAATAGTAGATAACAAAAAATGATGACAGTAAGACAAACAAACAACAACAACAACAACAAAAACAAATATGCTGCAATGTCTACGTACAAAAGGCAGAAAATAATGATGGCAGAACTTACATTTTTTATTTCGCTTAGGAGTGTTGTTTTGATCATGTACCTCGTCGAGACTGCACAGGGAACGCGACCTCTGTCTGATCAACGAAGCTGATCGTGAGCGCAAGGCAGGCGAAGAGGACGGTGTTCTAGAATTGAATTTTATAGTTGGAATATCCATGGACGTATGACGAACTTTTTGAGCCATACTAAGTAAGAAACTTGAAGCCTCGGCTGTTATGAATTCTCAGTCCACGGCGTAAAATGGTAGGAAGGATGATGTTGAATTGTGACGTTTAACCTTCTCAATTTAAAAGTTGTGTTGCTTCACCTCAAGATGATAATTTCCCATATTGGACTTGCCAGAACTTATTGCATATCAATTGTTTGTTCCTTTGATCTCCAGGACATAAGCAGATTTGGACAAAGATCCCTTGCTTGTTTTTCGAACTTCACTGAGTTTACTCGCTGGATTCAAAGTAAAAAACCGCGCATGGATTAGCCAAGACTCTCCAACTGAGCCAACTTTCCTCTCCAATTAAGTCGCGTCTGCAAATGTTTCTACAATTACTATAAAATCAAATTTACCGACTTCCCCTCTCTATAAAAACACTGGCCAATTAATTGCATCAACTTGCCTATCCAAAAATACAGCTCGGTAGTTAACTTAGAGTAGAACTGAATAGGTATCGCGGCTGAATTTCGAGAGAATCGTAGTCATTCCACCTATGATTCGCATTGTTTGCCAAGTGGAACGCGATGAAATATGTCTGGTTTTGTTTATTATTCAAGAGACCTACTAATAATGTGACCTTGGCGATCTTATGTCAAGGGGTATTATCATAATTATCCTATCAAATGACAAATTTCTTGCCTCTCGGAAAATAAATGACGTTTACATGCGGATTCGTTCTGCGCACATGCAGTTTCCTGGGTGGAGAGATGTTTCTTTACGCAAATAATGAAGAAAAAATTTGATGGGCTCCTAAAGAAGTAATAAAAAAACAATAAATGAAACTCAAGAAGACCTTAGTTATCAGCTATGAATTAATAAAGAAAGAAAGAATCATTGATTTGTTAAGTGTAAGCAACGCATCGCGAAATAGTTGAGCTTCAACCAAAAATCTGTCATATCTAGAAAGTTCGTTACCGGAGGGAACCCTAAAAACGATCACGCACCTAACAACTTAATTCCAATAAATAATCAGTACATGAATGAAGTGGTGTCGTCGACATTTTCACTTGTTTCTCAAGTGGGGGTTTTGCTTCGGGAATGGAAAAGGTCAATTAATATCACCAAGAGCCAGTGGCTCTTGATCATGACATCACACAATTTTTGACCATTTTTTATATTCCCCACCATACCCCCGTAAAAAAAACCCCTCACATTCTGGCTACAAAGTCCACAGTTAGTAACAGTTATTTGCTGTGAGAGATAACCTATCTATAGCGTCCTCCTTTCCTAGCCCCTGTACTAAGGCGGCATCTTGCCAGGCCTTATTGATCAATGTATTTCCATGACATAGCGAACTCTCTCAAACCACGTGACCCGACGAAACGCATTGGCTGCAGTGCCAAATAATGAGGCCAAAGTGTCGTCCAACGAGAGGACGGCGTAATGTTTATTTAAAAAAGAAACCTCTGCTTTGAAAGGGAGTCTCATTGCAGGCAAGTTTCCTGGCCAGAGGAAAAACTAGTTAACCATTTTACTGAAAGCTAACAAATAAACAACAAACAGCATAGATGGGCGTTTATTTTATTTCCCCAAAACATTTAAATAAAATTCCCACGTTTACCTATCACCAGCCCCTCCCCGCATTCGGCCAAGCTGTGTCAGATGTGACGTCACCTGTCAAACTTGTCAAGGGAATTAGCCCAGGATGTCACGCATTATCGAGCTCGGTTCCAAGCCTCCTTCGTTCAAAATATAAAACAAACATCGGGAGCAAGGCTGATTTTACAGTCGGAAATATATATATCTTTTAACCAATAATTCGGAAGGCACGGCCTTCCTTCTTCAGGGTCTTACGTATACATATAATAGCGTGCAATATGATACTATGAAAACAAGTGAACGTTGAAAACAAAAATCGTAGAAGGTAGTGACTGAAAGAAATTAGAAATATAAAAAAGAGAAGAAATAAAGGCTGTATTACATTTCATCTTTCTTATTTATACCAAGAGCCATAATGGGACAGCTGTCCCATTATGGCTCTTGTTTATACCTAATGGTTCAAGGGTTTTACCTCTCTCGATGAGGTATGCTTCTCTAGCTTTTCGTACACTGTCTCTATTAGATTGGTAAGCTCTAGTGGGATGAGTGTGGTGTCGTTAGCAGAGTGATCATTAGTAAGAATTCTGAGACTGTGGTAGGTTTAGAGATATTAGATTGGTTGTCAACTGGTCTGCGGTGTTCGTTGAAGCGGTCTTTGAGTCGTCGTTTGGTTTAAGCAATGTATTATTTGGAGCAGTGGTTCATGCAAATGACGTTTTTGGAGTTACAGTCAATGTGATTAGTGATAGGTTTGGTTTCGCCTGTAGCGTGGAATGTGTATGAAGTTCACTCGGATAGCGCGAACTGCTTGGAGACGAGGCTGCTCAATTCAGTGTTTTAAGGAAAAACACCTCTACTTCATCTGGATCGAACTTGGTTGTACCTGCCAAGACAGTGCTGCGGTTTTTAACTTCACTAGGGGCAAAGTAGGAAGTCCCTAAGTCGGAGGAAGATCCTGATGCTCCCCCTTGGGGAGTGTAATTAATGCGAATATCCGTTTTTCCAAATGCCGGTCCCGTGTATTTCCAGTTATAAATTGCGTGTGATGATTCTTTAACCATGCTCTTGAAGGGCCCAAGCTGCTCGTTATTCCGAAGAGAGAAAATGAACGCGTTAGATGTTTCCCTGTAACCTTCAGTTCCCTCTGAAAGAGAGAGTAAAAAAGGCAAGAAAATTAGGTTTCTCACCATGCCTCTCACTCTCAGAAGAAACAAAAGTCAAAACTTTTCGACAAAATCTCCAAATTTCATTTTGTGAAATGCTTCTATAAACAAATAGTTCCACGTGAAAGCATTACTAATGCGATTTCATTTGAATGGTGACACCAAATGATCTTGCCCAATCAGAAGTTATAAACACCTTTCAAAACTCCATCAATTACTCTGAGAGTGAAAAGAACTCTGTTACCATGGTTACAGGACATGGACAGACCCAGCAATGATTAAAAGGTCAGCCCATGTAAGGTAATCCGGATTATAGAATCTGAGGAATCTTGCTTGTCGATTCCGGAATCCGAGAATTTTTTCTTGTGAAATCAGGAATCCCGGACTCTGGGATCCTGGATTTATTTTCCACTGACAAGGAATCCGGAATCAGTACCTGGAAACCCCTTCATCATTATATTCTCTGGGAAACTTCCCACCTACCCCTCCCCTAAGCCAACATTTTGCCCTAAGTGAGAAGTGAGTGTTAATGTTGGCTTAGGGGAGGGGTGGGTGGGACGTTTTCCTTTACATACAAGGATCCGAATCCCGAATCCACAACGTGGAATCCTGAATCCAAGACTGTCTAGGATGACCTTATATGGGGACAAAGGAGGCTTAAGAGCATTCTCTCTCGGGGTGGGGGGGGGGGGGGGGGGCTCTGTTGCTGGATATGGACGGACCCAACAATCAAACATTAATGATTTAGCAAAACAAATTCTAAGTTCTTCTTTTAATAACACCCACTTTCAAAAGCAGGGGAAATCCTTACGGTTGTCTTTCGTCGAGAACTATATATGTATCTTTTCTTTTCCACAAACAAAAAAAAATTAATAATTCCTTTAAGTTTTTAGTAGAAAAAGTTTTTTTTATTACCCCATGAAATATCAGTGAATCCACCAAATACATATTCATCCTTTTTGATAATAGTAAGGGTGCTATTTTTCCCGTTACACCTCTGATGAAATATGAAGTCGTATCTACCATGCTTAGAGGCACGATAGCATATTTTCCAATGAGAGATATTTTTCACGGCGGGGGCCAGGAATTGCTTCAGATGGCACAAATAAAATCCATTTTTGGCTATTATGACTGATTCCATCGTCATCTCTGCAAAGAAATCATCATCATCATCATCATTCTTATTGTTATTATCATTATTAATATTTTTATTCGCAAAGTGCTCGCGGGATCGGGAACATGTCGAGTAACCAGAGCTCCCAGACCCTCCCCGCAGAGTCTCCACTCGACCCTGCTCCAGTCCCCCCAGAACCCGGTCAACTTTCGTCCCAGACCTCTCACCAGCTAACCGTCCGTGCATGCTGATTTAAAATGGCAGTCACACTCAGCTGATTATACAAGTAAGTTCATTGTTATTCCGTTTGTATTTATCCTAGGAAGGAAGGTTTTTCTGTTTTGTAGAAGCACAGATATCTATTAAGGTTTTTATTTCGCTTACCTCTCGTAAAATTGCCCGTAGTTGATTCCCATGGACAGATAGCAGTGGAGCTTTTCGTTGGAAATACTGGTTGACATTCCACGGCAGTTTTACAAGGGAATTTGCTGCACGCCTTCTTACAAGTGTAAAATAGAAAATGACAACATTTTTTTAGGGTAAGTAGCTTAACAGTCAAAAGATTTACCTAGTTTCTTAGTAGATTGATAGATCTGATGCGATATGGTATCGTAAATTTTAAGTCTTCTATCGGCTGCTTCTATGAACACTGAGAACTCGTTTGCCCCTCCCCCACCCCCACCCTACGAGGTACGTCCAAGAATAGAACTTGAAGCTGTCGAGAAGCACGTATTTTTAAAAAGGTTTATGGAAATCTCCACACTCTTCCCCCCCCCCCCCCTCCCCCACTGAACAGATTGAAAATTCCACGGGGAGGAGGGCATCTTTAATACAAAAAAAGATGATAGAAATGTATAAAACTTGATTGGAATTTCCAGTGGGGCAGGAGTAGGGGTTCTCAGGAAAAGAAAATCCCTTTTCGGTTATTAGTGACCTTAAGATACACCGTTTCAGCCCATGGGTACGGGCAACCATTATTTCTCAGCTGTGATAATGGTGTAACGATTCTACCTTGTAGCCTACCCATTTGTCTCAGGTAAGAGGCAGTCTGCCCCCTATTTACAGCTATGTCATGGCTAATTTACCCATACCCATACACAGAAACGGTGTATCTTACGGTCTCTATTACTAGTATATATTATGATCTTACTTTTGTTCCACCAAATCCTGCTCCTTTGAATCATGCGTCGAATTGTTCAGCTCACATGTGCGTTTCCTGTCAGTTTGATTAGCTTTGTTTTTAAAATTAATGCTGACACAATCGTGTTCGTAGTAACACTGCAACTCGCACTCATCCAGATCTCGAACTTGTAAAGTTCTTATGGTGTGGTTTAGCAGGCGCTTGCCAGCAAAGAAAAGAAAACTTGGGAATAACAGTTCACGGCATGAATCTGAAACGATCACAAAAATGGGTGAAGCCATTCTCTCTTTTGCACTGTTAAATCATATTTTTGAAGACTGGCATTGAAAACACAATGAAATGGGTTACAAATTCTGTCACATTACATAACATTAAACACATATTGTGTATGCTTTGGACACCTAGCTAATAGTGCCCCGTCATTAGAAGAAAATCTTGCCAGCTTAGCAGCCAGTCAAGGCACACATACTATTGTAGCCATATCATGAATTACATTACACTCCTAGTACCTAAATCTAATAAAAATCAATAAAAGGCTCAGCTTAGCTGCTTATTACACTACATAATTGCTATCGACTATACTTGCATTACATGTTTTTTTTTTTTCCTGAAGGGCATGCGACCCTCTGAGGGGATTTGTTCTTTGTTTTTCCATCAATTATACCAGGAAACACCAGTAAAGGTCTATTAATTACAAATTATGAGAAATAATGTACAGTCAAACACCCTCAATACGAACACTGAGAGGGCCATAGAAAGTGTCAATAGAAGAGAAAAATGTAAGGGCTTTCTTTCCCCAGGGACAAAACAAACTGTCCTCGTAATAACGAAGTGTCCGTATTTTGCGAGTGTCTGTAAAACGGCGTTTGACTGTATTTCAATTTCATAACAAAAACGTCCGAGATCTCGAGACAGGAGTCGAACCTACGACCTTACGGCTACTAGTTCAGAAGAATGCTAACTGTTGTTTTGTTCAAAATTTTAAGAACGGAAATTTATAAAGTATGTGGTTGACTCAGCTAAGGAAGACTCCCGAAAACTGAAAGAATGGACATAAAAAGCAAGTCTCAGGCTACAAAACTGAGCGTTCTAAAATGTTATAATGATACATAGACTTAGCAAGGGCTAAAAGTGAAGCTCTCTTTAATATTTATACTTTATTCAAACAACAATGAAATCGTGTAATGCTAAAGAAACGGTCAAGAAAACGAGAACGGTAAAAAACAACAACAATAGGTCTAATTAGCAAAAAAAAAAAACAACTTTGCACGTGCAGCACACTTTTTTTGTACATTTCTTTGCAGTTGTTTTGCATGACTACAACGTGAAACTTCCAGAAACTTCCTAGATACACGCTACGTTTTATGGAGGAAGTGTTGCATGCATGTTTTCCTGTTCACTTTTTGTTTTTCACTGCCGCTCATTTTCACCTTGGTGTGGCCGCTAGCATGATTTCTCATTTCCTCACCGCGGCGTAAAAATTTTCATGTTTTTCTTCCAAGGAAATTGGTCTCCGTTTTTTTTTTATTTCTAGCGTTAGCTCTTTCTCTGTTATCCACGTTAATGTTGACATTAAAATTTAGTCGAACGAAAGACTCGGCTTTGTTTTTGTCTTTGGCTCTAAAAGTCCAGCCGGGTCTTCACGTGAATTACCGCCGAAACGTGCGGGGTGTTTGAAATGCAAAATTTCACGGACGATTTTGTCAGAACCAAAATTTCTTGGATGTAAAGATGACCAGATTTTCTTACCCACGATGCTCCGCTGCGCGCACTTCGCGAGCGCGAGATTACTTTACACGTCTTGGTGATGGCATAGATACTTGTACTATTTACTACTTTTTACTTTATAAGATATTATTTGTATATTTCTTTATAAGATCGCTACGATAATTGTTGAAGCTAAATTACAAAATCCTGCATGGACAGACGTCTTTTTGAAAACTAGAAGCGTCCCTGCGGCCTGCATAATTATCAATTTGAAAGAAATAGTATTTTTCAGCTTAATAAGAACCAGATCATAACAAAAAGACCATATCAAATTGAAGCTTCTTCGGTGGCAGTCTACGCGAAGAAAATTGATGATATACCCACCGTCAGACAGAGCTTGGAGTTGTTCACCTGAAAACAAGAAGACCCCCAGAATACGTAGAGATAGTGGATAAAACATGTCTCCGTGTTCTTTGGAAGGAGACCTGTTTACAAATAAATTTGAATTCCAAAACGGTATTCTAAATTGCGTTCATGAATTGCGTAGTGTATGTGAACACCAGTTGTTTATTATTTATTGCTGTCTCTTTTAAAAACTATAACGATTGTAAAGAGGATTCTTAATTATTTAAATCATTTGCAGAAAGTCTAATATTTAGGTCCATGGTCATTATTAAACAATAACCTTAGAGGCAAATGACTTTCGGAGTGCGCTTAATTGCATTTTATTAAAAACTACTCAGCATAATTTCCTGGCACATTGTAAGATTAAAATGATGGGTGCACGAAGTTTCTCTCATAAGAGTCCTATAGCCTCTTTTACGTCTCCTCGCCACTTCTCTTTTTCTCTTTCTCGTTTATTTTTTGTATTTTTACTAGTTGTGTGGCAAATACTAAAAGAGTTTTGTTTTCACATTTTATTTACTCCAACGAGACTGAATACATCCACCGGTACGTTTCACATAATGGGAAGTTTAAGCAACTGCGTTGGCGACGACAAAAGGAAAGTCAAAGAGGGAATAGGTCTAATGACCAAAACAACAATTCTACCCGTGCATCATGCTTTTTTGTACATTTCTTCGCCGTCACTGTACGACTACAACGTGAAACTTTCCACTGAGACTATCCTGGCTCCAGAGGGCCGTTCTCAAATTACCTTAGATGAAATAAACCGTTCTTAGAAAATATCCTCTGGAACCCAGGGTACACTGTGACGTATTATAGAACACGTATTGTAAGCACTAGACGACAAATCTTTCCACTACCTTCGAAAGACGCTCTGGCCTGCTTTAAGATCCTGTTTAGGACAAGCTTGCTTGTATACCAAATTGTATATACACCCTGTTCAGGCCAGGGAAACCGAGCAAACCAGTAAGTTGTTGATACAGGCAAATAGAGAGCTTTAGCAACCACAACGGCAAACAGTAACGGCAGCGAAAACGTCACTTAAAAATAATAATAAAAAGAATTCGTGCTGTTTTTAGCTTTATTGCTCTCATTCCTTCTCGTTTATAAATTTGTCAAATGTTTGAAAAGTTTTTGGATTCGAAATTCTAAGCGACTGTATCTAAGTTAGGAAAAAGAAAAGAAAGGTCGTTATCATCTGACAAGTCATCTGTTCACGACATCCTCCAGGAAACGTGAAATTAGGAAGTTTCACGTTGTAGTCGTGTAACAACGGCAAAGAAATGTATAAAGAAAGCGTGATCTACCGGCAAAGTTGTTGTTTTGCTAATCTTAATCTATTACTTTTTGGCCGTTTCCGATACTCAAGTTCCCCAATAAGGAAATGATCACCGCCACCCTTCGTTTCCCTGGGCATTTGTGTCTTGCGTTTACATCCACTGCGGTCAAGTAATTGCATGTACACAAGCAGAATCAAACAATTCAAAACTGCAACTGGTAGTAGGCAAACCAGTTGGCTATTTACAAGCCCGACAAACGAGGCATGGCCGAAGAGTTTAACTCGAGCCTTCGGGTCCTCAGGAGTGGAACTGGAACACTGGATCTCGACTGACTGCATAGGCAAACGAAGCATGGCGAAGAGTTGAACTCGAGCCTTCTCTCGCTGTCTCTTTTACAGTCATTGGAGATAAAACACCTCCAGTTCATCCGGGTCGAACCTGTTAGCACCGGCCAGGATGGTGCTGTTGTCTTTGACTTCATTTGGTGCCAAGTAAGACGTTCCTAGGTGTGAAGATGACGAATCCACCAGGTTACTGCGATAGTCGATTCGAATATCTGTTCTGCCAAATGTCGGTCCCAGGTACCTGTAATTATAAATTGCATTTGATGGTTCTTTTACCATGCTCTTGAAGGGCCCAAGTTGCTCTTTATTGCGAAGAGAGAAGATGAAAGCTTTTGTTGTTTCTCTGTATACAATATCAGCTCCGCCTGCAGTGGAAAGAGGGACAGAAATAGCAAAGGAAACCCTTTTTTGTAACTTAAAGAGGGGAAATTTTTACTTTTTACAACAGTATCCCCAAAAAGGGCTGTTTACAACAGTGACCAATAAGTAATAACTTTTCAATTGCAATGAAACTGTATACCATAGAAAATTCATTATAGGTTTCTGGGAAACTGCCCACCTACCCCTCCCCTAAGCCAACATTAACACTTACTTCTCACTTAGGTAGCAATGTCGCGAAACAAGTTGCTCGTTTTTATTGCCGGTTTTATCGTCGCTTACGCTATAAAGGTAGATATGCACCCTATTAATCAGTATACTTGATAAGGCTTAGTCCAAGAAATTGAGAATAACAACTTACCACACGGAATGTCAGTAAAACCTCCAAACACGAACCCATCTTCTTTTATTATCGTAAGTGTGTTGTTCTTTCCGTCGCACCTCTCGTGAAATATTTTGTCGTATTGGGTATGAATAGAGCGGCGATAACACAGATTCCACTGAGAATTTCCTCCAACGACAGGAGTAAGGAATCGATCGAGCATGTACAGATACATCCCATTATTGGATATTATAACTGAATCCATTATCACTGAAAAATTATAAAAGCCATACAAATTAGTGATTAAAAGACAATATGTTTATGGACAGCATGGCAGTTACATAAATGCAATGAAAGCAAAAAAAACGTTTTCCTTATCCATTTGCAGTCACGCGATATGCGGCGATTTACTTAATGAAAAAAAAATTATCGTTGTCTCTTAGGGAGGGAAAAGCTGATGAAAATTGCGGCTTGTACAAATGACAAATCGCTCACGGGTTTGTTTGTTTGTTTGTTTTTCTCACATAAAAAGCAATTCTTAAAAAAGTTTTTATTATATGGCAAGAACGCACAAGACCAGATCATTTGCGCAAAACTGGTGTGAGTCCTAATATTTCATTGTATAATGAAATGCACAGGAAAATCGCCGTCTGTCAGAAACGAAATATATAATCAAGATTCTCAAAACACTATTACTTATATGCCGGGATTTCTACCATCGTTGACATAGCGTCCCCTAAACAACGACATAAAAATTCCCCTTAACTCATATTGTATCTTCAGTGACCTTGCATTGCAAATACTTCAACGACTCACCTTGTCGATCTCTTCCATGGAAGCAATAAGGGACGTGGCTTAGATCATGGTCATAACAACAACCTTTCAGTTCACATTCCTCCCTACTTACTGGATAAATAGAGTGGTTTGTGCAGTCAACTCTGTCGTTGTGAATAATGCCGTAGCATTAATGATCTGTTGGCAGTTACAGAGAAATTAAAAGGCCAGTATTTTCATTTTTTGTACAGTTATCCACAGTTTTTACTTGACTTTTATTATTGACTCCCTACGTTCGATATTAAAATTCTAACATGACTCCGATGCTTTCCGCATGGTCATTTTTGTATATTTGGTTTGGTTTTCTTTGTGCTTAAGTCTCTTCTGGAAATTGCGAGACAGTGGAGTCGTGAAAAATTAATTGTTGTTGTGTTAGACTTTTAATACATCGAACGTCGGCTGTTGTGTCTATTTCAAAACATGAAAACAACTATTTGAGTTTCCTCCCCTACTCCCCCACCAAAAAAATACCTGCATGATAAAAACAGCTGGAGTTTCATTGTCATAGCAACAGCCCCTGTCCATCTTGCACCTGCTTTTCTATTCATTATTAATGGAATCCAAACGAAGCTGGCTGCATAAGTGCCGTGCATGCGTAATAGCAACCTTGAGATTAGGAACAAGGTAAGGTGGGATGGATTACGACTGGACATCCTTTTCTAGTTCATTTAAATGCGTAGAACATTCTCCCTTCTTTCCGGTAAAATCAACAAGATGGTAGGGGTAGGGGTGGGGTGGTAGGGTTAAGGGTGGGGTAAGAGGGTTGGAAGATGGCATCTTGGCGACCCTTTTTGAATGACTTCTCAGGATCATAGCAATCTCGCCATGGCGGTGATGTGCCTGCTTCTACCGGGTTATAACCTACCGTATGCACAGTTGTCACCCTTCCAACCTGGTAGACAAAGACATCGATATCGCTTCTTGGTAAATCCTGACTGACAGGTACCACCGTTTTGACAAGGATACTTGCTGCAAGCATTCTTTAAAAAAAAAAGAAAGAAGAAAGAAAAACAGCTAATTAAAACTTACTTTAAATCCTTTCGAATACATCGCCCCTGCTGACCTTACCTTACTTAAGCACCAAGTCCTCTTAAGCACATCTCCTATCTTTGTTCTATTCCTATTCTCTAATTGCAGAACGCATCCTTCTCTTCGTATGGGTGCCTACCCCTATTAGCCGCTTGCCTTACCCCCCCCCCCCCCTATCTGTAAAGTTTACGATGAAAAATGAAGAAAAACGTTATAGGATCTAGCGCCTCTCACTGGGAGTTGTGGTTTTTGAACTTAGTGCCCTGTGGCTTTTGAACTTAGTACCCTGTGGCTTTTGAACTTAGTGTCCTGTGGCTTTTGAACTTAGTGCCCTGTGGCTTTTGAACTTAGTGTCCTGTGGCTTTTGAACTTAGTGCCCTGTGGCTTTTGAACTTAGTGTCCTGTGGCTTTTGAACTTAGTGTCCTGTGGCTTTTGAACTTAGTGCCCTGTGGCTTCTGAACTTAGTGCCCTGTGGCTTTTGAACTTAGTGCCCTGTGGCTTCACTCGGCCATACATAGACCTTCCTGAAAAGCGTACGAGCGAAATGTCAAAGAATAAAAGTTTCACTCGACCGAGGAACAGAAACCCTTAGTTACTTGTGTCTGAATCACCAGCAGCCACATATTTAATCTCCGTTGAGTGGAGTCACTAGTAAATACTTACTTGTGTTCCACGATAGAGGTAATTTTCTACATGTACCAATTCCCCGTTCAGCATTTCATGTGTCGCGTTGTTCAGTTCACAATTGTATCTTCGGTTTCCATTTGACTTGTTGTCTAGATTAACACTAACGCAATTGTGTTCCATAAAGCACAGCCGCTCACATTCATCCACATCCTGGACTTCAACAATGTGTATTGTGTGATTCACTAGACGTCTGTTAGCGAAGTTAAGAAAAGCTGGGAACGCTAGTTCACGACATGACCCTAAAGGAATTAAAGCGATAAACGTTTGACGAGACTTGGTCAACATGGCCCGTAAAGGTGATGAGGGGACTCAGCTTTTATCTTTGCCATGTCGCTACCATGTGGATAAAATTTAGGTTTCTGGGAAACTGCCCATCTACCCCTCCCCTAAACCATCATTTTGCCATAAGTGAGAAGTAAGTGTTAATGTTAGCTTAGAGCAGAGGAAGGTGGACAGTTTCCCTTGGGGGTGGGGGGTACTCCCGCGAATTTTGGATAGGGGTGTGCCGCGAAGGTTCGTGAACCTTAACCCTATTTAAGGACTAAGAAAGCAAATACTGATACCCTTTTTAAGGCCCAAAGCCGAAAAATGACACCCTATTCAAGGGAAAAACAAAATTATTAATAGCATGAAAAGGAAAACGTTATTTCTTCTCTGTAACATTGGATGTATAGCATCAAGCATAAAATACTAGAATAAGCCTAGTTTAATAATATGCAATCATAAACGGCGGGCGTTTTCACACTCCAGTATTAGATAATACAATTAAGCTACCTTATCTAAGGACCACACCAGGGACACAGAAACAAAAGGGTCAAACAAGATAACCTATTTAAGGACCGAGAACCTCAAAAACCATACCCTATTGACCACTCCAGAAAATACCATAACATACCATAATACTCCTTGTTTGTCGCCCCTAAATTTTGCATAAGCATTGTTTTCAGTTTCTCTTGGGGCCTCTTTAACTCCCAAGAGAAACTGAAGACAATGCTTATGCAAAATTTTGGGGTGACAAACAAAGAGTATTATGGTATGTTCTAGTATTTTCTGGAGTGGTCAATTCCGCGGCACGTACCTATATAGCCCATATATGGGAGTACCCCCCCCCCCCCCCCACCGGGACAGTTTCCCAAAAACCTAAATTAATCCGTTTTTGTCGCTCAAATTTCAAATTCTGCACTTTTATGAGAATAAAACTCGTTTGCTGAAGGAAATAATGTGCAGTTTTGGGTATTTCTGGGGAAGTCAACTTATAATTATTTGTCCAAACCGAAATTAGTGAGCATTGATGTGTCGTTTATCAGCTGCCAGCGGTCAGCAAGTCGGTCACTTTCGGTCGCGACAAGATTGATTACAAGCACAATTAAAACTCAGTGTTGAAAAAGTAACGAAAATAAAACCTAAGCAAAAAAAAGGATAAAAATATATATAAAAAAGGGCTATACTTATATCATTTGAGTGAACTTTTAACTGAACCGTGATCAGAAGGATGCGCGCTATACAACGTAATTGTTTCCTTACGGAGATTTATACATGTATGTCTTCGATCTCACGGCAACCACTTTTTAGCGCCACTTATCTGTCTCTGAAAAAGAGAAGACTTGTTTCCAACAAAGTGATAAGACGAGGCCAAGAGCATAAATCGGAAATTGCCGAAAACTCATATCTTCTTTGACAGACAAATCTAAACTCCTGCAGTCAGGAAACTTTCAATCTCCAGCAGCAAATGAGTCTAAGCATGATACTTACCCATCAGGGGCAAACAACAAGGTGATTGGAACTTTTTAATTTCATGTTAGTTTTAATAACCAATAAACAGCTGAGATGCGTTTTCACCGGCTATGTTCAGCACCTGTTAGCCGTAGCCATTTTAATATATCAAAAACAATGAGCATATATAAGGACTCAGTAATCGTACGTTTTCTTTTCCCTTTTTATGAAAAATGATGCGAGTGAGTTCAGAACTTGAATCCTGTCTATTCCATAATTATTAATTAAGGAAGACATAGTTATCAAAAGGACCAAAAATCAGACAAAAACGTTGATACATATTATTTTGGGTGCTCCCGACTCCCTGAACGTGCAGTTTCTTTTGCAACCTGCTACCAATAGAAGACGCGATCGCGTCCCCGAAACAGTCCTATACGAACGTACAGTACAAGTTAATGTTTGTGATTAACTATATCATGGTTTAGTGTCTTTATCCACTTTGCGTTATTTGCGTGATATATAAAAATGGCCCTGAAGCACTGAGATGAAATATTAATAATTTAAACTAAGGCTTAAATTTTAGCTCAATTCCCAGAACGAAATTTTCAAAAGATAAGGCCAGGAAAAGGTTGTGAGTTTTATTACTTTTGATGGCGTACGCTGTATTGCTTTATTACTTTATTTTATTGTCTTGGCAAACATGAAGATAGCCTGCGTGCAGACGATAACTTAAACTCTTATTATTAGTACCGTATGTGAAGCAGCACGGAGATCCTGGTTCAGGCCAGGTTCTTGACCCCCAACGGACTCAACAAATTACCAGAAGTGCGTTTCGAATTTCCCTTCAACCTGATTGGTGATCACGACAAACAAAACAAAGACCTTTTTTAACTGCCAATCGTGGCGCGTATTCAAATCTGGGTACACAGCCGGAAGTCCAGAACAAGGATTTCGGCGCTGTTTCGCAGACGGAGTTAACCAGAGTTTAATCTCGTCTGCGCGCAGGCTAAAGTGAAGACTAAGTAGTCATCATCTTTAGACAGTTGAAATTAAGACTCTTGTTAAAATAACTTTGTTTAAACTATTTTAAGCCAAGGTGTTATACGTCTGTAACCCCTGCATTGTCACGACAAAACATCAATATGGCAAAGCCCGGCTTCACTATTGCTGGTTTTCAGTGTCACGCCATTCAAAATAGGTCAAAATAAAAATCAAAACCATTCGACTGATAAAGTCCAGAATCTTGGAAATGAAAGGAGGTAAATATACAAAGACCCTCGCCAAGATTTGGGTCGAAGGAATAATTCGAATACGAGATATCCGGGGAAATGTTTTACCCAAATTTATAGAGCTTTGTATGGAGACGCCATGCTGGAGCTCATCCGGATGAGCTCCAACATGGCGGACGGAAACTAACAGAAACATCTGTTACCGAGTTTTGCTACAAAAGCGTGAATTTACTCCTAGAGAAACTCATAAACATTAAAGTAATACTTTTTTCTAATACTTCAACTGCTTAGATAGCAAAATTCCGCGAAAAAAGTCTCTTTTTTAACCTAAATGACAGCTCTCTCGGCCGTCATGTAAATGCTGCGTCACTCAAAAGCTTGGAAATTCAAGCGTACTCTATCACAAAACCAAGAATCCTTCTGAAGCGAAAATTTGTTTGAAAATTAGTTTTCTGCTGCTCTAATACACCATGAAAGTAAAATCTCAGTAGGATCGATAGTTTTGTGGTTTGAATTTTGGTGACGTCATGTGAAAACCAACAATATCTGTCTGTTTCGAAAAGCGAAAAGCGCCGCCAGGGGGTAGAGATATTATAAACCGAGTGACAAAAAGAAAAAAACAAAACAAAAAAACAAAACGGGCATCTAGAATTAACTAACCATCTAACATTAAATATTTATTCCTCCGGTTAAAATCCTGAAACACTGACATGTGGACTTGGTTTACTGTCATCGGCGTCCGTCTCACATTTAAATTAGCTCTTATTACCGAATTTCAGTTAGAACTAATTTATTTCACCTTAATTAAAAATTTCATAGGTATTGCATAATAATCATTATTGAATTTGCACGCCGAGCGTTTTTTCGAGTTTGGTGTAATATCGAGGTGTCAAACACGGATCGCCGTTAGGCTCTGGGTGTTTGCATTTTTCATGTGATGTTTATGTAAAGACCATCCATCATTATTGCACTGAAGGTATTCTTACGAAACACAAATTAATTTTTTTTTTAACATCTAGGATACCCTAGTGAGCTTCAAGGGTAAAACGTAAATTTATTTTACAGCGCACAAAGTCAGTGTGATGATATCTGAGCCCTCTCAAGTCAAAATATGTCTCCGAAATAACTGCTGCTTATACGGGTGGCAGGGACTGGCAATGTCTGAAACTTTTAAAAAATTATGCGCCAAGTTTAAAAGTTTTAATTCTCAATGCCTGCAGAAATCACCCAAAAAGTATTATGGTTAAGTATTATGGTGCTTCTGGATAAAATTTTTGTGATATCTTCTTTATAGAGCGATTTTCGTATGACCTTGAAATGAAAACGCGCGAACAAAACAGAAACAACAAACGAACGGAAATAGAGCGATTTGATTGGTGTATCGAACGGATACAAACGCACCTGGCCTTTGGCTGGTTAAGCGAACGCTCGGGTAAACAAATTTCATGCCCGAAGAACTTTCTAGAAATTGCTTTAACGTCATACTGCAACACGATTGGTCAATCGAACAATGCCTTCTCCATATTAGGGTTTTCTTTGGCGGGAAAACGAAGAGTCCATGTTTTTTTTCTTTCCATCTATTGGCTGATAAAACAAATAACAAACACTTACCGAAACCATTTTTCAAGGTCATACGAAAATCGCTCTAATTCTACAGTAGCATTTTGTGTATGAGTAAATTAATACACCAAGAAATAAGTTAAGCACGCTATTGACTTAAAACCGTACAACCCTCGTGGCATATCCACCTTAACCCTTTAGGTCCCAAGCCTGACCAACTTTAATTTTCTCCTGACAACATCAGCAGATCATCAAGAGTAAAGGTTATGAGAATTACTAAATTGATTACCAAAGGGAGAATTCTTTGATCTTAAGCCAAATTCTCTCAACTATTCTTAAAAGACATGTGTGTGGAGATCAGTTTGGAGAATTTGTATGTGGATATTGGGGCTTAAAGGGTTAAGGGAGACTCCCAGAAGCATAAGCTAGCATAACTACTCATCGTCCGAAGTTGGTGGAGAGGGCCTGGAGATTATAACTCCAGGAACTTGCAAGAAGATGCCAAATATGGAGAAAACAACAGCCACAAGGTAACAAATCAAGAAGAGCCGGTTGATGACACGTGCAGCAAGCTGCCATTCTTCTTGTATTCTGTCCTCATCTTGTTTCTTCAGCACTCTTTCTGCCATCATGGTGATGCCGCTAGGTTCTCTGGGAAGACGTCTACGAATGCGCGACCCGCCGTCACTGTCGCTCATGGTTACAGCGTTATCTCCTTGGTCTGAAACATTTTAACAGAACTTGAAATAAGTTGCATTTTAAAGTTTTCCTTGTTACCTCGTTCATTAGCATTACACCAATGGATTGGTCGTTAAATCGGTGCTGTGCAGTTGTTGAATCTACGGTTTTCGCCACATATTACATGTGAATGGCCAGACAACCTGGCAGATTTATATAATTCATGTTGTCCATATCGTTTCTTTTGCTTTTATCAGTAGTCATATCCATGATCAGTAAATTATTCCAACTCAACGAGGGTAATTGAAGAACAGCATTATAATTTTTTTATTTTTACAACTAAGCTCAGCTATTCCACCTGAGTTAAGACCGCAAAGATGTGTGGGTAGCTGTAAATCATTTGTAATTCGGTCATAGCTTGGCGGTTTTCAAAGACCAGACTTTTATAAAACGACATAAACATTTACACTTTGGGATCTTATGATAGTAGAGTTGGTTTTTATATGAGCTTGGCGAAATTTTGGTGGTTACCGAAAAAGCTATGCGGTCTCATCGGGTAGACTTTCCAACAACGTCAACTGATAAAACGTACCGCATTGAAAATTAAAGAAAGAATGACTAGAGTAGGACTCACCTTCCTCTACAACACCACCGTTTTCTGTTTGAGGTTTATTTGGGATCTCGTAGCGCACCATTCTTGCAACATATCCGAGAATATAAACCTTAAAGGAAAACATACGTGCAACCATGTGTACAAACTTCAAAGATCGGCGTAAATATCTGTAAATATTATAAAAGCTGATTTAAATTCAGTGGCGGATCCAGGCCTTCAGATAAGGGGGGGGGGGGGGGGGGGTCATCCAGACCCTGAGATAAGAGGGGGACGGTCTCCAAATTAGGGGAAGTTATGACTATGTTGCTCATACCCTGACCCATTTTGGTACTTTCCCGACTGATGTGTTGTAGTGATGAAACCGTAGCACCCAGCATGTCAGTCCCAGTGCGCATGCGATTTCTATGATGGTCAGCGAGTAGTATCTGTCGTGAGATAAATACAAAATTAGTACTACTAATCATGATCACTTTTCAAACTTTCTTAACTTAACGCTTGTGCCATTGAAAAGTTAACGATAAATTCTTTTATGTAAGAGGTGTAAAGATCTTGACGATTGGTTGGTTCGTTCTGCGTTACCGATTATCTGAACATGACGGTGTCCAACAAGAAAGCTATTTTTTTTTATTTTTTTTATTTTTTTTATTTTATTGCATAACTGATTTATACTACTTACATTGCTACTATACAGTGATAACTTAACAGTCCAGCTATATAATACAGAGTAGCACACACCCACATACACACACACACACAGATTACTGATTATCCGCATAGAAACTGAAAGAGCCTCTAGAGAGTTAGCGAGATTGCTGTTCTCCGTACATCTCGACAAAGGAAAAAGGCTAAAAATTATTTTCCCGGATAAACGCTCCCCATTTTGCATTGAATTTTCTTAAGGTCCCAGTTTTAATGGCATAACGTCTTTCGTAATCAAAACAATTTAGAAAGGTTCGAAAAAAGAGTTCCCATGAAGGGTTAAGGCCTTTTTGTTTGGAGAAATAGATGTGATACCTCGCAATTAAAAGTGCATGATGGAAAAGCAGGTTTGTAGTATGGTTCACGAGACCTATGCAGGACAAAAAGGAGAATTCTTCGTTAAGAAAGCAAGAACTTTTTTTCACCCAGTT
Source organism: Porites divaricata (assembly GCA_038088405.1). NCBI lineage: Eukaryota > Metazoa > Cnidaria > Anthozoa > Scleractinia > Poritidae > Porites > Porites divaricata. The sequence continues at coordinate 42,344,908 of JBBMOI010000001.1, forward strand.
ACTGATTTCATTCCAAAAGGATTTAACAGAAGGGCATTCCCAAAAGAGGTGCAAAAGAGTTTCCGAGCTTTCCTTACAGAAACTGCATTTATCATTAGATTTGATTCCAATTTTAAAAAGGAAAAGGTTAGTTGCCAATTTTCTATGCAGAAGTTTAAATTGAAATACACGTAATTTGGATTCGTTGGTACATAGGAAAGCAAGGGTATATGACTTACCCCAATCAATCGTGTCAAAGCCACAGACGTTGCAGTCTGTCAGCCATTTTTCCTGACTTTTACAAGGAATAGAGGCAGTTTTAGTTACAAATGATTTGTAAGCTAATTTACAGAAAACCTCAGAGGATAATAGGCTTTTGGTGTTGGTTTTAGCACCTTTCATTTGTGGACAATGGTTTTTACGTTTTGTATTCGAGATGGCACAAATCACGCCGTGGTACTGTAGAAAGTGAGTTTTTATCGCAAACTTTTCTTTGAAAGTATCAAAAGTTAAGAATTGTGAATCCTCTCCTAAAAGGTCATTTACGAAGTAAATACCTGCCGAAGACCAGTTACGATAATGGATAGGCTTGCTGTCAATACGTATGAGAGAGTTGTACCAAACTGGTATTTCGCCGAAGTTGGAAGGTTGTTTTTTAAAATTCAGAAGTGACCACGTTTCGATAAGCTCTTTAGTAAAGGGCTCTTTTATTCCCAAAGAGGCAACATCATCCGAATTAAGGTTACCTTGCAAAAGAAGGTTAATGTCGTGACCTGTTAGAGAGAACTCTACAAACAGCTTCCATTTTCCTCTGTTATGAGGATCTAGATATCGTTGAATCCATTTCGCTTTAAGAGCGCGATTGAAACATTGTAAATCTAGCATTTTGAGGCCACCTTCGGCAAAGTCATTGATTATTTCTGTTCTTTTGACCTTATCTTGTTTGCCATCCCATAGGAACTTAAAAAAGACATCTTTTATTTCTTTAAGCTCATGATGCAACGATGGTAGAGGGGACAAGATGTAAACTAGCTGCGAAGCGAGCAAACTCTTAATGACCGTTATTTTCCCAAGAAGGCTTAATCTTCTAAATTGCCAAATATCGACTAACCTACAAATCTTTTCCTTTTTTTCTTCATAGTTCAGTGTTAGAGATTCGCCTTTTGTTGTAGAGAACCAGACCCCTAAAGCTTTAACTTTATTGGCAGGCCACATAATATGTTGAAAACCCGGGATTACTCTTCTTTGCAAACGTGAAGAGCCGATCCAAAGAGCTTCTGTTTTTTCGTAATTGATTCGTAAACCAGAGATAGTTGCGAAAGAATCTAACAGACTAAAAGACTGGCGAACTGAGTTATCTGAGCCATCTAGGATCAAGGTTGTATCATCTGCGTATTGACTTAGCTTACACTCTGTGCCTAAAACACAAATGCCCTTAATTTGATTGTGGTTTCTTATGGCATTTCCTAGTATTTCAACACATAAAATGAATAAATACGGGGATAAAGGACAACCTTGTCTGACACCTCTAGTAAGATTGAAAAAGGCGGAAGACCAACCGTTATTTTGAATACAGCTGCTTATATCATTATAAAATAATTTAACCCAGGTAATCAAGGAGTCACCAAAGTTATAATAGCGGAGAGTTCTTTCAATAAAATTCCATTCCAAAGTATCGAAGGCTTTCTCGAAATCTATAAAAAGTAAAATACCAGGGATATTCTGGCTTTCAGCGTGAGTTATTATACTATCTATTAATCTAACATTTTCACCAATTGATCTACCTTTGAGAAAGCCCGTTTGATCATTGTTTATCAAATCAGGTATCACTTTTTTCATTCGTGCTGCAATTGCTTTTGTTGCAATTTTGTAGTCGCAGTTTAAAAGGCTTATAGGTCTCCAGTTTTTTAGATGCTGTAGCGGTTTGTCTTTCTTTGGTATTAGGGTTATCAACCCCCTGCGCTGTGAGATGGAAAGGTGTCCCTGGGTAAAAGAAGAGTTTAAAGCGGCGAGTAAAAAGGGAGACAAATCATCCCAAAAAACTTTATAAAATTCTGCTGGAAAACCGTCCGTGCCAGGCGATTTACCTGATTCCATTGTTTTTAGACTCTCTAAGCATTCCGTTGCTGACAGTAGGCCTTCGCAAGATTCTTTTTGATTATTACCTAGCTTTGTTTCAGTAACCTCAGCGAAGAAAAGATTATCATAATCATTGACATCAATACTTGTAGACGTGTAAAGATGCTTATAGTAGTTTTTAGCTTCGTCTAGAATCTCTACGTCCGTCGAAAACTTCTTCCCATTTGCGCCTTGGAGGTACCTAATGGTTTTACTATTAAAGTGCCGCTTCTCTAAATTATGAAAATATTTTGTATTCTTTTCACCTTCATTATACCATTTTACTTTTGATCTAAGAATAGCCCCTTGAGTTTTGTAGGCGATTATTTCTTCTACTAGCTGTTTTTTAATTCTGAGTTCAGACCGTATGGTTTCTTTCACTTTATCTGATACATTACGTTCATCAAGCTTATTCTCGAGTACTAAAACCTCTTCTTCTAACTGATTTTCTCTATTTTCCAAACGCCGTTTCCTGGCTGCGGCATAATTTAAAGAG
>JBBMOI010000001.1:42355000-42470000 GCA_038088405.1 Porites divaricata
CCCACGTACGCTTGTGTAAATATCGTATATAGTGTGACATAAAGAATTGAATTGCGTTACAGAAGCAAATGGTGTTCTCATGAAATGGTTGTAGAAAAGATGTCAGAAAGATGTCACGAACATTGTGTAAATATCTTATGTAGTGTGACATAAAGAATTGAATTGCGTTACAGAAGCAAATGGTGTTCTCACGAAATGGTTGTAGAAAAGATGTTAGAAAGATGTCACGAACATTGTGTAAATATCTTATATAGTGTGACATAAAGAATTGAATTGCGTTACAGAAGCAAATGGTGTTCTCATGAAATGGTTGTAGAAAAGATGTCAGAAAGATGTCACGAACATTGTGTAAATATCTTATATAGTGTAATATATAATTAATTCCGAGTATATATTAATTTGGACAATCTTTCATGGGCTGGCTGGGTAATGAAGAGAGAAATATCAACCGGGATGCAAGTCTTGTTTTATCCCCTATCCGGTCGTATTGATTCACTGTGGCGAATTTCGCTAAATTAAAAATAACAAAAATTAATAAATTAATAATTTTTTTTATCTCCATAGACCCACCCATCTTCCCACACCTGCCAATCAAAGTTACGACCTCTGACGTCTCAGGGATATGAGTCGAAGCTAACAAATAGAACACGGTGAGTGATAACAGAATTGTGACGCCCATTACCATCAGTTCACCACTATCAGGGGGTAGTGTGAATAAGATTAACGTCACAAATGATGTCACCATACCTGCCAATCAAAGGTACCACCTCTGATGTCTCAGGGATATGAGTCGAAGCTAACAAATAGAACACGGCGAGTGATAACAGAATTGTGACCCCCATTACCATCCGTTCACCACTCTCAGGGGGTAGTGTAAATAGGATTAACGTCATAAATGACGTCACCATACAAGGCGTGATGAGGTAGACGAAGTAGTAGAACACCTTACGGCGTATGTGAATCACATACGTCACGGCTGACTTCCTTTCCTCGCTCAAGTGCGTTGCTTTGCTTGTTGAATTCAGATCGTAGACTTTTTCCAGGTACCATTCGCCGCTTTCTGCGAAAGAGAAACCTTGATTAGACTCGTGACACACGGTGTGTCATGCAGTGTTGAATGTTGAGATAGACCGTTCTAAATATTTAACGTTGTTGAGCTCAGTTTTCCACAGAAGCGTAGCGTGACATTTGGAAGATGTACACACTAGATGATAAACGCAAATAAGATTCTTACCGATTCTTGATCATGATGATGATGATGATGATGATGATGATGGTGGATGATGATGATGATGGTGGTGATGATGGTGGTGGTGATGATGATGATGATGGTGGTGATGATGATGATGGTGGTGATGGTGATGGTGGTGATGATGGTGGTGGTGGTGATGATGATGATGATGGTGGTGATGATGATGATGGTGGTGATGGTGATGGTGGTGATGATGGTGGTGGTGGTGATGATGATGATGATGGTGGTGATGATGATGGTGGTGGTAGTGATGATAATGATGATGATGATGGTGGTGGTGATGATGATGATGATGATGGTGATGGTGGTGGATGATGATGATGATGGTGGTGATGATGGTGGATGATGATGATGATGGTGGTGATGATGATGATGATGATGATGGTGGTGATGATGATGATGATGATGGTGGATGATGATGATGATGGTGGTGATGATGGTGGATGATGATGATGATGGTGGTAATGATGGTGGTGGTGATGATGGTGGTGGTGGTGATGATGATGATGATGATGACGATGATGGTGGTGGTGATGATGGTGGTGGTGGTGATGATGATGATGATGGTGGTGATGATGATGGTGGTGGTAGTGATGATAATGATGATGATGATGGTGGTGGTGATGATGATGATGATGATGATGGTGGTGATGATGATGGTGATGATGATGATGGTGATGGTGGTGATGATGATGGTGATGATGATGATGATGAAGTTGTTGTTGGAGTTTAAAGAATTAGACAGTCAATCTTTATAATTGTAATTTACCAGTATAGTTCTGTAGGATTTCAGTTTCTTCTGACACAAGACGCAAAGAACTATTGCTGTAAGTCCAGGACGCAAACTTGAGCCTACAGAACTGCTCGTCGAACGGAAAATAACGGACACTGAGTTTGCACGAACTCTTGAGGATAATAGGCGCCAGCCAGCGGACTGTGCCCTGGGAAGTAATCAACAGTGGGTTGTTCATTCCCACAGGTTCACCCATCTGGCTAGTATCAGCGCTACAAAAAAACGAAAAGCAGTTATTCTAATTTCTCCACTTATACAGATATAGATGCTTCTATCATTTTTATATCTCTGGTATTGCGTAGCACTGTACAACGGTTTTTTTTTCTCACACTGAAGAAGGGTCATACAACCGAAACGTTTGTGGTTTTTTTTAAAAAAAAACATTTGACACTTTTTGGTATTTTTTTTACCGAATATCACCTCATCAGCTATCAGCTATCGGCTCACGCATCCCTGACAGTTTTTCCGTCAAACATTCATTTTTGAATTCTGACCCTCTCTTTGTGTGTAAATCTCAGTTATTTGAGTTAGAATGCGAGGAAATTGTGGAAAGCTCGAAACTGGTTAAGAAGGTTATCAAGTTTGCGTAAACTTTTTCAAATGTGTCTATAATATTGAATTAATTCAATTAACTGATTAATTAATTAATTAATTAAGCTATTTATTTGTAATAAGCTTACTTGTTCAGCAGTACAGTATCTGGTACCCAAACGTCACTAGGAGACAAGCTGACTTCATCGATCCAACCAAACTCAGATTTATTCCACTGCAAAGCTGGGTCGTACCAGGCCTTTAGAAAACAAACAAAATGATGCACGACCAGGTCTAGATTAGTTCTCAACTTGTTAACGAGTGTAAAAACGAACGATTTCTGACATATTTTGTCCTATTTCACCCCTCATATCATAATGTTTGCCTAATGACGACTTCCTTAACAAACTGTACGGTCCCTTATAAGTATAATTCGACCCTTCTTTCTGGAGAAATATTTAAAGTTTAGTTTCTAGACCAATCTGTTGTGAAGATGAAGGTTTTGGCTTCTACTGTCAGAAGTCCTTTGCTCGAGAATGATTTAGCGAGCAAGTTTCATTTCTCAGAATTGTTATTTTTAAGAATGATGTGTTCAATGCTGAATCTTAGGCATTTGTATATGGTTAGACAAGCCTTGCTCTTCTTAAAAATAATTTATGATTTTAAAACCCAAATCTTGGCACTAATAATGATGAGAACAAGAATGCTGGGCTCTTTTATATCCTTGCGTCATGTCATATTTCATGACTTTAAATTAATAAGTGCATTTATTTGATCTAACGGGTTGTCACTTTTATGAAAAAGTATAAGGAAGACAAAATGAGATACAAATACCGTAAATCCTCTATTAAGCCCCCCGGGGAGCTTATTTTTTTCAAGCACTTTTGAGGGGGGGGCTTATTTAATTTAGCGAAATGCATCACCTGTAGCAAAAATACCGTGGTATGAGACAGAGTAGACTTACGCGTTGTACAGAGAGCTAGGGCGCAAAATTGAGAAAGTTAAGCATAAGAAGTTGGAGGTCATGCCGCCGAAGACCAAAAACAATATGAACTTCCAGCCTGAATAAATCATAACTGATCAGTCCACGTTAATCGTTAATTTTTTTGTGAAGAGTAAGGATTGGGGGAGGGGGAGGGGGGGCTTATTAACTTTCCTCCTCTGAAAAGGGGGGCTTATTAGAGAGGGGGGGCTTAATAGAGGATTTACGGTATGACAAAAAAAACGAAGATGAAGACGAATCTGTTGACAATTTACTAAATAATGATGATGATGATGACGATGTTAGGGTCTTAACATGTACTTCGCGTACATACCTGCTTGAGCCATACACTTGTAGTGATAACCTGTTTTTTCACATCCTGTAGAATTTACAAAAAGAAAATTTCGTTAATCCAGCTGTATCAAGACACTGCTTCGATTTTCATTTGCCTAACTGTAAAATTTTAGTTTCCTCAGATCTCAACTGAGCCTTCTGCATATATTGAGTGCCTATGATCTATATATCGTACTCACCATTTCAAAAATCTGCACCAGTCTGAGACTAAGATTAATTGTCGTTGGCTGGGAGCTATTAGAGACGAGAGGCCTGAGCCCCGTGTGATAATTCTCCAGTAGCTTCTCGACAAGTACTCTTTCTTGAAAGCTCATAACTGAAGATTGGAAAAAATAATTATTAAGTTATTTTTTTAAATGTGCTGTTTCCGTTTTACTGCAGTCAGCTGAGGGCTTTATCTATAGGCTTTATGGAGCATATTGTTGCTGGGCAACAGGTAGAATTGAAAGTACTGGTGCCCGGTAACAAACATTAGTTTAGCAGCTTGGTAGCTTAACTGCAATCATAAATGTTCACCGAATGTTATGAAAAAGAGTGTTTTCTTTTCAGTGCATAAAAAATCAGCAGAATTTCAAGACGAAGGATGTCTTTTCCAGCTTGCTGTTGCCGTGTTCTGTAAAATATGTTAAAATTAGTATTCAAATATTAAATTTTAAATTCGGTAACAATCTCCTACAAAGTCAAGAATTTAGAAATATTACTCACGACTTTAAAGTGAACACAATGGGAAAACAGCTTTTCTTTTGCCTTAACACTTTACTTGCATTAGTAATACAAACTGGAATTAAATAATGAATAAATACAAACTAGAATTATTTCTCAGAAACTGCCTTCAAAAGCAGCGAATTAACTGTGCCTACGTATACGTAAAAACCTACAATGTTTTAACACCAGGGCAAAAAATGTTTAAAAAAAATGTTGGTTCAAAGTTGTTTCTAGCTTCGCCTGGAAGGCAAATTATTCCCTTCCATTCAACGCTTCCCCTTCTTGCTTTCACGACAGCATTAATTGTCGCTTATTTTCAAAAATACTGCGATTCCTATTTTTGAAAAAAAAAATATGTGTATTTGCTGAATGTACCTTGTCCAAAATACCGCGCCATCAAAAGCAAAAGTCGAGCAGAAAGCAGTTTGTCAAATGTGGCAAAATTCATGTTAATTGGCTATTGTGGAAATTCGTTTGACTTCAGAAATAAATTTCTTGGAGTATTCACTTATATTCTGTATGCATAGCTAGAATTTGACGTCGTCTTCTATTTGTCTGGGTCGACTGGTGTTTGCAGGTGGCTGCAATCAAACTCATTATTATCAGAAACTTGTTAGTGGTCGCAGCTATTAGCCATGCGTAACGGAAGTAGACCTGGAAACTTTACCATCGACGACGGCGACGACAGCGAACTGAATCCCGCGTTGTTTCAAACTTTGTCGCGTCTATTTTAATTCGGTCAAAATGTCAAATGTAGAGGAATTTCCCTGGAGTTGATTTCTTGGGGACTGCACTGAAGTTTAGAAAGAGAAAGAAAAATTGGTCGTTGCTTGTTTACTTCCTCCATAAAACATGAAATTCGGCATTTCCACGTCGAAGTTGTGCAGTGACGGCACAGAAATGTACAAAACTTAAAATACGTGCTGCACGTGCGTTTTCGCCGTTCTCGTTGCCGTCGCCGTCGCCGTCGTCGTTGCTAAAGCTCCCTAGGCGCGGGACGAGATAAACGTTTCGGGACGGGAAACAAGGTTGTTTCCTTTTTCTTTGACATTAATATCTAATCAGCATACGTATCCGGAAACCTGAATTTTGGCGATGGCAATTAACCAAAATACCAGATGGCAAGGTTTTTCCGGGACTGAATTGCTCGACAACAACTGGCAGAGCCGTGTTATCCGTTAAAAACTGAGATCTGTTTGAAACTATTTCCAGGCTCTCCCACAAGGTGGCCCCAGTTGTTCAAAAACTGGATAGCGCAAAACATCGGACAAATCTGTATCCAGTATATATGTATTAAGGAAACCAATTGCACTCTCCACTGGATATAGCGCAGTCCACCTTTTGAACATCTTGGGTCTGGTGGAGACTTGCTACTTCCGGTACCAAGACCTACCCTGTCCTTTAAAGCGTCACGGCAAAAAACGGCAAAACTCTAACCCCTACCCCGACGGGAAAATTTTGTTGACCTCACTGAATGAAGTCTCTTCCAGAGCCGTTTATTTGTGCCGTTTTTTTTGTGTGTCGTTGTGGGGAGGAGCGTCGCTTTACGACACAAACACGGCTGTGAAGCAGACTACACCGGATAAGGAATTCTGCGCGATAGGTTGCTTTTTTAATTACGTAACGTTTACAGACACACTGCAGAGGATCTCTAATTTAAAGCACACAGGTATTTTTCCCAAGCGTTATCAAAATTGTTGTAATGGTTCCGTTTCCATTTGACCTTTATTAATCATGAAGACGGGCTATGAAGATGCCAAATGCAAATGACAAATTTGACAACAATTGGGGAAAAGCATTATTCTGGAGTTAGGTCCGTGTAGAATTAAGGCTTCCTGCTGATTGAAAGTTATGAATGTTAATTAGTTATTTTTTAAAATTGCAGTAAAATCCGCGACTAAGAACCTACATTTTCCCAAGTGGTTAGTAATTAGCACAAGTTTAGGCTAGTTAGGTTCTAAATGGGTTAGGGTTATGCGAGACTCGACCCAATGCCTTTTGAAGAATAACTATCATGGAATTACTGCAACCTTGCGTGTAGTTTGATTGTGAATATAAGTATTATATGAAGGAATATATCCACAACTTCAATTTAAGTATTGTTTAAGGAAGGAATGATCTACAAATCGTACCTCCTAGTTTAAGTATTTATTTAGTATCTTAAGGGTACTTTGGTTTCCATGGTGATTTGTATTGACTTGAAAGTGTCGAAAAACACAGCTACAATGCTTTATGTCAAAGTATCTGATAGATACCTAATAAACACGTAAATGGGTCACGCGTTAAAACTTAAAAGCACTGAGTGGTATAAATATTTGCCTTTCACTGTATGATTCTGGTGGCTATATTATGGAACAACCCCCCCAAAAAACAAAAGAAAACGACATCACCTGCCAAAGCCCTAACAATAAATATTTGTTATAAAGTTTTCATGGTCATCTATGGTAATTCTTCCTTCTTCCTCACTTCGTTTTTGACTAATGAAAACTAGAGAGACGACTAAGGACGGGTAATTTGACGATGATAACGACCCTTATAGACACTGAGCCCTCTGTTAGTGGAATAAAATTTCAATTAGTTTAGGCACAGTTTGCAAAAATCCTACCTTACTTACTTTAAAAAACATTCCATTTTTACCAAGACGTGGGCTTAGCTTAGGACGCTTCTAACTTCGAAATGTTTTATTAATGAATAAACAGCGCAAAACAGGTAATATAAAAAAGGAGATAGCTGAGCCCGACACCAATTCTACGATAACTAGTTAGGTGAACTTTCATGGCGTCTATAAATTCGTTTCTTTCATCACTTGCATGGATTACTTGGCTTATTTTTTGTTCTTCTTTATGTAATGGTAAGTTTTGTTCTCATCTGCAGGCAATCTTGCCGTTATATATTTCTGAGCTGTTATTGTTTTTTTGTATTTCAATAATCCGACGAACTTGTATGATATAAAAAAACTCTTAATCTAAATAATAGCCTGTAAACCATAAAATATACAATAATTTTAAATTTCCCTTAAGTTAAATGAGTCCGTTTTTCAGTGTAAAATGTTCAGGCTTTTTCTCGCAGAAAATAAGTACTAGATATTGAAAACAGGAAGACAGTTTTTCATTCATTTAAATTTAACAATTACCACTGAAAGCAATTTCCAAAAAAGACTTAAAAGATTCTATCAATATGTTTAAGTTCTTTCAAACGAGTTAGAAGAAAACAAGATGAAGGCCTTTAAAAATCTTCATTCTTTAGAGAAAAAAACTGCAGAGCTATTTTGTTTTATTGAAGTCAAAATAGCAACATAAATTTACCACATGCAGCTGCAGAGACATATGATGATACGGCATTTGGTTGGCTGAGGTGTAAAATTCGTTGTAATATAATTTGGCAATTGTCTAGAGCGAATTTGTCGCAATGGGCTCATGATCTATGTTTTACTTTTTATGTCAGTTTTGTCGTTAGAATACAACCGTATCATAGTATTCAAGGAGCCCCTTCCAGACAGAGTGCTTCCAGATCACTTGATTAGAACTGAAAAGGTACTCAATGAAGGGGACTGCAGGGTGAAGTGTTTTTTGGAACCAAAATGCGTGTCTGTTAACGTGGGTCCTAGAGGTGCTCATACAAGAACATGCGAACTTAACAATGCCACTGACGAGAGCCCTTCACTGTCTTCTCTGAAAAAGATGGAACATTACATTCACTTTGCTATTGAGGTATGTTAAAACTGGCTTTTGGTTCGTACGTACTGAATCATGACGATAACGATTGAGGGCATACATGTAATAACCATGATGATCTTGATGTTTTCGTTACTTATGATTTTGATGACAATGCTGATGATGATGGTGATATTGAAGATGGTAATGATGGTGATCGTTTCCCAAATCTTCCGTTCCCCTTTTTCTAAGCCTGAAAATAATACTAAGTACTGTGAAAAACGTTCTATAACTATATCTCTTGGTAGTTTTATGCAGGAAGAAGCTAAAATGCACATTCTCAGAACTTTTGCTAGCATTGCAATTAAATCTGGACGTTTTTTCCGCAAAAGCGTTCCTCGTAAGAGGATCGGCCATGGAAAGGAACGCCTGATCCTATATAACTGCATGAAGAGATGGTTAAGCCAGTGTGATCTTGTTTCATGTTAACTACTTGAGTTTGTCTCCGTCGAATCCGCCGTATGTTAGAAAAAGACATCAGCTGGTCAACTGCAACTTTAAACTGGACGTTCAAGGCAGATAAAAAAAGATTGTAAGAAAATTGTGGTTGGGGTGGATTTCACGGATTTTACGGAGACTTGTGTAATTTAATTCTCATTTTCTAAAACATTAACTATAAGAGAAGAATATGTTAATATAGTATATATTAGATACTTACAGTTAAAAAAAGGAAGTATTTAAACTTATGTCTATTCTTAATCGGTATCCGCGAAATCCGTCGAATACGGCGTATTTTAGAAAAAAAGATATTAGCTAGTCAACTGCAACCTAGAACTGGAAGTTCAAAGATCAGCAAAAAAATCTGTGCTAAGAGTGGATTTCACAGATTTTGCGTATAAATGTCCTACAACAATTTGACTCAAAAAAGGTTGTAAGAAAATTGTGGTTGGGGTGGATTTCACGGATTTTACGGAGACTTGTGTAATTTAATTCTCATTTTCTAAAACATTAACTATAAGAGAAGAATATGTTAATATATTATATATTAGATACTTACAGTTAAAAAAGGAAGTATTTAAACTTATGTCTATTCTTAATCGGTATCCGCGAAATCCGTCGAATACGGCGTATTTTAGAAAAAAAGATATTAGCTAGTCAACTGCAACCTAGAACTGGAAGTTCAAAGATCAGCAAAAAAATCTGTGCTAAGAGTGGATTTCACGGATTTTGCGTATAAATGTCCTACAACAATTTGACTCAACCCTATCACTCTTAAGATTGAAAAGCGCATTTCTTTTTTGACTGTTTCTGAGTGTAAGATGTTATATGAAGACCCCATATCCTCGTCGATTGTTTTCTTAATTCTCATAACCTACCTCCTTGAGATTGTGTTGAAATGATGAAGAGAATTCAAATCAATGCTGGTCCCCCTTAGGAATGGCAGGGTTAAAACTTCTTTTACAGAGCAGATGTATAAAAGTGTAAACAACATTCATCTATCACTTTAAAGTTAAAACTCAGTTGGTGAACTAGCGTATTGTCAGAGAATAGACGTTCTTGCTCCCCCGAAAAAAAACGTACACAAGGCAGATTTAATGGCATTTTCGGATAAAACAACCCTCCATTTAGCTATTTACATAAGTGAACAAATTGCCATTGTCAAATTTTTTCTCATGAAATACCGCAATTAAAAAATTTCGCACAAAGCAATTAATGCATTTGTTTCTTGCGCAATAGCATCAATAAGCAAGTTAAAATATATGTGAAATTCAACTTGGCCGGCTTCAATAGTCATCGGCTGCTAATTGCTACCCATTATCACGGAAAATAATGGAACCAATGTCTCATGGAGGCTACCGAACAACATCGACACCTGTTGGTTCAATAGTTTGTATTTTCTCTTGTGATATACTTCACAGCTATGAAAAACAATCTTAAACTTGACCTTGCATACTTCAAACCTTTTTTTGCAGTAATTAGGCTTCTCTGTTGCGATCAGATAGCAACACCGGAAAATGATCGCGCTAATGTGGCATGGACATGACAATTTGTTATCAAATCCCTTCATACTCTGCGTGTAAATCCCTGGGGGTAGTAGCAACACTGGAGCTTCATTAAGAAGGTTACAACTGCAGACCCCTAATTAAACACTTCTGTATGTTTCCACTGACTTTGAAATTTATTCCTCGTGACTATCACAAATTGATTTTCGTATAAAACCGGAGCCTGTTCTGGAAAGAAATCATTCCCAACATGAACAAGACGAAGCATCCTTGTCGCCAGTTAAACAGCAAGGCCATACAAAGTGCAGCATTGTGTTTTGTGAGCCCGATAATCGTGGGAAAGTGTAGTATTGTTAAAGTGCAATGTGTATGCAAAATCGACGAAGGAGGACTACAAAAAGCCTGGAATGACGCCTGCTTAACTAGAGACGCTTGTGATAAGGCCATTTGTGGTAAGAATCTTCTTGTCAATATACTATGTTTCTTTTCGCGATTACAGAAGTTCTTTTTGCTTAAGAACGATGTTCATACCTTCTCCACAGGAGTGAGAAATGTAGCATTTTTCTTTGGAGCTATCAGTGCGCAAGGTCCCAAAAAAAGCCAAGGGAAAAAAGCAGCAACTGTCGAAGAATACGAAAGTGACGAAAGCAACGATGAAGCATTGACATCAAGTCAAGTAGCAAGTACGGCCAGTCAAAACTGGATTGCTGATTATCCGACCATCGTCAATGAAAAGTTATGCCCATGCATCAATTACTGGATAGCCTTAACGACCCCAAATGGTGCCCCGGCCAACCCCCTTGTAATTTACCGAGCGCTCTTGGAATGCGACGTGGAGACTGTTGCACAACAGGTATTAATTGTGAATGTTCAATTACACATATTTTGTTCAATGTATTTCATGAACCGATTTATACCATCATATTTGAGACTTAACCCTTTTTTCTGTCCTTTTTCAATGATTCATCACCAAATACCATTCGAAAACCAACTTAACAACATGCACGGAGAAAACGTCTTGAGAAAAGGGATATCCATCACATGATAAAGTTGGAAAATTCGAAGTCATTATTCAATATTTCTACACATTCTACACAAATACAAAATATGCAGACTCAAGGTTTTTAACAGTGCCACTTTTCTGTTCTCAGGTACCCTGTTACGAAGGAAAAGAGTCGGCGGCTATGAAAGAACTGTTCAGGGTATTGAAAGATCATAAAAAGCAAATGATTCAGGAATTAGTGAACGCTTCGTACGGGCATTGCTTCCGGAATGAAATGGACAGCTTGCTGGGCGAAGAAGATTTTATGGACATGCAAGACTGTGGGACAGAGAAGGTGGCTAGAGTTTGGCTCACAAATTCGTGCTTCGGCTCCACTTTGAAACGTTCAATCACCAAGCTTCAAGATGCAAAGTTACAGATCGATATGTTTGGCTTTCACGCGGACAATCCACCGTCGGAGTGGAGATGAAGAAACACGACTTTCGGATAAACTGACTGTGCTCGTGAACGACATAGGACTGGCAATGAAAAAAATGGAGTACGCCCTCTTTCGCGGAAAAATGTACAAGAAAGTTCCATTGGCCAAGTACACTTTCGCTTACAAATGCGAAGTCCGCGTTTTCATCAATAGCCTTGCAGCGAACGAGTTCTTTAAAGCACGACTGCTAAAGGACATGAGAAAGATAATCGACATCCTTTCCGACCCAGACTGCGAGGTGATACGGCCGATCTCCATCGACTACAATCTCATCGAGGTAGATGGTGGACACTGTTGGTCCATCAAAGGAAGGCGCTTTGCTAATGACCCTATTGCAGACGAGAAGATGGGCGTCATTTCACCAAGAGCGTTTACCAGGTACGATCCTGACAAAGAGCCCGACCCAAAATACTTCAAGGAGATTTTGGAGAACAGCCTCTCACAAGCGGAAATACGCGAATTTTGCGAGGATTTCCTCAAGCTGCTCAACTTCAACAAGAAATGCCTCAAGGATAAAGTTCCCTGTCTAATTGGTGATGCAAACAGTGGCAAAACGAGCCTTTTCCATCCCATTCTCGGGATCGTGCACCACACAAACATTGCAACAATCACCAAGCAGCGGGTATTCAACAAGGCCATGATCTCGAAATCCACCGAAGTGATCTTTATCGACGAGGCTTCCACGTCAACTATGGATATTGACGACTGGAAGATCTTAACCCAGGGAGGCTACACCGCATGCGATGTGAAGTATCAAACAGCAAAGTCCTTCATCAATCGCTGCCCTATGCTCTTGACAGCACAAACCAAATTGCAGTTCAAACCTGAAGACCAGCCCGCGATGGATCGTAGACTTCGAAGCTACAGTTTCAAAAGTCTCCCGGCTCCCAAAAAAAGCGCCTCGGCATGGCTGCGAAGACATCCGATGGAGTGCATTGTGTGGGCTGCAGCGCAAGCCAGGGCATGCACGAGATCAGCTTACATACATATACATACATACATACATACATACATACATACATACATACATACATACATACATACATACTTTATTGCAACTCCCTAAAGAGGGTTTTTCAGTTACAAGGTTACTAATCAACTAATCAACTAAAATAGCTAAATAAATTACCAAACACATAAGATAATGAATATACGTTAAAAAAAGTGAGATACGATAGATCATTCACTATTTACAAATTCATAGATTGATCAGAAAAAAGTAGGTTAACAATTTTTTTCCTAAAAACTCTGACAGAATCTGAAGATTTAACATTGTCTCTGAGGTTATTCCAAAGCTTAGCGCCGCGGTAGGTGAAGGACCACTGACCAGTGGTTAGGCGGCACCTTGGAATGTTCAGTTGATCACATTGTCTAGTATTTCTAGTGTGAGTTTGTGAACGCAGAGTACATTTCTCGATTAGGTAGTCAGGCACAAGTTTATTAATACATTTGTACATCATCACTGCATCGTTCAAGTAAATTCTGTCATTAACAGGCAGCCAATTTAGTGATTTGATAGCTTGTGAGATGTGATCAAACGTTTTGAGGCCAAGAACAACGCGGGCGGCAAAATTCTGCACTAACTGCAGTTTGTTGATGTTATGTTTACTAGTATTTGACCAAACAGTTGAGCAATAATATAATTTACTAAAAACGAAAGAGTTCATAAGGAGAAGTATTGTTTTCTTATCTATCAAGTGTTTTATTCTATTGATTTGTATGAGTTTATGTAGGCAAATAGAGACTGTTTTAGCAATGTGTTCGTTATAAATGAGTGATTGGTCAATAAAAATGCCAAGATCTTTAGCAAGAGTAGAGGGTGTAATTTCTTTTCCAAGCACCCGGACAGATGCTGTGGGTAGCTTATTAAGGAGTTGAGGCGTACCGATCATTAAAACTTTCTTATCAGGATTTATCAATAAAGAGTTTTGACAACACCATCTGGAGACTTGTTCCAGGTCCGCATTTAGATTGTGAATTGCAGTGGACATGTCAGATGAGGGAAAGGACAGGTACAGTTTAGAGTCATCAACATAACAGGCCAATTTGCAGGAAGTAGGGACAGACAACAGGTCATTCACATAAATAGTAAACAGGACTGGGCCCAATATTGATCCCTGAGGGACTCCATATTTCAGGGGAAGTGGATCAGATATAGCATCCTGGATGCGTACTCTTTGGCTGCGGCCAACAAGGTAGCTATGGAACCAGTCACGGCATGAAAATGAAACACCAAGGGCTTGTAGTTTCTGCAATAGGATATCATGTCTGATGCTGTCAAAGGCCTTTGACATGTCGAGTAAAACTAGAGCTGAGATCTTTTTTTCATCAATTGCCTGCAACAGGTCGTATGTGACAGATAGAAGGGCAGTCTCAGTTGAAAAAAGCTTTCGGTTACCACTTTGAGTTTTAGCCAATATCTTATTTGCTGTTAAATAGTCGATGAATTGTCCATGGGCCAATCGTTCAGATACCTTTGAAAGGATAGGCAGTAACGAAATAGGTCGATTATTGCACGGATCTTCAGAATTACCCGATTTTAAAATAGGAGTTACCTCGGCAATTTTCCATGCCTTTGCAAACGTTCCAGTGTGAAAAGAGTAGTTCATAATACTAGTGATTGACGAAAGAATTACTGGTAGACTATCCTTGAGTATACGTGCAGATACTCTGTCGTAGCCAGGTGCTTTGTTTGAAGAGAAGCCTTTGATGACACGCTCGACATCCTTGTCTAACAGCGAATGAAACTGAAAAGCTTCTGAACACTGATCAGGTAAGGGTTCCACAGCTGACGAAGCAGGATGGATATCAAAATTATGTTCAATTGCGAGGTCACGAGCTTTCTGGGCAGTCACGCTCCCCACTGATGTGAAGTATTCGTTGAATTTATTAGCCAGGGCGGTTGGATTTTCAGTTATAAATGGACAATTCCGACTTTTCCTTGGTAGACAATTATTGATAATCTTCCAGATTGCTTCAGAGGACGAGCTAAGTGATGAGGAAAACGCAGATGACGGAGTATTGGCAGCGACAGACAAGGAACAGATTCGCGCGTTGTGCATGGACGAGGTCCTGGATGAGCGTGATGGTCCACCTGTCGGAGTGAGTGTGCAGGGTGCAACGGACGTGACTGAGGATGATTCGGACGCGAGTAGTCAGGATGACCAGACCATCAGTGCGTTGAGAAGAGTTATGGAGCAGTGTTCTCAGACGTCCCTCCTACACCGCCAAGTTTCAGCCATGTTGCAAGCGCGACTCACCGAGCGAGACAGACAGAGGCAGGCAGAGGAAGCGGTGTACCGACGCAGACAGGAAACTCTCTTGTCGAAGGGAGTCACCCGCAAACATGTGGCCCTACTTCCGAGGGATACATTAGAAGAGATGCCCACGCCAATTGTCCTTGATCTCGAAGAGAATAGCAGAGCACAGAGAGCACACCTGGCACAGCAGCGCCGAGAGAAGGCACGTTTAGCCTTTGCAGGTACTTGGCTGCGTTCCTCGGAGAAGGATCTTGACGAATGTGTAGAAAAGTACGGTCGTACAGACGATCCATACATGCGAAGCAGCCTGGTGGCGTACCAGGAGGTCCTATCGGACAAGCTGAAGGTCCACCATCAGAATCTTGGGACCTTCAACACGGATGAAGCGGTGTCGGAACGTAGGAGAGTCTGCGTGGAGCTGGGAATACTGCGCGAAGCAGACCAGTTCATGGTAAACAATGTGACGGAACCCTTGCCAAGACCGACAGACGAGCAAGGTGTGACAGAAGCCGAAGCGGGTAGCAAGGACGACGACGAGCAGCTATTCATAACGCCCTCTACAATACCCAGAGCCCACAGCCTCTCATCCGCTCCGAAACGCACCTATCATAAACGCCGAAGTCAGCCCCTAACAAGTACTCCGATGTCCAAGAGAGGAAGGATAACTCACTTTTTTCCCCCCAGCCAACAGTAAAAATTCAGGAAATCATTCAAATCAATCGGCCTTGTTCAGAAATCGAGGAATAAAGTTAGCAGTTCCGTGACTTATCTGTGTGACAATAATTGATGTTTGAAAACACGCCTCCCCTATGCCTTGCCTAATATTAAGCTTGCACTAAAGTTTCGAGTTATATGAACTAACTAGAGTTCAGTGTTCCGGTGCGCGCCCCTCGCAAAATTTTGTATCGCTCACAATGTAAAGTTCTAGGATGACTTAGAAAGTGATCCGAATCTTCGCCCTGCACGGCTCAGCAGGGAGTTGGCTGTCCTTCCCTCTTGAAAACGAAATTTTGGATCCCTGAGAATCGCTTTCCATTGACCGTAGCCGTGTCGCTCGATGCCTGCTTTTAGATAATTGTCTTCTTCAGGGGTGAACATCAGACTCTTTTTTCTCGCCGAGAAATCTGTCGATATAAACGCATTTTCCCGCTTTAGTCTCGGGACATCTGAAAGACGCTCGGGTGGTGTTTCTGCGATCGTTTCTCCCTCGTCGTTAGAAGAGGTATCAGTTTTGCTACCATTTTGATCTTCAGAAGACGCCGAATTGCCTGAAAGCCTCGAGCGCACGTCTATTTCTAGCTGTGATCCCTTTTCCCCGTGCAATCGTTCCAAATATTCATGTGCTTTGCTCGCCACCTCGCGCGATCGCTTCTTCTGATAGTGAACCCTTGCAACCACAGAGCTATGTTTCTGGTCCTCGGAGATCGTGCTCTGCGCGCTGCTGCTCAGCTGTCTGGAACTAGCGGTCTCCACAATCTGTCGATAGCGGGTGGGGTGAACGTATTTGCCCGTTGCATCGAAGACCAGTTTGCTCATTATCTCTCCCAGCTTGTTGTGCTGTCCTCCATTTCTTGTCACCAACACAAAGTCACAGGTCGGTCTGAATAGGGGGCGAATGTGGTTGATGTAGCCATCCAACACTTGCATGCTCGTCTCGGTCAGGTAAAGAGAATCGAAGCCAAATTTTCCAGCCGTTTTGAACATTTTCTGGTCTATAAATCCACCGTTAGTCTTGGCATTGTTCACCATTTCCACCGTTAAGTACTGATATGTCATGGGGCGCGAGCCCTTGACCTTGATAAATAAATAGACGGCCAAAAATTTGGTAGCAAAAGATAAATCTATGGGCAGAACAGCACCCGGTTTCTCCTTGCATGATTTCAGTACGCTCTCGTAGCGCGGCAAGTAGCTCCCCACGACTTCCAACAGTTCTTCAAGTGTGGCCCAATGTCCCTTGGCTTCTAAGGCATCGATGTCGAGCTCGCTGGTCCACTGCAACCGCATCATTTTGGAAACGGTTTTGCGCACCTTTTTCAAGTAAATTTCTGTTGAAGCCAGCCCTCTCAACACTGATTCCGATGCTCCATTCACTTTTCGATAATCCACCAATTCTGCAATGGCATCCAAGTAGCCTATGCGTCCCGCGTGTCCCAGATTCCAATCATCCTGCATCGTATCAACAAACTTGAAAAGGAGATTCGGTGAACATAAACTAAAGTCCACAATGTCAAATGTGAGCTCCTCTTCGTCTTCGCAACAAAACTTGAGAAACTTTAAGCACTTGCTTTCGATCTGTTGTGCTTTTCGATCACTTTTACAGCCCCCACCACTGCCAGTTAGCCACGAAAAAAAGTTCTTGGCAATGTAGTTTGTAGGATCAAAAGAGGCAATTGCCCTGCTATTGCGCGGTATAATCTTCTGATCACTGGCTTCACATTTGTTGGTTTCATCGACATCAAGCGTTTCGATTTGAGCACTGTCTGGCTTCTCGTCGAAGTAATAGTACCAACTGTGTTTGTTCTTAACGTGTTTTCTACAGCCTCTTTGCGTAGTGAATCCATCGTGGTTACAAATTTGCACTGGGCAGTGAAAAAGACCGTCACAGTCATCCTCTTCTAAGTGAAGTCTCTTTGGTTTAGGCGATGCATTTGCTAACTTTGACCAGTTGACATCCTTGCCTCGTTTGTTCATCTTAAGCATTAGCTTGAAATCGATATCTTTCTAAAGTATTCACGCACTTATACTAGTAAAAGGGTCCCCAAGAGATCGTCCTATTCGCCAATGAGATATTTGTTAGCCCATCTCTGCCCACACTTGATCATTCTTGCCCCTTGTCCCATTGTTTTCTTGTCCGTATTTGGTACACAATTAATCAAAAGGAACAAAGGCACAAGCCTAAACTTGCGCGGGCCAGCCCGAACGAGATTAAGCATGTAGCGGGCAAGTTTGATACTTAACTTGATTGTTGAAGGATATATCTTTTGATAAATTTGTATAGCGGAGGTGATGGACAGTAGTTTCAGATAGCCTACGTTAAATGGGAACTATTGTTCCCTATTCCGTTTTACACTTTGCGCAAAATGGAACGCTAGTTCCTTAGTCACAAATTCGGAACCTGTTCCCATTTATACGCGGAACATAACACTCATCTTGAGCAACAAAAACCACCTCGATTAGGAACAATTCCGTTCCTGTTGGGCATGAATAGGAACAATTTGAACCGAAAGGGAACAAGGCGTTCCCAACAGCAGTGGATATGCCAGTAAATAGGAACAATTTGTTCCTTACTGTGTAGAGCGAGAAATTAGATTGGGAACATTTGTTCCCCAATCACTTCGAAAGGAACATGAAGAGAAATCGGAACTGTTGAAAGAGGACCTTTTGTTCCTGAAAGGGTCAAAGAGGAACCAGTTGTTCCTTTTGACTAAAATTAAAAGGAACTCTGTGTTCCAATTTGCTGCTAACGGAACAGATTGTTCCGAAATTTGCCGACCTTTGTTCCTACTGTGCAAATAGAGTTCCTTTATTGTGCGTTCCTAGGTTGTTCCTAAAGCAATTAAAGGAACAAAAAGCAAAAACGCGCGGAACACTACGTTTTTGAAAAAGAGATGTTTCCTCGTGTCGCGTCACTTAAAATCAAACTTTGAAAGTTTCCTCATGTAAAAAACGGCCTGACAATACTAAGGACAAAAATCAATTGAAAACTACGGTGTTTTAACCTGAAATGTTGCTATCATTACTTTTGGGGAATGTATATGATGATTATGGTTCTGATGATGTTTTAATGTTGTTGATGATAGTTGATGCTGTTGATTTTGGCGCTGTTGTTGTTATGGATGGTAATGATGTTGACAATGCTGATTATATATTCACGGTATTGTTTTTAATGATGGTGATGAGAGGTATGATTCTGATGATGATGTTGACGATGTGATGTTGAAAATAGTGATTCCAAGAAGCGATGTAAATGAGATGTGCTGATTACGATGGTAATGGAGATTGTGATAGAGGTGCTGTAGGATATAGACTGTGGGACCCACATTGCGGATTAACTTTTGAGACAGTAGTATATGCCGGAGAACTTAAAAAAAAGCAAATAATGCACATCAGATTTAGGGCTGCAAATTAATAAAATATCTAATTTGCTATCTTTTAAACTCAGAACTTTTGCCAAATTTACGATAATCCTTGCCCAGGAGAGAACGAGTTATGTGAAGTTGGGTTCACAGAAAAACGTTACAGATGTGTCTGTCGCGATGGATTCAAGTTTACAAACGACATATGTACAGGTAATATGCAGAAGCCAGGTGCATAAAAGAACTGGACATATTCTTTGCATTAATGATGGCTTGAGAGCCACGCTTATAGTTCGTTACACCCTTGCAAACATAGAGTAATTTCACGTGACGTCACGGCGGCCATATTGATGTTCGAAAACAATGAAACGGCGGCCATGTTAGTATTCCGAACAATTCTTCTGGGAGTTGAATTCTTTACTTGTGTGAACGCTTCCTTTTACTCGCTTAAATTTGCATAAGTGCTTGCCACGTGCATGAAAACCAGTGGGAAGAAAGCTTTGACCTTGCTTTTCATCCTCTTTCTACAGCAGTAAATAGGGAGCTTAAGCAACTACGACGACGACCACAACGACGACTTCAAAAAAACAATAGGTTTAATGATCAAAACAACAGCTCTGCACGTGCATCACGCTTTTTAGTACATTTCTTTGACGTCCACTGCACGACTACGACGTGAAACCTCCTAATTTGCCGTTTTATGGGGGACGTAAACATACGACGACGAATTTTCCTTCCTCTTTTTGAACCTGAATAAAATCTATAAGAATTCAACTCCAGGAAAAGTCGCCTGCATTTGACATATTGAGCGGGTCCAAATAGACGCGATTAAATTTGAAAGAACGCAAATTCATTTTTTTAACAACGTTTTCACTGCCGTCGTCGTCGTTCTTGCTTAAGGTCCCTAGTAAATGTAGCCGTCCACTTTATAAGAAGGAGCTTTTTAAAGGGCGTTTTTAAGCTACGGACGGCAATATGAAGTGGCGTTTTGTATTCCCCTAGGCGTTTGTTCTGTCCAAATGTTTACTAGGCAAAATCGTGTCTTTAACCCTTTAAGTCCCAATAGTGTCCAAGATCAATTTTCTCCTTACAATTATCCATACACCTTAAGGAGATAAGTTATGAGAATCAATGAAATTATCACCCAAGAGAAAATACTTTGATCTTTGAACAAATTCTTTCAACTAATTCTTTAAGGAATTGTATGGAGATCAGTTTGGAGAATTTGTATGTGGATACTGGGGCTTACAGGGTTAAGAGTAAACACACTTTTAGATACAGATTTGGTAGGTTGCACTTCCGGTTGACATGATTCAATTAAAAATTTTGCAGGCTGCACTTCCGGTTGACATGCTTCAATTAAAAATGCCTTTGCTTAAGCTCCCCACGGGCATCAATGTGCAGGGATTAACTTCCTTTCATACGGGTAGGTTACCCTTTTCTACTATAGCCTGCTCGCGAAATGGGTCGGGGTTGTTTTGAACTGCATTGTGGGACCGTCTTGGGGACGACTTTTTACCCACACTCCAGTCCGAGCTTGCAAAAGTCAAGAGGAAACGTCACGGTTTACAGACAACAAGTGAAACAAAAGAACTTCCCGCTTTTGTTACAAGAACTAATGCACTTCTGCTGGGCACATTTAAAATATCAATAAGTGACGTCAGCGTGAATATCGCTACAGAACTACTGAAGAAGCGATAGTGTCCCATAATGCAATTGAACACAACATTAAAACTGACTCTTGGGAAAACTCACAAGAGAGCCACTGATACAAATTAAGATGGATTGACTCTTATTTTTCATTGTTTTCCTACTTTTTTATATCGTTATTCTTGTTCAATGTTGACAGATATTGATGAATGCGCTGAGGAATTGCACACCTGCAAGCTTGGTATGCCGGGGGGGATGACATGCGTAAATGAGCCTGGTTCGTTTAGTTGTGAATGTCTCCCCGGTTTTGTTAAAGAAGGTACTATCTGTAAAGGTCAGTATTTTAAGGGGAATATTCTAACAGCCCTTCGAGCACGTGGGGCGAGGTTATTATTGATTTTCTTAAGAACGGCATTATCCGGTCTAGTGGACCTTTCAATTGTTTTAGAACCAGCAGGTCATTATTGTGGCCACTGAAATGGAACAGTGGGTTATTATTCCTAAAAATGACCTGTTCCACCTGTCTTCCGTGACTTGCTCTTCCAGTTGTTGAAAATGATAATCTTTTCAAAACAATGGAAAGGTGCATTAAACATATTCAATAACCTTTTTATTATTCATTATAATCATAACTATAACAGAATTGTCAAACCTGATTGGCTATCAACTGCCCTGATTTCAGCCTTAATTGGACAGTTTAATAGGACAGTACGCGTCATGCCTGAGTAATTGGACAGTACGCGCCATCACGCGCGCGCTTAAATGGCTTTTTTTTCACTGCTGGCAAAACAAAATTTTGAATTTCTTGTGTTTTGATTTAAAAAATAGCCTATTATATTACAAATTTTGTTAAAGTTATGATTAATTGGTAACAGAACTTCGTGTCGTCCAATTCGGTCTGTAATCATACTCGTGATTAAACAAATCGGACTCCCGCTACGCGGTCGTCCGATTTTGTTAATCACTCGTATGATTACAGACCGAATTGGACTCCACTCAGTCCTGTTACCATTACTAACTATTCCCAGACTCGCAACGTTATTACTTTGGCGTATAAATTTGTGTCATTTTTTTATTCCTACGCAGTTTAGAAAATGAACGGATGTTTTGTTTTAAAAGTTACCCTTACAGAGCGTCACCATTAACATGTTCTTGCGTGTTGTTTAGACGTTGACGAATGTGGGTCCTCCGTCTTGAATAACTGTTTACCTAACGAGAAATGTGTGAATGAACATGGATCATTCCATTGTGAGTGCATTGTTATTGGACAGTGTAAAGGTCAGTGAATATTACTAGAGGTTGCTAATCAGATTACTTGTAACAAGGCTTTGTGTAACATGCATCGTTGTGTTCACTGTACGTTATTAGGGAGCTTAATCAACCACGACGACGGCGAAAACGACAACGTCAAATAAACAATTGTTTTTAGGAGCAAAACAACAGCTTTGCACGTGCATCACACTTTCTTAGTACATTTCTTTGACGTTTACTGCTCGGCGACGTCGTGAAACCCTTATGTGACTTTTTATGCGGTAAACATACTACGAACTCCAGGAAAAATTGCGTGTATTTGACAAATTCAGCGGGTGCAAATAGACGCGATAAAGTTTAAAAGGACGTAAATTGATTTTTTTTAGCGACGTTTTTCCTTCTGTCGTCGTCTTCGTTACTTAAGTTTTCTTTTCGGAGAGCACATGTTATGAGGTGTCTGCCTTCTTCTCGCCACTTAAACCACCTTAATACCTCAAAAGAATTTGCCACAGAAAGTTTACCCTGTTTGTTTGATATTGATCAGTTTAATTATATCCTAGAATGCCATGATGCTCTCGGTGTAGAAAGCGGTGCCATCTCTGATGGACAAATAAGCGCTTCTTCGCAGTGGGATGAAAATCAGGCTGCCTCCCAGGGAAGGCTCAACGTTAAAGCTGTTTCAGGCAAAGGTGGATCATGGTCAGCAAAAGATAATGATGTTTCTCAGTGGTTTCAAGTCGATTTGGGTAATCCGCACACCAAGGTCACTGCCCTAGCAACACAAGGCAGAAATGACGACCATCACCATCAGTGGGTAACGAAATACAAAGTGCAGTATAGCAGAGATGGCGTCAGCTTTCAAAATTTCACGGAGGAACCATCCAGCGAAGTAAGGGTAAGATGCTGCGCACCCTAGACGTACACATATGGAATTCTTAAATTAAGTGTTACCTACCTACCTACCTTCTTACCTACCTAACTGCCTGCCTGCATGCCTACCTACCTGCCTACCTGCCTGCCTACCAGCCTGCCTACCTACCTACCTATCTACCTACCTGCCTACCTACCTGCCTACCAGCCTGCCTACCTACCTACCTTCCTACCTACCTGCAAACATTGCACTCTTTTCGTCATTTTAAAAGTATAACAACAGGCCATTTCCGAGTTGCCCAGAACCTCTGTTTCAAATCGAGGCTAAGTGCAAAGCCATTGACATGAAAATGATTTTTTATCTTCATGCAAATAAACATCATTTTTACACTTAGCCTCATTCTGAAAGTGAGAGTATTTGGAACTTCGAAGTGGCCTGTACTTCTGCTGCGGAATGAGCTCTTGGTCCTGTAGATAAGTATTAGGAAAATCAATTGGGCTAACTCCAGTTACAGATTTTCCCAGTGGATACTGTTATCCACCTTTTGAACAACTAGTGCCTGAGTGGAGAGATAACTGAGATAGACAAGGTGAAGCAAAGTGTCTTGTCTAAGAGAACGATGCAACGGCAAGGCTTGAATTCCCGAGGGGATGGGTACTTCCTATAATGGCCCATACGGGGAGACCCCGCCCAAAAGCGGTGCCTTTTTCCTAGGCTTCAGGTATAGAAAAGGGTAGGATTTCACTAGTTGAAGTATATAAAAGGGTAGGGAAATCTGTCATTTGGGTCTGTGAAACGGCCCTAAAATGGCTAACAGATGCATTTTATGGCTTTGAAAAAGCCGAGGTAACTTTCTGGTTTTGTGATTTATCAAGAGAGAATGATCTAAGGGAGCGCTTAGCTCATTCTCTCTTGGATTTATACATATTCAAAGGCCAGTGCATTATTTAACAGTTAAAAGGGATGCAAAGTGCTAAACAAGGTATGTGAAAGGGTACCATTTCTCATTAGTATAATTACATTGATGATTCTCGAAAATAGAGCGCTCTGATTGGCTAGGAGCTTCGCTTTATCCCGCTGTAATCCCCGCGCGGTGATTATAACATTGAAGGCTGGCAGTGTTCAAAATTGCAGCCAGATTTTTTGATGTTTCGTAGTCGGAAATTGATCAATAATTTTATTTTCTCGAGTAATCATCAATGTAATTATACTAAAACAATTAGTAGCCTCAGGCGACGTGAATATGGGCGAATAGTCACCTCGACTTCGTGTCGGTGACTATTCGCCGATATTCACGTCGCCTTCGGCGACTAATTAGTAAATAGAAGGTATTCGAAAGGGGGTACCTTTTCTGTCAAAAATGGTATGTTAAAGGTTAAAGGTATTATCCTCACCGCATAAAATTTTGTCGAGTAGCCCCCCGCCCCCCTGGCTGGAATTCTTAATCGTCCAGCACCACGTCTCCACACTCTTTTTGTATCAATTTTTATCAATGAGCATCATATTCGTTAAAAGATGTTTTTCAGCAACTTCGTCATCTTTTTGTTAGGAGTTTGTTGGAAACACAGACCAGGAGACTGTGGTCTACCACAAACTCAGTCATGCCATCAGGGTACGCTACATCCGTTTTCGACCAGTAGACTGGCACGGACACATATCCATGAGGGTGGAGATCTATGGGTGCAAAGGTAACATTTGCATTTTCATTCTGGTTATCAAAACACTGACCTACTGCTGCTTGAGGAAGGGGGGGAATGTTGCAATGATAACGCCCTTCCTAAAACACGTCCAAAACAAAAAACGCAAAGTAAAACAAATATACTCAATTCTTGCCTTGATTCAGGCCCTAAAAATACGTTATCTTTCAATTGTTTCCTTCTGAATAGGGTCATAATACACCTATCCTGACACACACCTATCCTAGAAAGAAAGAAGTAACCCTTAGGTGGGAATTAGAACCACAAAATGGATTAGATAGTATAGAGCTTTACAATGTAGTTCATTGCTACTACTTTATTTTAGCTTTTCTAGCATCTGATGAAGACCAGTTTTGTCTAGTCAAAATATTGGGCAAATAAATCAATGTAAATTACCAACCCTTAGCTCTCCGATCAGCCTTGCCTTCAATTTTAACGTTAAAATTTAAATTGTTAACGTTATCGTCCAGTGAAATCATTTTTCATCGCCCCATGTAAGAAAATCTGGATTACGGATTCCGGTAAACGTTTTGCTACTGGAATTCAGGGCTTTGGAATCCGGAATTAAGGCTCAACGAAACCGGAATCCTAATAACGATTAGAATCCCGAATCCAATTCCACTGACAAGAATCCAGAATCCTGTACCCGAAATCCAAATCCAATCCAAACTTTACTGTACACACATTTTATTGATACATTTAGAATGTGCAGATGATCTGGGAATGGAAAACAATCGTATTAGCGATGGTCAAATCAGTGCCTCTTCAGAGCTGAATCCCAATCACAAAGCAGACCAAGGCAGACTTAACTATATGGCAGATGGACGCAAAGGGGGAGCCTGGTCAGCTAAAACAACCGATAAAAATCAATGGCTTCAAATTGATCTTGGGGTCCTGTACGCTACCGTAATAGCAGTGGCAACGCAAGGCAGACATGACGAGGATGAATGGGTTACGGAATACATGTTGCAGTACAGTAATGAGACTTTGAATTTCAAGCACTACAGAGAACCAGGACAAACTTCGTATAAGGCATGAGAAAATAAACAAATATATAGCCTTTTTTTTGGTTTGCCAGGAAAGCCTTTTTATCATGGTTAAATGTTGTTGCGGTTTTAATCGTCTTAAATCATTTTCAGTTTTCAACAAAAATGACAGTACACGGATTTTACATCTAACAAAGAGGCCTGATGGAGATGCTCAATGCTCCGGAGGATCACATGCTCTTCCGCTTAACCATATGCGCAAAACCCTAACCCTCCCCTACCCTCTCCTTTACCTACCGAGCATCTTTAATTCGCTTTTCTCGTTGACAAACTTCTTGAAATTATTCAAGAGTACATCATCCGTTGAGGGTCTCACAGGATACTTCGCAAGACCTTTGAAAATACCCACATTGAAATTATTCTTACCATTTTCCTATCCTCCAACTCGTGACATCCCTAGACTTTTAAAATACCTTTAGCCGGCGCGCAAAGCATCCCTGTATAGTCCGTTTTCGATTGTAATAACCCTCCCACCAAACCCACACACACCACAAGTTGCCAACTCAAGGTTAGGTCCTGAGTCAAGACAAGTGTGCATTGTAGAGTGAATAATATGTAAAGTGCTCCTGATAATCTGTTTATTTCCTCCGGTTAGATCTTTACAGGGAATGATGATCGTGATACTGTAGTTCTTCATAGCTTGGGTACGCCATTCAAGGCGCGTTACATCCGTTTTCTACCAACTCTTTGGCAAGGCAACATTTCAATGAGAGTAGAGCTTTATGGATGCCAAGGTAATTTAGAAGGTATACATGCATTCAAGTCTGAAAGCAACGGTCCAGTTCATTTCTTTTTAGGACTGTTGTTGACAGTGACTGACGTTTCGACAACCTGTGCGGCAGTCATCTTCAGAGTCAAAGCGACGCGTCACTCTGACATTCTCGCTAAAACTGACTCGTAGTGGAATGATGACAGCCTTTTTTTCGCCAAGATGACCCTTATTCAAGCGTGCACACTGCTAACCTTTTGACTTCCTCCGCCATTGGTATACGTAAAGTCTCACACTTCACACTTCATTGCTATTTTTACTAACTTTAAATTATAGGGTTCTTAATTATAATTTAATACTGAAGATTTAACCGGGCAAGTATAAGTGTATACGAAATGTATGTATCGCACCTTGTCGGCAACATGACTGATTTACCATGCGATTTAAAAAAGGAAAAAAAATAAATTCATACTACAAAATTGTACCTTTTTAATTTTCATTTTTCTTTTTACATTTCTTTTCAGACTGGAAAAAGATTAACAATGAATCAGTCTGCTACAAAGCTAAAGACTCGCATGGAAGTTTTCGCATCACCAAACAAGGACTCATCCACAGGTTTAAACTTCTTCACCAAAGAGGATCATTAAAGTGTGACCCAAACACACCAGCAACCTTTTGGGGCTGCATCCACTCCTCTTTTCGTGATCAAACACTATCTACTGTAATAACATACGAGAACAAAAGTGTTCTCCCGCTGGCAGAATACATAGATGGCGTCAGCGGCTGTCGTAAATACTCGTATAAGATCGAGGGTATAGATGTTAACTCGACGGAACTTCTGTTTAACCGTCTTCCGTCTCCAATATCCGTGTCTAATGGACAGGTATTCAAAATTTGGTATAATGAAGCCTTGCTGAGTAAACCAGGTTGTGCCAGTGATAACACTGGTGAGATATGCGCTGACGTCTATGCGTTGTACGCTTGAACTGCTACCTAAAACGTGCAGGTGCTAAGACTCTGGGAACAACTTCATTGTTAGCACAGGAATAGTTCGAGACCACTTGGGAACGGTATGCAGCTTTACAGTACAAAATTGAGAAACTTTTAGGTCTGTAACTGAAGGTAACATATATCGGCCTAGTTACCCAGATAGCTCATTGCAAAAGACTAAACCAACGTTCTACCACATCTAGAGAAGGTTGTTGTTCGCAGTGGTAACCACAATAGTAATAATAAGAATAGATTGACCGGTTTTTAGTCACAATTTAGTCATTCGATGTAGTGATTAAAAGCATTCTGCAAGAGTACATAATGGTGTCAACTTCTCCATCCGAACTCTTAGGAAAAGTGAGGAGCGAAATGCATCAGTCACAGCACAATACTGTGATATAGACTCAGAATTCGTGTAGACACTCGACCGCATCACCTGAACAAGACAAAGAACAAACTCGTTCCCAGGGCTTTTTCCCTTCCCTGGGAACGAGGTTGGACCAACTGACTACCATTGGATCGCTCCATTTAAGGGAATCTGGATTCCGGAATTCAGGAAATCTTTGCCGGAGGAATCCGGAGCCCAGGGCTTTGGAAACTGGAATACAGCTCAAAGAATTTGGAATCCCACTAACGATCGGAGTTCCAAGTCAAAGTCATCTAACAAAGAATCCGAAAACCACGTGATCTAGAATCCCTCCAGAATCCAATACTGTCTCAGATTTCCTTATATGGGGTGAAGCAAAGCTATAGTCAGCAAACTGCTAAAAATCCGTCTTAGTCTGTAGACAGCGAAAAGTGACTTAGATAATACAAGAAGAATTATTCGTGAAACATTTAAGCCTCTCAAGATGGTGTACCCAATCTTAATAAAGGCGTCAAAGTATGAACCGAGCAGCATAAAAATTCATATTCCCTAGACGTTTTCTATGGAGGTATAGTAGGGAGAATTAATTTTGTTGAAGTATCAATTAGATTTATATACACTGTATATGTGATCATGTCCTTAATTCTCGTCACCAATGCTTTTTGTAAAGCATTGATATTACAAGGCGAATATATTCAGAATGATAGATTATAGATAAATACAATACTTTATTGACATCTCCTCATAGGGGTTTTTCAGTGACAATTTGCAATAATACTCATTAACAAGTAAATTTAAAAACTGTATATAAAGAAATATTAAAAATGATAACTAGTTTAAGTAATTGAAAACTACAATGTCAGACAAATATAGTTGGGACACTCAAACCAAACGCTGTTTTTTTTTTCCTTCTCGTGCTCCTTTTGTCCTTCTCAAAGTTGTTTATCGCGGTTCAGTCACCAAATCTTGTACATCAACATTGAGGGGACAGGGAGACGCAAAAGTGTCCAAACAATTTTGACTGAGACTGTAGCTGAAACAGGTTACAGAGTAGCTCATCGTTAATTTCAAATGGTAAATAAATTATTCCATATATTAACAATCCTATAACTGAGAAAAGGATCTCTGCCCTGTTTTAGTTTTGAATAATGGAATATTTCATTGCTACGGACGTCTAGTCGCCCTCCCACTTACGTTACCTCTAATATATAAATTTGTTGCCTAGTAAATACTCTGGGGCCGGCCACGCCCGTCATACACTTAAATCCTATAACGGCATCTCTGAAGTATAAACATGGTTTTTACTGGGAGCCACCTTACGCTCTTTTTGCCTAGTCCCTGTACGGCGTTTTCCCAGTCCCTCTCGGTCAATTCATTTCGGTGACGTATCCGAGGCGAACGGTCGGGAAACATTTTCGATCGGACCACGTGACCCAAAACGCTTTGGCCGCGCGGAATAATGAGGCCTAGGGACTAGGCAAACGCTCTTTAACACTGGAGTAGCCTGCTCGCAGACCATATATTTTGTTACGTTTGTTAGTTTCACAAGAGTATGTATATTAGGTTGCATAATACTGTACAAGTATTTTAGGCGCAATTATAAGGTGTCCCAAGGGGCTATTACACTATTTAAGGCTCGTTAAGATATGTAAGTGCCATTCGAGGCATCTCTTTCAACCCTGATTTCTTATGTCATGTCGGGCTCTGAAACAGCGAGCGTCCCTCACGCGTCTTTGGAAACTAACAACGCCGGAGAATCTGCTCAACCGAGTGTTCTTTCGGATACGTCCTTATCAAACGCCGAAACCTTGCAGTTATTTTCACAACTTTTGGAGTCCCGCGGGCTGGACAGCCGTTGAAGAGTACGAATCAGATGAGTTGGCAGAGGATTCTGAGGACGAAAAGAGGCTTTGCTCAGCAGAAAGACGGGCATTGGCCAAGATCCGCGAGAAGAAGCGCAGGAATTCGTCTGCCCGACCTAGCTATACAAGTACCCGTCAGCCGTCGAGTGACGTTCCTTCTGCTGCACCTTCCAATACTCTTGCTGTTAATCAGCAGCTTTTTCGTGGGCAGTCCTTTCGTGAGCGTCGACCTCAACCTTCGGACAAGTGCTTCAGCTGTGGACAGAGAGGTCATTGGGCAAATTCAACTTCCTGCCCCAGCCGCCTTAGAGGAACCGTTGCAGTCCCTTCAAGCAGCAAGGCCGCAAATTGACGACAAATACAAAGTTGCTTTACAGAGATTAGGGACAGATAAGTATAGTTTAGTGAATTTATTAACGCAACTAAATGATTTCGATCCAGTGGAACTTGTCGAGAACTCTGTTGTTGTGTCTGACTTACCTAGTGATGTCATTAGTTCCGAATATCAAGAGGGTGTGCCTATTGTTAAGGTTAAAGGTAGTCTTAAGCGTAATATAGCTTTTTGGGAGCACATAGGTGCTTCTCGTTTCGTTCGTAATACTATTGTCGATGGGTATAAGATCCCTTTTATTTACACTCCACCCGCAGCGAGCTTTCGCAATAATCGATCTGCCATTCAGCATGGCGAATTTGTGGGGCAAGCTATTTCGGATCTTCTTATAGCAGGCTCATTGGTTGAATGTGGGTGTGCCCCTACTGTGGTTAATTAACCCGCTATCAGTTTCCACCCAGGCTAATGGTAAGTAAAGGCTCATATTAGACTAACGATATCCGAAGCAATTTGTTAAGAAATCCAAGATTAAATTCGAGGACGCGAAAACCATGCTTTATTCCTTTGTCGATTGTTCTCAGAATTGGCTTTTTTCCTTTGATATCAAATCTGGTTAGCATCATATTGACATTTTCTCCCCAGACCAAGAGGTTTTAGGCTTTTCCTGGTCTAAGGATGGGGTTATTCGATTTTATAAATTTACTGTTCTGCCATTCGGCATTTCCACCGGGCCTTACATTTTTACAAAAGTTCTCAGGCCCTTAGTACGTTATTGGCGTCTTCAGGCTATTAGAATTTGTTACGAAAAACTGTATCGCGTGACTAGCGTGACTTTCTAGAAGCTTCGCGAGAGTTCGTAATTTGTTTAGTTTAGGATCTTGTGTCAGCGTTTCTAAAACGGTATATTTTGTAATCTTTTTGCAATCTTTCTATAATTAGAAACTTCTAGATTATTAT
Source organism: Porites divaricata (assembly GCA_038088405.1). Lineage (NCBI taxonomy): Eukaryota > Metazoa > Cnidaria > Anthozoa > Scleractinia > Poritidae > Porites > Porites divaricata. Next base: position 42,385,822 of record JBBMOI010000001.1, read on the forward strand.
TGTAAACGTATATAAGTAAGCGAGTTAGAGTGAAGTTTCAACTAGTTTACCAGAAGTGTTTAGTCAAGTGTGACTGAAGCAGTGTTTATCAAGTTGGTAGAGGCCGTGTGAGTTTATTGAAGTTGGCGGAGGCCGTGTAAGATTATCGAGTTACGTGTTGTTGTGGAAGTTTTACTTCGTGGAAACTACGTTCATTTTTGGAATAAATCTTCTTGTTGCTGTTCGACAACCCTGCGTTCAGTTTAGTTTGCAAGCTACCCGTCCTCTAAAAGATTACCCGCGTAACAGAATTGTTGTATATTTAGATGATGGCCTAGGCGTGTGTCCAACATTTCTTGTCTGTTATTCCCAGTTCATGGCTGTGAAATCAGATTTGTCCCTAGCGGGCTTTGTAGCTAATAGTGTTAAAAGCATATGGGTCCTAGTTCCGTCTCTCACATGGTTGGGCTATCAATGGAATCTAAAGCATAATTTGCTATCTATTCCTGTGGAAAAAATCGACAGTTTACGAGCGAGTATTGGCATTGTGCTCCTTCTGAGTAGATTACCAGCCAGGCAACTGGCCTCTGTCACCGGAAATATTATCTCTAATATGCTTGTTTTTGGCAATGTGTGTAAGCTGATGACCAAAAGCCTACACAGGACTCTCGATCGCAGGCAAGGGTGGCATTCCTGTGTCGATTTGGACCCATGCGCTCGCAAGGAGTTATAGTTTTGGAATGATAACCTTTCTAACCTAAATTCTAGGTCTTTTCTCAATGCTGTTCGTAAGCCATCTCGCATTGTCTATTCAGATGCTAGTGCTACGGGCTGTGCTGCCTTTATTGCAGTTGTTGATACGCCCGTCTCACATATTAACTTGGATTCATTACAGATGAACCAGAGCTCTACCTGGAGAGAACTTCACTGCGTCAGTTTTGCTAGCTTCGTTCGCCGATATAGATGTTTTTGAAAAGAACAAAAAGAAAGGTAAAACAACCCCTCTTTACAGGCTAACACTGGAGTTGCATGATTTGCTTTCCCGTCTACACAATTTTTCTCACTGCAATAATATTAGATGTTTAGTACCTTAGAGGGTTTTACCCTAAAAAAAAGAAACAAAGAAAAAAAATGCAAAAAAAGGGAAAAAGCTGACTCTGCTTTTCCAAGTCGCTGACATGAATATGTCATGAAATATGCACAATAATTGGAGTTTTGGTTCTAAACAGAATAAATTTGCTGCTTGACTACAGGTGTTAATGTAATTTCTTTGTTCTTAGTCGTATCTTGCATAGTTACTCATGGTCAAGTTTGAGGTGAAAACACGCAACCATCATTTCTGCATTTTAAAAATAAAAAAATAATGCTGTCCTTCAATACCCTCGTTGAGCTGGGATAATTGACTGATTATGGATATGATTACTGATAAAAGCAAAAGAAACGATATGGACAACATGAATTATATAAATCTGCCACGTTGTCTAACCATTCACATGTGATATGTGGCGGAAACCGTAGATTCAACAACTGCACAGCACCGATTTTACGACCAATCCATTGGTGTAATGCTAATGAGGGAGGTAACAAGGAAAACTTTAAAATGCAACTTATTTCAAGTTCTGTTAAAATGTTTCAGACCAAGGCCGAGATAACGCTGTAACCATGAGCGACAGTGACGGCGGCTCGCGCATTCGTAGACGTCTTCCCAGAGAACCTAGCGGCATCACCATGATGGCAGAAAGAGTGTTGAAGAAACAAGATAAGGACAGAGTATAAGAAGAATGGCAGCTTGCTGCACGTGTCATCAACCGGCTCTTCTTGATTTGTTATCTTGTGGCTGTTGTTCTCTTCATATTTGGCATCTTCTTGCAAGTTCATGGAGTTATCATCTTCAGGCCCTCTCCGCCAACTTCGAACGATGAGTAGTTGTGCTTGCTTATTCTTCTGGGAGTCTCCCTTACCCCTTTAAGCCCCAATATCCACATACAAATTCTCCAAACTGATCCCCATATATTTCTTTTAAGAGTAGTTGGGAGAATTTGGTTTAAGATTAAAGCATTCTCCTTTTGGTTATCAAATTAAGTAATTTAGTAATTTAGTAAATTTAGTAATTCTCATAACCTTTACTCTTGATGATCTGCCTGATGTTGGTAGGATAGAATTGAAGTTGGTCAGGCCTGGGACCTAAAGGGTTAAGGTTGCTATGCCACGAGGATTGTACCGTTTTAAGGCAATAGCGTGCTTAACTTATTTCTTGGTACATTAATTTACTCATACACAAAATGCTAAGAAGATATCACAAACATTTTATCCAGAAGCACCATAATACTTTTGGGGTGATTTCTGCTGGCAATGAGAATTAAAACTTGAAAAAGTTGGTGCAATTTTTTTTTTAAGTTTCAGTCATTGCCAGTCCCTGCCACCCGTACTAACAGCAGTTATTTCGGAGACATATTTTGACTTGAGAGGGCTCAGGTATCATCACACTGACTTTGTGCGCTGTAAAATAAATTTACGTTTTACCCTTGAAGTTTACCAGGGTATCCTACATGTTCAAAAAACAAAAATTAATTTGTGTTTCGAAAGAATACCTTCATCGCAATGATGCGATGGTCTTTACATAAACATTACGTGAAAAATGCAAACGCTCAGCGTGTTAACGGCGATCTGTGTTTGACACCTCGATATTACACCAAACTGGGAAAAACGCTCGGCGTGCAAATTCAATAATGATTATTAGGCAATATCTATGAAATTTTAAATTAAGGTGAAATCAATTAGTTCTAACTGAAATTCGGTAAAATGAGCTAAATTTAAATGTGAGACGGACGCCGATGACAGTAAACCAAAGTCAACATGTAAGTGTTTCAGGGTTTTTAGCCGGAGGAATAAATATTTGATGTTATATGCTTAGTTAATTAATAACACCATTCTAGAAGCCCGTTTTGTTTTATTTTTTTCTTTTTGTCACTCGGTTTCCTAATATCTCTACCCCTTGGTGGCGCTTTTCACTTTTAGAAACAGACCGGAGATAATCAAGCCGGGCTCTGTATGTCATATTGATGAATTTTGTCGTGACAATGCAGGAGTTACAGACGAATAACACCTTGGCTTAAAATTGTTTGACAAAGTTATTTTTAAGTAATAAAGCAATACAGCGTACGCCATCAAGAGTAATAAAACTTAGAACTTTTTCCTGGCGCTCGTCTTTTGAAAATTTCGTTCTGGGAATTGAGCTAAATTTTAAGCCTTAGTTTAAATTATTAATATGTTTCATGTCAGTGCTTCAGGTCCATTTTTATTTATTACGCAAATAATGCAAAGGTAATAAAGACGAAACTAAACCATGATATAGTTAATCACAAACACTGATTTATTTCTACTATACGTATAGGACTGTTTCTGGGGAGCGATCGCGTTTTCTATTGGCTATTAGCAGGTTGCATAACAAACTGCACGTTCAGGGAGTAGGGAGCAACAAAAATAATATGTATCAACGTTTTTGTCTGATATTTTGCCTTTTGATAACTATGTCTTCCTTAATAATTATGGAATAGACAGGATTCAAGTTCTGAATTCGCTCGCATCGTTTTTCATAAAAAGGGAAAAGAAAACGTACGTCTACTGAGTCCTTATGCTCATTGTTTTTGATATATCAAAATGGCTACGGCTAACAGCTGCTGAACATAGCCGGTGAAAAGCCATCTCAGCTGTTTATTGGTTATTAAAACTAACATTAAATTACAAAGTTCCAATCACCTTGTTGTTTGCCTCTGACAGGTTATTATTGCGGCCAGCGGGATGCTTAGACTCATTTGCTGCTGGAGATTGAAAGTTTCGTGACTGCAGGAGTTTAGATTTGTCTGTCAAAAAAGATATGAGTTTTCAGCAATTCTCGATCCATGCTCTTGGCCTCGTCTTATCACTTTGTTGGAAACAAGTCTTTGCTTCTTCAGAGATAGGTAAGTGGCACTAAAAAGCGGCTGCCGCGTGAGTCGAAGACATAACATGTATAAATCTCCTTCAGGAAACAATTACGTTGTATAGCACGCATCTGGCTTCTGATCTTGGTTCAGTTAAAAGTTCCCTAAATTGATATAGTACAGTCCTTTTTCATTTCTTTCTGTCTTTTATTTATTGTTTTTTATGAATTTTTAGTACCTTTTCGACACTGAGGTTTGTTTGTATTCGCTTCTTGTCGAGACTCAGAAAGTTACCGACTTGCCAACCGCCAGCAGCTGATAAACGACACATCAATGTTCACTAATTTCGGTTTGGGCAAATAATTATAAATATGACTTTTGATTTCCCCGGAATACTCAAAACTGCACATTATTTCCATCAGCAAACGAGTTTTATTCTAAAAGGTGAGTCCCCCCCCACCCCCCTCATCACCTTTTTCGGCCATGTTGACCAAGTCTCATCAAACGTTTATTGGTTTAATTCCTTTAGGGTCATGTCGTGAACTATTGTTCCCAGCTTTTCTTAACTTCGCTAACAGACGTCTAGTGAATCACACAATAAACATTGTTGAAGTCCAGGATGTGGATGAATGTGAGCGGCTTTGCTTTTTCGAACACAATTGCGTTAGTGTTAATCTAGACAACAAACCAAATGGAAACCGAAGATACAATTGTGAACTGAACAAAGCGACACATGAAATGCTGAACGGGGAATTGGTACATGTAGAAAATTACCTCTATCGTGGAACACAAGTACGTATTTACTAGTGACTCCACTCAACGGAGATTAAATATGTGGCTGCTGGTGATTCAGACACAATTAACCAAGGGTTTCTGTTCCTCGGTTGAGTGAAACTTTTATTCTTTGACATTTCGCTCGTAAGCTTTTCAGGAAGGTCTATGTATGGCCGAGTGAAGCCACAGGGCACTAAGTTCAAAAGCCACAGGACACTAAGTTCAAAAGCCACAGGGCACTAAGTTCAAAAGCCACAACTCCCAGTGAGAGGCGCTAGATCCTATAACGTTTTTCTTCATTTTTCTTCGTAAACTTTACAGATAGGGGGGGGGGGGGGGGGTAAGGCAAGCGGCTAATAGGGGTAGCCTCTCATACGAAGAGAGGGGTGCGTGCGTTCTGTAAGGGGGTGCTTACATGAGAAAACTCGCACCGGCGCGAGTTTCATACCGATATGACTTTTTGATTTCGTATCGCGTTTACATGATGACTGGGTCATTTAACATCTCGTTATTTGAAGGTACACTTCATGTTGATAAAATGCACGTATGATTCAAAATCGTGAACATTACGCATGCGCCACCCGTTCCAGTCTACCGGCAGACCGATTTCACACCGAAACGGGTGGTCGTTTCGTGTTTACATGATACCGTTGCGAGATTTCGTACCGGAGTGAAATTCTCGCCCCGGGTGCGACAACTGGAGTGAACTCACGCCGGAGCGACTCGCGCCGGCATGACTTTTTCTGGTGGTATCATGTGAACAAATGTAGAGCCATGAGAGGGAACCGGAGTGAACTCGTCGCGGCGCGAAAGTCGCCCCGGTGTCATGTAAACACCCCCTAAGTGATCATGAGATAGTAGGAATAGAACAACAACAACAACAACAAATGCTTTATTTGCATGACTATAAATGAATTACAGTATTGCAAAAGCTATTAGTCTAAATTTAAGAACTAATGCAACTAATTAGTACGTGCAAAACATTAGAAAACGTTACAGTTCTTAGGAGAACAGGAGATGTGCTTAAGGTGTTTTGATACAGTTTTTCAAAGGCCTTACCGATATTTTTCAATCGCCTTAAAAGTGTTTTTTCTTTATCCGATCGCTATAACATTTTCACCAGTAATTGCATAGGCTATAGATTGAAATTTGTGAAAATGTAGTTTTAAGTAAAATCGATATTACTATAGCAACAATAAACAAAAAACTTTGAAATCGATAAAAAGCGAATTTTATGGGATCTAGACCGACTAGAAACTTAAAGTCTCAAAGATCCGCGCTACAACATTCACTGTTTTGACGTTATGCTAATTTTTCCAAAAATAATGCGCACTATACGTACCTCCATGACTAGTGCATTTTAGCTTGAATTTATCGCATCTTTTGAATGTAAGACATTGACAATACTCACACTGCAGTGTACTAGTCATTGGAAGTACGTATTGTCCGCATCAATTTGGAAAAATCAGCATAACGTCAAAACAGTAAATGTTGTGGCGCGGATTTTTGACCAGTAGTTCGTAGGGTAGGTTTGTCTTGAAATTTCAAGGTGTTGCAGTGAATCAATCTTAATGAAAGTTTCAGACATTATTATTATATACATTATGAAGATTATGTGAAGAGATTTTTAAAAAGTTCGTTTGAGTCGTTTCAGAGATATACAAAAAAGCGCTAATCATAAAAGTCCAAATTTTGAATGAAGTTGCACTCATACTGGTGGTGAGAAAACGGGTTAGTTTTTAAGATCGCAATATCACATCAAAATGTGATATTTAAAAGCAGCATTCTGACCCTACTTAAAAGAATAATTTGAGTCATTTATAACGTTTTAAGGTTTGAAATATATTTTCGTTTTAAACCAATTCAAACGTACAGAATTTTTTTTACTTCTTACGGAGATTGTTTGCTAAACACCAAACTTTAAGTTCCAGGTCTAGATCACACAAAATTCGGCTTTTATTAATTTCAAAGTTTTTTGTTTATTAGCCAATTACTGGTGGAAATTTTATAGCGATCGGACAAGGATAAAATTAAGGCGATTGAAAAATATCTGTATGGCCTCTCAGTAAAAAACTGTATCGAAACACCGTAAGAAGACTTGTTGCTTAAGTAAGGTAAGGTCACCGGGGGCGATGTATTCGAAAGGATTTAAAGTAAGTTTTAATTAGCTGTTTTTCTTTCTCTTTTTTTAAGAATGCTTGTAGCAATTATCCTTGTCAAAATGGTGGTACCTGTCAGTCAGGATTTACCAAGAAGCGATATCGATGTCTTTGCCAACCAGGTTGGAAGGGTGACAGCTGTGCATATGGTATGTTATAACTCGAGAGGTGGTCCATAAACACTGTTTATGGACCGGACTTGCAGGCACATCTTTTATTTTATTTATTATTTTATTTTACATTTGCCACATAGAATAAATGTTACAGAAAGAAAAGGAAATATATATATATATATAATCCAGTTTGTCTGGTGTCAACTTGAGACTCTCAAAGACCACAAGCCTAATTTCGCAAACAACCCCACTTGCCGGCTTATCAACCCAGCTAAATCTGAGATTGGAAAGATCAGTAAACAGCTCCTTGACCGCATCAACACTGCACTTGTTAGCAAGCTAAAATTAAACCAATGGAAAAATACTAAGGCCGTCTTAGCTTGGTTCACTGGCATACAGCACAAAGAGTTGCATTCATTTATTGCGTTCGATGTGGTTGAGTTCTACCCATCGATCTCCGCCGACTTGCGGAGTGCCGCTCTCGAATTCGCATCGAATCATGTCACCATTTGCGACGACGAACGGCATATTATCCTTTAGGCAAAAAGTTCTCTTCTCTACAACGCAGGTGAACCATGGAGCAAGAGAACGTCATCCAACCTCTTCGATGTGACCATGGACAGTTATGATGGCGCCGAATCATGCGAACTCGTCGGCACTTACCTCCTCCACAGCATCAAAGAAAGGTTCGGTAACGCATGTAACTTTGGCTTGTACAGAGACGACGGTCTAGGCGTAACCAAGGCATCACCTAGGCAGGCCGAGCTTATAAAGAAGGAATTGTGTAGCATTTTCGCCAAGTACGGTCTGAAGATTACTATCGAGGCCAATAAGGAAGTTGTAAACTTCCTTGACGTCACACTTAACCTGGCTAACGGTAAATACTTGCCTTACAACAAACCAGGAAACATTCCACTCTACGTCAACAAGAAGTCTAACCATCCACCCCGCATCATCGAAAACATCCCAAAATCCATTAACAAAAGGCTGTCCGAAATCTCTATTGATGAAGATTCCTTTAGTAAAGCGGCGCCTCTTTATCAGAAAGCTCTCGATGACAGCGGGTACAACCATAACCTTTCGTTCTCAGTTCCTACGGCACAGTCTCCAACCTCTGGAAGAAGGAGCCGCCATAGAGACATAATTTGGTACAGCCCCCCTTTCATCAGGGACGTGGCTACTAACGTTGGACGATCCTTTTAAGATCCTCGACGAGGAATTCCCGAAGGGCCACGCACTGCATAAAATCTTCAACCGGAACACTGTTAAGATCAGTTACAGCTGCATGCCGAATTTAAAGCAAAAGATTTATGGACATAACAAATCCACCCTACGGAAAACAAACGCCGTACCACCTAAAGCTTGCAACTGCCGTCAACCAGCTCATTGCCCTCTGGACGGTAATTGCTTAAAATCAGCCGTGATCTACCAAGCCACAGTAGCAACGGAGGACAACAGGCCAGCCGAGACCTATGTAGGCCTTATTGAGAACTCTTTTAAGACCAGATACTCGAACCATAAGTCTTTTTTCAGAGACCCAAACAAGAGACTCAGTACAGAACTTAGTAAGCACATATGGCACTTGAAGGACGCTAAGATTGGATTTAGCTTAACTTGGAAGATCTTAAAGCAAGCCGCGCCTTTTAATCCCGCTTCAAATCGCTGCAATTTGTGCCTGTGGGAAAAAAATTTTATTATTTGCAGAGCCGACCTGGCGAGCTTGAACAAGCGTAATGAACCTTTTAACTTCCTGCAGGCACGCACGCAAATTCCTTCTTAGCAGCTTTAGAACTCCCGTAGGCACGCAATAGTTTTTTTGATTCAAATTCTGCGCGCGCGTTTGTAGTCGTAACGTATGTTGTAACGAACTTTTTGTTGGCAAATTTATCTGAGGAGTGCCGTACATGTAGTACGGTACGAAACTAAATAGTAATAAAATGCCACGTCGAGTCTCAAGTTGACACTAGACAAACTGGATTATACTACGCTCTAGTCCTTATAAAGCTATTGAGCACTCTGCCGATAGGCCTGCGTACGCATCAACTGGTATATTTATGGATTATATATATATATATATATAATCCATAAAGTAAAATCACTCAACTCTGATGACCATAAGTTTAATACAAACTTGTTTCGTAGGTGTTACCACCCACTCCTCAGTTAAACTTACAATGGTTGGTCCCTTGTTTGGCTACGTTATATGTATGACCTCGTAAGACGCACAAAACTATCTAACTGTTAAAATTGTGCGCGCGCCTAAAGAACATTTGCGCGCGCTATTTGTTTCGAAAGAATTTATTTTAGGCTATATCTTAAAATATATTTACGTCTGTGCCTACATGTCGAAATGAGTTCATTTCTTCTATTAAGCGAAGCCATTTGCGGTTTAGTTAATATGAAATATTTTTCTGCAATACACAGGTTGCATCGTTTCGTTCGATTCGAATATGCCTTAGCTTTAGCTAGAATTTTCCAGGTGATGTCGTATTCCTGTTTACGATCCTTTAACTGCCATATGTGCTTGCTCAATTCTGTCTCGTTCTTTCTACTTTCCTTATTGAATGATATCTTATGGTTACGCCATCTAGTTTTAAATTCATTGGATGTTAAACCTACATATGTCTCTGTGCTTTCTTGTGACTTAACAGTGGCTTGATAAACTATTTCCTTAGTTAGACATTCTCTGTTTAATGGACACTCCTCTTTTTTTCTGCAATTCCACCTTCTATCTAAATTATCTTGGTCTTGTTGCTCTACTTTTCTGAGGATGGTTTTGTTGTGTCCATCTATGATTTGCTTAACGTTAGGCATACAACTATAGCTAAGTTTGAGCGTGTTCCTGTTAAATATTTTTCTTAATTTGTGGCCGCTTGTGAAACATTTATCTATTAACTTAAAGAACTCTTTACCTACATTAGTTTCAACGTTCTTATTGTATGGTGGGTTGAACCATATTACATTACGTCTCCGTGTACGCTGTTGTGTTGCCGCTCTTGGTGCTGGTGGTTTAAACTGGAGTCTGTAATCGTAACCGCTCTTCCGCAATGCCTCTTGGTATTCTGGTGCCGCCTCGTTGAATGTTTCTTCGTCGCACGATATTTCAGATAGCCTCCTGTTGATCGATTCTGGGATGTTTCTAATGATGTTGGGCGGGTGATTTGATTTGCTGTGTACGTAAAGCGGGTGGTTTGCTGGTTTGGAGTATGGTTTGTACTTTCCAGTGTTCAAGTCGAGCGTTACGTCGAGGAAATCAACCACTTTCTTGTTTGCTTCAATAGTGACTCGTAACCCATTTTCTGCGAAAACTTTGCAAATTTCCTTCTTTGCCTTCTCTATCTTTCTGGGTGTTTGAGACATTACCGCCAGACCGTCGTCCCTGTATAGGCCGATATTGATCTCCTGGATCTGCTTTAACTGTGCAAGTAGAAAACAGCCGACAAGTTCACATGTTTCTGCCCCGTCGTAGCTCCCCATTGTAACATCGAAAAGTGTGGTGGAAGATCTCTTCTCCCATGGGTCTCCTTTGTTGAATAGAAGTGAGTGCTTGGCGTTAATGATTACTTCGCGTTCGTCGGCTGTGATGGTTAGATGTCTAGATGCAAAGTCCAAGGCTCGCTGTAGGAGGTCTTCGGAAATGGAAGGGTAGAATTCAACAACATCAAAGCATATAAATGCCGAGCCAGTCTTGTTCGTTAATTGTTTGTACCACTCAAGGACAGATGATGTATTTTTCCACTGGTTGACGGCAGTAGCATTTACAAGCTTTCGGTTGATCTTCTCTAGGATTTGTTTGCTTATTTTGCCAATTTCCGATTTCGAAGGATTTATCAAACGGCAAGCGGGCCTGTTTGCAAAATTTTCCTTGTGGTCCTTAAGTGTGATGAATGCATCCTTCGTAGGTGATGTCGTATTCCTGTTTACGGTCCTTTAACTGCCATATGTGCTTGCTCAATTCTGTCTCGTTTTTTCTACTTTCCTTCAGTTGAATGATATCTTATGGTTACGCCATCTAGTTTTAAATTCATTGGATGTTAAACCTACATATGTCTCTGTGCTTTCTTGTGACTTAACAGTAGTTTGATAAACTATTTCCTTAGTTAGACATTCTCTGTTTAATGAACACTCCTCTTTTCCCGCTTTTAAAGATTCTCCGTTTCAAAGATTCCCTCTTTTAAAGATTCCCCATTTTAAAGATTCCCGCTTTCAAAGATTCCCCGTTTTAAAGATTCCCCGTTCCCCATTCCCATTTCCCGATTCCCCGTTCCTTGTTTTAAAGATAGCCCCCGTTCCACCTGTCTTCTGCGACCGGGCTAAATAATAATCTTTTCAAAACAATGGAAAGGTGCATTAAACATATTCAATAACCTTTTTATTACTCATTATCACTACTCCCAGGCTCACAACGTTATTACTTTTGCGCATAAAGTTTCGGCATTATTTAATTCCTACATAGGGAACCCACGCTCTTATTTGTAAACTGTTCTTGAATCTGCTGTGTTGCGAAGTGAAATAGAAGTTGTTTTACGATGCGAAAACTATGTTCAAGTCGACGATTTAACCGTTGTTGATTTCACAATGCTCTGTGTGGTTTGGCTCTCATTTCACTGTTTGTGCCACGCGCCGGTTGTTATAATCGTCTCGCGTTTCATTGTTGGTTATTAATTTATTAATAATTATAGTAATTCGAGCAATTTAGTAATTCGAGCCACGTGCATGAAAAACCTGCAGTGGGAAGAAAACTGTTACCTTGCTTGTCATCCTCTTTCTTTGGCAGCAAGTAAATGGCGCCGACGACTTTATAAGACGGAGCTTTAGTGGCGTTTTGTATTCCTAGACGTTTGTTTTGTCCAAATGTTTAGCGATACAAATTTGGTAGGCTGCACTTCCGATTGACATGCTTCAATTACAAATTTGGTAGGCTGCACTTCTGGTTGACATGCTTTAATTACAAATTTGGTAGGCTGCACTTCTGGTTGACATGATTCAATTACAAATTTGGTAGGCTGCACTTCTGGTTGACATGATTCAATTACAAATTTGGTAGGCTGCACTTCCGGTGGACATGCTTCAATTACAAATTTGGTAGGCTGCACTTCTGGTTGACATGATTCAATTACAAATTTGGTAGGCTGCACTTCTGGTTGACATGCTTTAATTACAAATTTGGTAGGCTGCACTTCTGGTTGACATGCTTCAATTACAAATTTGGTAGGCTGCACTTCTGGTTGACATGATTCAATTACAAATTTGGTAGGCTGCACTTCCGGTGGACATGCTTCAATTACAAATTTGGTAGGCTGCACTTCTGGTTGACATGATTCAATTACAAATTTGGTAGGCTGCACTTCCGGTGGACATGCTTCAATTACAAATTTGGTAGGCTGCACTTCCTTTTGACATGCTTCAATTAAAAACGGCAGGGATTAACTTCCCTTCATACGGAGAGGTTTCCCTTTTCTACTGTAGCCTGCGCGCGAAATGGGTCTCTGGTTTTGGTTGTCACGTTTATTTTGTGCCATTGAGATATTACCTAGAATTCTAGTCTGTTAATCAGGCTCAGAGATTGGCCATTTTGACTGACTGATTTCGCGAGAGACTGGGGTTGGGCTGCATTGTGGGGCCGTCTTGCGGACGAATTTTTACTCACACTCCTGTGCGAGCTTGCAAAAGTCATGAAGAGGAAACTCCACGGTTTCCAGACAACGAGTTAAACAAAAGAACTTCCCGCTTTTATTCAAAGAACTAATGCGCTTCTGGTGCGCACATTTAAAATATCAATAGGTGAAGTCAGCGTAAATATCGCTACAGAACTACTGAAGAAGCGATAGTGTCCCATAATGCAATTGAACACAACATCGAAACAGACTCTTGGGAAAACTCCCAAGAGAGCCACTGATACAAATTTAGATGGATCGGACTCTTATTTTCTGTAGATCTAAAAAACTGTTTTTCGACTTCAGTTTTTATATCACCATTCTTGTTCAATGTTGGCAGATATTGATGAATGCGCTGAGGAATTGCACACCTGCAAGCTTGGTATGCAGGGGGGAATGACATGCGTAAATGTGCCTGGTTCGTTCCGTTGTGAATGTCTCCCCGGTTTTGCTAAAGAAGGTACTATCTGTAAAGGTCAGTATTTTAAGGGGGATATTTATACCTGGATTTTTGAAAACCGGGTTAGCAAAAAAAACAACTCATTCTACTACTTGGCAATTTAAAACAAAAGATCATTCAAAGGCAGCTTAATACCTTTATCCTGTCAAGTAGGCTGAGTATGACCGTCCGGGTGAACGTAGTCCTGAATAGGACTGTTGTTGATAGTGACTGACATTTCGACAACCTGTGCGGTAGTCATCTTCAGAGTCAAAGTTCAGATCATGTCAGAACTCCTAACCGTTGTTGATTTATTTCCGTCACTCTGACATTCTCGCTAAAACTGAATCGTAGTAGAATGATGATAGCCTTTTTCTCGCTAAGACGATGCTTATATATTCAAGCGTGCACACTGGGGCATCGATAAAACCAGGAACATGGAACATTCCGGAACATGCCTGAATATTCCGGAACATTCTGGAACATCCCGGAACATGAAAAAATAAAAAAAAATCATAAAAAAATAAATTAATAAAATTAAAAATAAAATATTTTTTTAAAAAATTAATAATAACATAAAATAACAACAACAACAACAAAAAGAAAAAGAAAAAAATAAAGAAAAAGAAACTGGTATCATCTCCGAGCTGGATGAGAAAACAATATTTTATCGCAATTAATTTGTTGGGCGGTTGAGGGTCCATGCAAATGACAGTAATGAGTGAAGGCTTGCTTCTAAATTCAAACTATATTAAAATGGGTCGCGAGAAGGGTATTCTCCTTCGCAGCCGTTTTAAGGCTCGTCACGCAACGCTCCTCCCCACAAAGGAGCCAAGTCAAGCCAAGTCGGTAAGTAACTCATTTCAAGCCAACATATAGTCTCCTTATATACATAACCGACATTTGCTTACTTGGGGTGCTTTGCTTTCTTGGGGTTGACATGAATTACTTACAGACTAGACTCTGTCAACTTAAGAAGAGCTTAGGAGCTCCTATCTTTGGTTTTAGTGGACAATACTCACATTGTTAATGATATATGAAATGAATCATATATGAACTGCGGAAATGAAATGAAATGAAGAAATGATCTTCGCAGTTAACGCAATTAATGCAATTGCGTAGAGAAATTCGTAGTAGTTTCTATTCTGTTTACAGTCAGCCTAATATTTCAAACGTCTCCTCGAGTCGCAAGAGGAGTTTGCTACTCGTGGAGACGGCTGAAATTCAAGTGCAACGCTCTTCCCCCCTATATTTCGAGTTCCCCCTATATTTCATGCCTAATTTATCGAAGACACTTGAAGGTTTGCTTACGCCACATGTTATTTTTGTAAACACTATTTTTCAGCTAAATTCACTGAATATTACAGTATCTGTTTGTTACATGTCCTGGTCAAAGGTGAATAGAAAGGAAAGGCGAGCCGTCCGTCTTTGTTTGTTTGTTTTTGTGTTCCACCTTGCTAAATATATTAATTTCGGAGCATTTGGTTCCGTCGTGAAGTCTTGTCGCCGAGAATAGCTACGCATTACTGTTTCCAAAATGAAATCTTGTTCACTAAAATCCAGGGAACGTCACAAAATTCAAAGAAACAAACACGTTAGCAAAGCATTCGACTTAACAGATAAGTATAAATACACTGCAAAAGTTATCTCTCAAATAACTTGGCTCTCACCAGTTTTGTCGTCAGAGCTGGATACACAAATCACTATGACAGCGTCGATCGCCAGTCCTCAACTTGTGACTCGGGAGGCAGCTAAAATTCAGGCTAACTGACAACAGTTAGAAACTACCACTGCGCTAATACTGCGCTAACACTGCCACTGCAACTATTTACGGCGAATGTGAATCTTACCCACTAAAGTCCAAAGCGACGAACCCCTAATTTAAGCTCTTCTTATTTACGATCGCAAAGCTGTAAATGGATAACTGTTAAGCCACATGGCAAACAATCACAAGAGGTAGCTGTGTAAAGAAAACTTGAAACACCCCCCTCCCCCCGCTTCTCACGACCCATTTTAATGTAGTTTGAATTTAGAAGCAAGCCTTCACTCATTACTGTCATTTGCATGGACCCTCAATCGTCCAACAAATTAATTGCGACAAAATATTGTTTTCTCATACTCGGAGATGATACCAGTTTCTTTTTCTTTATTTCTTTATTTTTCGTTCTTTTTGTTGTTGTTGTTGTTATTTTATGTCATTATTTATTTTTACAAAAATTATTTTATTATTATTATTTTTATTTATTTATTTAATTTTTTCTTGAAAGTTATTTTATTTTTTCATGTTCCGGGATGTTCCGGAATGTTCCGGAATGTTCCATGTTCCTGGTTTTGTCGACGCCCTGCACACTGCTAACATTTGACTTCGCCATTGGTATGCGTAAGTCTTACACTTCATCGTATTATTATTATTTTAAATTATAGAGTTCTTAATTATAATTTGCTTTGATACTGAAGATTTTACCGGGCAAGTATATGTATATATGAAATGTATGTATCGCACCTTGTCGGCAATATGACTGATTTACCATGCGATTTGAAAAAGAAAAAAATAAATAAAGTCATTTAACAAAGTTGTACCTTTTTCTTTGTTTGTTTGTTTTTTAATTTTCCTTTCAGAGAACTCTAAAAAGATTAACAATGAATCAGTCTGCTACAAAGCTAAAGACTCGCATGGAAGTTTTCGCATCACCAAACAGGGACTCATCCACAGGTTTAAACTTGTTCACCGGAGAGGATCATTAAAGTGTGACCCAAACACACCAGCAACCTTTTGGGGCTGCATCCACTCCTCTTTTCTTGATCAAACACTATCTACTGTAATAACATACGAGAACAAAAGTGTTCTCCCGCTGGCAGAATACAGAGCTGGCGTCAACGGCTGTAGTAAATACTCGTATAAGATCGAGGGTATAGATGTTAACTCGACGGAACTTCTGTTTAACCGTCTTCCGTCTCCAATATCCGTGTCTAATGGACAGGAATTCAAAATTTGGTATAATGAAGCCTTGCTGAGTGAACCAGCAGGTTGTGCCAGTGATAACACTGGTGAGATATGCGTTGACGTCTATGCGTTGTACGCTTGAACTGCTACCTAGAACGTGCAGGTGCTAAGACTCTGGAAACAACTTCATTTTTAGCACAGCAATGGTCCAAGACCACTTAGGTATGCAGCTTTACAATACAAAATAAAGGAACTTTTAGGTCTGTAACTGAAGATAACATATATCGGCTTAGTTACCCAGATAGCTCATTGCAAAAGACTAAACCAACGTTCTACCACATCTAGAGAAGGTTGTTGTTCGCAGTGGTAAATACAATAGTAATAATAAGAATAGATTGACCGGTTTTCTCACAATGTAGTCATTCGATGTAGTGATTAAAAGCAGTCTTCAGGAGTACATAATGGTGCCAACTTCTCCATCCGAACTCTTAGGAAAAGTGAGGAGCGAAATGCACAAACACAACTCAGTACTGTGATACAGACTCAGAATTCGTGTAGACACTCGACCGCATCACCTGAACAAGGCCAAGAACAAACTCGTTCCCAGGGCTTTTTCTCTTCCCTGGGAACGAGGTTGGACCAAGTGACTACCAGTGGATTGCCCCATTTAAGGGAATCTGGATTCCGGAATCCAGGAAATCTTTGCCGGAGGAATCCGGAGCCCATGGCTTTGGAAACTGGAATACAGCTCAAAGAATTTGGAATCCCACTAACGATTGCAGTCCAGAGTCACAGTCATCTGACGAAGAATCCGGAAACCACGTGACCTGGAACCCTCCAGAATCCAATACTGTCTTAGATTTCCTTATATGGGGTGAAGCAGAGCAGCATCAAAATTCATATTCCCTAGACGTTTTCTATGGAGGTATAGTAGGGAGAATTAATTTTGTTGAAGTATCAATTAGATTTATCTACACTGTATATATGATCATGTCCTTAATTCTCGTCACCAATGCCTTTTGCTCAGGTAAATTAAGGTATGGGTCCCCAATGATTCAGTAAAAAAGTGATGGGGGGTGGTTTATCTCTGAGCACGTAAGCAGTAGAAAGATGAGACTTTGCCAGATACATACATGTGTGGTTTCTGTCAATTAGGTGATGTTCAATTATGCAAATGTTGTCACGTGACTCCACACGGCCAGAAAACAATAAAAAGTCTTTAAACAAAAATGGCAACACTTTTTGTAGTGAGTTATCAAACTGGACTGGTTAAGGACAATGTGTAAAGCAAGCATCTACAAGACTGTGCTTGGCCTTTCTAGAATTTTGTACTGTTCTAGAAAATAAACGGCTTTTTCAACTAGACCCAGTCCCCCAAAGCAATTGTATCCCATCTTAACGCCTTCGATTTTAAATATCTAAAAAAGGCCAAGCACAGAAGTGATACATTAAACGGCATTAACATTATACAACCGGTAAAATAATTGAAGACACCAAAAAGTGTTGCCGTTTAAAGAACAAGCTTTTTCAGCTGATGGAGGTCACGTGACCTAATCTGCATAATTTTAAAGCACAAAATTGACACAAACTAAAAATGTGGTTAGCTGGCAAAGTTTTATATCTCTTCACCTAAAGCTCTTAGATATAGACCACCCCCACACTTTTGAAGAGAGCAAATTAAGGCAAGTGGAGGCCCATGCCTTAATTTACCTGAGTGTAAAGCATTGATATTACAAGGCGAATATATTCTGAATGATAGATTATAGATAATTAGTATAATTACATCGATGACTATCGAAAATAGAGCGCTGTGATTGGCTAGGAGCTTCGCACTATCCCGCTATAATCACCGCGCGGTGATTATAGCATTGAAGGTTAGCAGTTTTTAAAATGGCAGCCAGATTTTTTGATGTTTCGGGGTCGGAAATTGATCAATAATGTTATTTTCTCGAATAATCATCAATGTAATTATACTAAAACAATTAAACGCCTCAGGCGACGTGAATATTCGCGAATAGTCACCTCGACTTCGTCTCGGTGACTATTCGCCGATATTCACGTCGCCTTCGGCGACTAATTGTTAAATATCAGAGCGTAATTGACATCTCCTCATAGGGGTTTTTCAGTGACAATTTGCAACGATAATTAACAAGTAAAAGTTAAAACAGTACTGTATGTAAAGAAATATTAAAAATGATAACTAGTTTAAGTAATTAAAAACTACAGTCTCAGACAAAATTAGTTGGGACACTCAAACCAAACGCTGTTTTTCTTTTCCATCTCGTGAGCACTGTACAGTACCGCAAGTGATCCCGACCGCAAATGATCCCGAGACCGCAAGTGATCCCCAAAATGGACCGCAAATGATCCTCGACCGCAAGTGATCCCCAAAGTCGACCGGAAATGATCCCGAAAGAAAAATAGGAATGGCCTGGACTCAAGTTTGCGGATCATTGTCTCAATTTTATTATTATTACAGAAAGTCACATTAAAAGCTAAAACCTAAATGAAAAAAATTTCTTTCAAGACTTTGTTAAATCAAATAAAAGCAAACAAAAAATAAACTTTCAACATACCGTTATTAAAACTTGAATTTCATTAAGTCAAAGAAACACAGCTGCAACTCATCGCAGTGTCTTAATTAGTTACGATTTCAAAATTAAGCTTAAAACAGTAGACTTTAACGTACTGTAGTTAACTTCCAAATAGATAAGAACTTTCTCAATCAATTAATCGGCTAAACTTACTATCATCTTTTGAAAATAATAACTTTTATCACAGTGAATGTGATCGTTAATTTCTTGGCATTCCTTGTCATAGGTTCGAACTTCGAACGTCTGTATATGATTAGGAAAAACTTTAAACACTATTTAACAAAATGAAATTATATATTAAAAGGTTCGTTGAGGTAATACAATGTCTGTTATGGACTGCAGTTATGAATTAGCGTGTCCTTCTTCATTGCATAAAATCGAAGTCCTCTAACATCTGGCAATCGCAAAAGACGCTGTCGTTGGAGTGTACCTGCAACATTTAACCTTGAAGCTTAATCTTGAGGTGACATGGGAAAGATCTGCGATCGCCGAGTGCGAACGATAGCGCGAGTAGAGAGTCTGGGAGCAGAAAATCTAGAGGCTCAGGAACACTATTCCCGTTATAACAATAGCAATTTTTTCGTGTATTACTATGGTCCCAACAGTCTCCAAATACTTGTTAAATGGAATATCTAGCCCACGTGCTTACCGTAATCCGAATGTTGGCATTCTTTCTGGCTGGGTTAGTAAAAATAAACTTAACTACCGCTTACCTCGCTTTCACGGTGTTTTTCTTTACCAGGTTTAGATTCCTGGTAACTGTCTCCAGCAAATGCACAACAAATGAATATACATATAAGCGTCAATATAACTATTTGCAACATGTTCATAAGCTGTAACGAAGTTGCTATTTCGAAATAAACCAAATTCTGTGAACATTCATAAGTTCGGGGGCATTTTGACGTTTGTTTATTTTAAATCATGTCTTGTTTCGTAACAAGCACTTGGGTTACAAACAAATGTCTTGCTGTTTATCACGTAGAATTAACACTTCAGAGATTAATCATAATTAAATATCTGAAAATTAATTCGACACTTCCAAAAAGATCAGTAAAGTCAATTAAGCGCTTGTTATGTAAAGGGTGCCCGGCTTTGTATTCCTCAGTAGACAAGTTGAGCTTCTAGGCGTTAAAAGACAAAATAAATACAAAATTAAGGATTTTTTTTACAGCGATGATACATTCTTGAAACCATATCAATTTCAGATTTATTCCATTTTTTTCGCCTTGTACAAATTGACCTGAGATCTGGTGTCCTCCATGCATTTTTGTTTAGAAGGCAAAAGAAAAAGTTTCCTTTTTATAATCAGTCCTTGTTTGGAATCAGTCCCGAAGATCCAATCCATTCCTGAATTTTTCAAGGGATCATTTGCGGTCGACTTTGGGGATCACTTGCGGTCGAGGATCATTTGCGGTCCATTTTGGGGATCACTTGCGGTCTCGGGATCATTTGCGGTCGGGGATCACTTGCGGTACTGTCCCCTTGTCCCTCTCAAAGCTGTACATCGCGGTTCAGTCACCAAATCTTGTACATCAACATTGAGGGGACAGGAAGACACAAAAGTGTCCCAGCAATTTTGACTGAGACTGTAGCTAAAACTAGTTACAGGGTACGAGCTCGTCGTTAAAAGTCTTTTAAAAGATACTTTCTGAAATTGCGCTTAAAATTATTTAAACATTGGCTAAGCTGAATTTCAAATTGTAAATAATTCCATATTAACAATTCTGCCCTGTTTTAGTTTTAAGTAGTGTAGTATTCAATTGCTGCGAGCTTCTTGTTGCTCTCCCACTTACGTTACTCTAAAAATGAATTTACTTCCTAAACCATGCCCGTCATACACTTTTAAAATGCCTACCGGTATCTCTGAAGTATAAATTGTTTTTACTGGGAAGCCACCTTTGGCGTTACATTACATATGAAGTACGATTCGCTTTCCCGTCTAGACATTTTTTGTCATTTCAATAACATTAGATGTTTAGTTTCTTCAAAAAAAAAAAAAAAAGGAACAATTAGTGAAAAGGAAAAAAAGCTGACTCCGCTTTCTCACTTTTTGGTTCAATTCCCATTCTCCAATGAGAAAAAAAAGGAAAAAAGCTGACTCTGCTTTTGCAAGTCACTGACATCAATATGTCATGAAATATGCACAATAATTAGAGTTTTGGTTCTGAACAGAATAAATTTGTTGCTTGACTACAGGTGTCGAATGTCATTTATTTGTTCTTAGTATTAAGCGTATGTTGCATAGTTACTTAAATTTGAGGGAGAAACATGCAAGCATCATTTCTGCATTTTGTATTAAAAAAAAGTACGAAAAATACAAGCGCTGCTTTGCGAGGGCAAACACGCGGGCGAAAGAGAAAAAACTCGCGTGTGGGTGGTGATTTGCACGCGCGTTGGTGTATTTGGAAGAGGAGCGGAAGACCACATGCTGGCAGCAGGTCAAGTTCATCATGATCAGCGACACGTGGAAACTGAAGCCTTTTCAGAGCCAGCACTCTGGGGTGACGATTACAAGCCATAACATTTTTTTTCCGCAGTGATGGATTTCTGGCCGATCGGGATCTTTGAAAGGTATTGTGCCAATTTATTTGCATGTAAACGAATTTCGATTATATATTACACTGTAACACCACTAGGACAATCTTTTGGAGGTTTGTTTAGTCTCGTGGAACTTTGTTTACAGTGTTTTATTATGAAACCTAAGTCAGCCGAATTATAGTCACAGTGTTCCAAAAGCTTACTGTCAGGTTTATCGTTGAAACAGATGAGGTACTTTCTTTTTACTATGATTAGTACGGGCGAAATTTCTGATCAAATATCACAAGTTCACTTTTAGTTTTTCCTCGAGAGAGCTGCTTCTTTGATTCCTTCGTCCAGTGAATACGTACACTGTAGTCGCCAGCATAAATTAATTGTCTTTTTAATGAAATCGAAGCGAAACATTGATCGTCGTTTCATTATTTGTGTGTATGTGTGTGGCCGACAGTCGTCAGGAGTATTTTAAATATCGGTCTCTAAAATAGTTAAGAGGTGGTTGGGTGCGTGAAGAGAATATCACGTAATATTTTACTGAAAACAACAGTAATATTTTATCGTTCTCTGTACTGTTATAACGCAGGGCAACAACTTAAAAGTCACTTTTTTAAGCTTGGGTTACCTGTGACTTTGTACGTTCATCGTGTTGTGGGCGGTAGTGGGTTTGGATTTGCAAAAGCTTATACTAGTATCTTGGAAGTAAAGTAATAGCGCAAAGCTGGTAAGTCGACCATTAATGATATTGTCAATTAAAATTTAGCCCTTAAATTCCAGACATCCTTATTGGCTTTTCTCTCTCAGCTCGAGCTGTGCACATTCCAAATTCGAACTTTGTCAAGTTTGCGCATTGTGCATTCTTCACCTTACGTTGTTTCACAGTTTGAACCATCTAACTATCTTTTATTACCATTTGCATGGTCATTAGAAGCGTTTTAAGCTTTCTGGGATAATTGGTAAGCTCTCAATTTAGTTCCTCTCCAAAGCGTACATCATACGCGCGCGTGAAATTTTCACCGTTATCTTTTTGGCGCACTGAAATTTGCGCTGTCTACATGAAGGTGTCAATGGGGTATAGCTGTAGTCAGTCAACAGGTAAAAAAATGCTACTTAGTCAGTAAACAGCTCAAAAATCAGCACTTAGTCAGTAAGCAGCAAAAAAAACGTTTAGTCAGTTAATTTGCAAAATTATTTTGAGTCCCGCAGACGCTATGTCCGTTTATACGGTAGTTTTTTACAAATCACTTATCTTCAAGACTTCCAAAAATAAGTTTTATCCCACTTTCTAGTTTGCAATTTTCTTGAACACTATATTGAAGCTAGACTACAAAACAGTCGGTTTTTTTCTCGAAATCGGTAAAGCGTACCGTAAGAGTCTTACGCGCGCAAAGCACGCGAGCCTATCGAAGCAGCCTGAATATTAGTTTCTTACGAGCGATCTTACAAATCCAGCCTAACCACTGCTTTTATCTGTGTGCCATTTCGCGTTTTCAAGGTAGAAGGCACCACAACATCACAATCCATTCTCCTCTTTCTTAGTTGAGGCGAATCAATTTCAGTCATACTCGTCGATGACTTCTTCCTCCTACATTGGTAGGTTTATAGCCCACGCGGGCTGAGATGGCACATGTGCCAGCTGAAAATTTTGTTGTTTGCTGCCTAACAGTAAGCTGTCGAACACACTGTCCATGGTCACTTGCCTATTCCCTTGTCTTGTCTATGGGCACTACTGGAATTTGGTTTTAATTTTGCAATAGCAGAAAGGTCCATTGCAAGCTCTGGAATGGACAAAAGGATTTCTAGTGGGTGAATTATTTGGTAGACCAGTTTGTTATTCCCTTAACAGATTCTCTCGTTACATTTCCCAAATCTCGGCAGTAGTCCAGCAAACTTGGTGCTGGGTGCTTCATCTTCGTGGTTGCATGAAGTCTCCACAACCAAAGTCAATAGAGACTGTAGCTTGATCGCGTTTGTAGCATCTGGGCTTATAAATAAATTCTGATGCTTTTAGAAGACGGGTAATGCCTTTTAACACAAGCTCACAAGATTACATGGTCTTGTTGGCTACTGTGCCCTCTGGTCCATTTGTGAATCTTCATGATCAATTGTACATCTGAGACTACATCTTTTAAGGAACCTTGTAACACCCTGTAGACAGGCTTGCGCTTCTACAAAGGTAGACTTGCACACCGGTCTCGCCTCGCAAATGAATTCCAAAGTTACAGTGAGAACAAGTCCCCAAGGTGTGTTAGGAATTCAACTGTCCTGTCCAAAGGGGTTACAAGCTTGACACACACTGTAGCTGAATCAGTCGCATACTCAGTGTTCTTCCCTCACAGCAAATACCATGAAATGTCACAGAAAGACGGGAAGCAAGTGAATATTCACAAAAAAGGCCTTTTTTTCATTCCTTAATCTAAATAATTGTGTTATTCTTAGAAAAGCCTCATTTTTTGTATTAATTTCTTACTTTTAGGTCTTTTGTGTGTTTACTTTGCTCCATATATGCTTAAAAATCACATGCTTTTATACGCTTGTCAGTAAATATTTTGTAATTTGTATAGGTAATAGCATGATTAGTAGTGATATTTGGCATAAATACCACGAGTGATATTTCAAAATTGTTATACGTAATTTCACGAGCCGTTAGGCGAGTGAAATTTGAGACAATTTTGAAATATCACGAGTGGTATTTGTGCCAAATATCACGTACAAATCATGATCATGCTATTATTTGTTTATACTACTACCCGCAAAAGGTTTGTAATTTTCACATGTAGGTATTTCAAATTAAGCTGAAATACCACTGCTCTAAGCCAATCAAATGGCAGAAATTTCTCATGTAGTAGTATAAATACGCTTACGATAGCAAAAAAAGGGCTTTATACGTTAAACAGTTAACCCCATTGACACCCTCCTACGTGCATAAGCTTTTAGTTTCACTAAGAAATGAATAGTTCTCTCTAGGTTTGGTATAAAGTATGCAGCCTTCGAGGCTCGGAAATAAATTTGAATGTAGTATTTTCAGTTTAAAACATCTCAAATTAGTACAGTAGTCAAAGATTCCACAGCTCCAATACAAAATCCTTCCGGGGGGGGAGGGGGACACTCAAGGGAAGTTTGGGTACTGAGGTGTGCCTCCCAGGCCTTCAATCCCTGATGCTGTTGAAGATAAGAGACCTTATATCATGTCCCTGTCTCATTTTGTTTTGTATACTTTAAGTGATTTCAACCTAACATCATGGATTTTCCATTTATAGAATGTATATTGTCCGAAAACAAAATTGTCGGTACCACAAATATGTAGTCTGCTCTTGGCCAACTTTCACACTTTTTTATTTCAAGAAGACATCCTGTTCAAGATGCTAAATAGTGAAATTGTATACCCTGTCTAAGACTCAGATCTGGAAAACCATACCTTGTTCAGGAGACCCGTGACACCTAGTGCCGGTCCCAAAAGAGTAGTTAGTGAGTTGAAACAACCGAACGGCAGGAAGAAGCTGAGGATGGGAAAACTCTTGTGTGTGACAGACGTGACAGAACTATTAATATTGGGTGTTTTGTCATGATCTTCACTTAACATTAATGTTTCATGGTTGTTTACAAAAAGATCTGATTAAAGGAAAGTGAACCTTGGAGAAACTTATTTCAAACAAAATTATTTTCATGCTTGTCACACAAGGTTCGCCATCTTCTTTCCTCTCCTGTCCTGTTGCGTTAGCTTGTTATTCTTACAGAGTTCACAGTACATGTGTGTGCAACTGAAAAAATGTTGAAGCAATGGAAGGTTAAAAATGAAACAAAATAAAATAAAACAGATGGGTCATGGAACATGACAGGAGGCCTGAGCCCTAATTATGGTTTCAATAACAGAAGCACAATCAATGTTTTTTCACCATTTTTGGTTTCCAGAGAGAAGCCAAGTGATATAGGGATTAAATGCTGGTGCTAAATATTGCAAAAGACAGCTAATTAGGTTGTAAACTAAAGCAAAAAGGGAAAAAAACAGCGCTGTGTTACAGTCTGGGCCTTTGACTTACTGGGTATTCAGCCTCTTTGATAATGCTGAATGTTGAAGGTTTCATTTTGATTAAACTTGATTAATGTCAAGGGGCAAAACTGACATTGAGGGAAAAATATCTTGTTATGCCAGGTTTTTAAGACTTTAATGAGAAAACAATTAAAGGTAACTCCTGGCTAGCATTGTACTGTAATTAAGTCTCAGATCTGGATGGATTTCCTATCCAAGGCAGGAGTACCTGCTCTCATCATTTTCAAAGTACCATTCATTTACTGGCCAACACATTTCAGATAACAGAGATATTTCTTTCAAGGCTGTGCTCTTAGGGCACCCACTGCAGCCCCTGGCACCTAATTTTCTTCTTCCTGGCACCTAGAAAATCTCAATTTTATAATTTTTTTTTTATTTCACTGGTTCAGAGCACTGGCCTTGGGCTCCTGCAATTTTCCTAATTGTACAGCCTTGTCTTTCATCTTAGCCTGTTCTCATTATCTTCAGGGTTGTCACTATTTTTTAACCCTTTAAGCCCCAGTATCCACATACAAATTCTCCAAACTGATCTCCATGTATATATTTCCTTAAAGAATTAGTTGAGAGAATTTGTTCAAAGATCAAAGTATTTTCTCTTGGGTGATCATTTTATTGATTCTCAAAGGGTTAAAGGGGTTAAAGGGTTAAAAAAGCCCAAGGTTGAGTAGGTAGGAAAGTTGGAAAGTGTGGTTTGAGAGTGGAAATTTTCCATTTTGCTTGAAGGCGAGTACTGTTCTCAGAGCACACTGGTGTCTGTACCCAGGTCCCAGCTTTAAGTGAAACGTTACACTTATTTTTTAACAGTTCATTTCAGAAAAAGAGAAGATTTTTTGCCTGCGTTAGCTATTGCGGCCCTTTTAGTGTTAGAGATGTGGATTGAAATGCCATAATATTGCATAAAAATGTGATTACAATAACAGTTGTGTTTATGTACTATTGCAACAACGCAGGCTGGTTTAAAATAGTATCACGAGCCATGCATTTTTTTATTTCATGAAAACATCAAAACCACCATGCAATTTTCTACAGTGGGAAAAAGTAATGTAGAGGCCAGGGTGGTCACTGATATTGGTATATAGAATGACAATGTTCAGTTCATTGAATGTACTGCATAAATAATTGACAACCTTTTGTTTCAGTGTTACACATCTGGTGTGAGTTGAGTTGATGTTTTATCAATGCAAAAACACTCACTGTAGTGTAGCATTTAACCAAATACCTTTAGATTGAAACTTTCTCTGAACAAGATATTTTGTTTCTATTTGTTCCAGTCAGATTCTTTGATTTCATTTTGCAAGAACATCTTCATTATTAAACATTTTACTTGAATGTCTTTTCAGTGGTGGTTCATTGTCCATTGCAAAGTGTATTGTGGTCCTTGTTGTTCTTCTGTTACTCATGTATACCTGTCAGCAAGCGTTTGGGAACCATTATGGCTCTCCCAGAGGTAAGTAACACCTCAGGAGCCAGGAAAAATAATCATTATCAATTATTATTTTTTCCATATCATAATTACGGTCACCCAACTAGTTTAGCTTTTTAGTTATCTTGAGTGTCCCACTGCTGTATGTACTGTACTGTTTATTTATTTATAATTATAATCTTGTAAATTCTTTTAGTTGTTTACAGTAGTAGAAATAAACTGTTGTTGTTGTTGTTGTTGTTAGCGCCAAGAATCATATTTACTCAAAAGAGTGTTGCATATTAAATTTTTGGAGTTGTTGGTGAGACACTTTTAACACTCAAATTACACATTCTTTCTTTCTTTCTTTAGTTGCTTTATGCCCAAAGATACAAAAAAAAAGATACAAAGATAATAATGACAACTAAAGAATTACGAAAAACATGCTTTTATAAACATTTTTAACCAAACAAAGCAGAGCTTATTCAAAGCACGCTGCGGGTGTTTAGGGTGTGGGGGAGGGGAGCTTATTGTCATTATTTTTTTTGACATGGAGATAGAGCATGAGCTTAGTACTGTCTTTGCCTTTTGCCTTCCATGTGTTTGCTTGCAGATGTCAGAAGAGATAGATAGCCTGGACACATATCCCACTATTGCATTTTGGGGTTATAACAATGTTCTGTTTGCTTCGGGTTATTTGTTTCTGATTATATTTTCGGTGGGGTTGTTTTAAACAGTCCAGATCTGCAATTATCCGCAATTTTAAGGCTGATTTTCACTAGCGACGGAGTCCGAGTCGGAGTCAATCAGAGGCGTAAAACTTTACTATCATGTGAAAACAGCGTCCTGATTCTTTTGATTCCGCTTACGACTCCGTCGTTTACGATCAAGTTAAAAATGGGTCCACGGTGTCGCAAGCAGAAGCGGAACAGTTACCAAACTTTCAACTTTTATTTAAATTCGTAAACCAAGCACAAAGCGTGGGAACGTGCATTGTGATTGGTTTATCGTTCCGCTTCTACTTCCTACTTCGGCAATCTGGTTTTCACTTAATCATAAGCAGAACGTAAGCGGAGTCGGAAGAAAATGGAAACGTTCTGATTCTTTTGACTCCGATTCCGTCGCTCTTATGACTCCGCTTACAACTTCGATTTTTGATTTTCGCGAAGTCATTAGCGCTCTTACTATTCCGACTTCGTCGCTAGTGAAAACCATCCTTTGGGAAAAGTTTCCAGGGATGAAAAACTAAGCTAGACTACGCCATCCGCCCCATCCTCGTCGGTTTATTTTCTTCTTTTACCTGGGAAAGAAATTCCCTCTCGGGATTCTAGAGATGTAATATAGGAACCCAAGATAGCTGATCGGCTGGCTAGAAATTCAGTTAATTCGTCATGTTGATTCTATGGCTCCATTGCTCCGTCTTTTTAAAGTTAATAAGCATGAAGCAAGTATACAAGGCACAATAACTGTTGCTAAATACTTAGGGGATAAAAGAAAATCTTGTAGCGAAATGAATATCACTGCATTCATTTCTGTCGCCGGAGACTCTTATGCCGGCATGCAGACGCCGTATATCACTTGAACCGAATCGATGTAAATTCAAAAGGGAAAAAACGCGCATTTTACAATTATTCCTCGAGCCCGAATGCGCTCTGAGTCAATAGCCCTTGAGGCCGAAGGCCGAATGGGCTATTGACTCAGAGGCCATGGGGGCGAGAGGAATAATTGTTTTAGTAAAATCCAACTAGTTGGTCAAAAATATTGAGACAAATCAACTTTAGTAGCGAAACGCGATTCAGCCGCTATTGCTTTGGTTTTCAACACCGGCGCTTTTCGCTACTAGTGCGTGTGTGTGTGTGTGTGGGGGGGTGGGGGGGGGGGGGGGGGGGGCAACAGAAAACGTTTTCCGTGTTTGCATAGCCTGATATAAACACGAGGGGGGTTGGGAGAATTCGAGACAGTTATATAACTGTCGAGAATTCTCCCAAGCCCTCGAGTGTTTATATCAGGATATGCAAATACAGGAAAAAAGTTTTCTGTTGCTTTTATAAAATAACTTTCCCAAGAAAAAAAACAAAACTCTCTTGTTTAGCGCATTGATTAAAAGAGAAATTCTTACCAGTCGCGAAGTCTTGTACACGAAACTTGTACGCGTAACCAGTCTTTGTTTTGCAAAAAAGATGCTTTCCAAAATACGAGTTTTTCTCGCTTAAAATGTCAGCTCAGGCGAAAAAAATTGACACAGCATGTTTTTAAAGATTTTCCAAGTTTCAACCGACGAGGAAATGGGTAAATAAATTAAACTTGTCGAGTTTTTCGACTCAAAACCTTTTTGAAATTCGTGCTTACGTGTTTAGCGCGCGAAAAGCAAAACATCTTGACGTCACAACCATGTTTACATACTCTCATGCAAACACGCCTCTCGGCCAATCAGAGCGCGCGTTCTATCTTCCTTATATAGCCTAGAAGTAGCTCAACCAATCAGAACGCAGCATTGATAATAGACCACTAGTTGGATTTTACTAAAAACGCTTATGCAGTTGGTTCGACTCGTGTGAAATTTGGCGTCTGAATCGAAGCCGGTCCACAGCCGTTATTCCCGGATGAGCCGATCCAAATTCAAATAGCCGTTTCAAATTGATTCAGACTTAATTCATTGAATTCGATTCGGGTCATGTGAAGTACGGTGTCTGAATCGCTTCTTTTCTACATTGCAAACTAAATATAGAATACCAGTTAACTGAGAAAGTCCTTTTTTTTGTAATCTTTATTTTCTATGTCACACTCGGTACACGTGCCATAAGGTGCTCTATGTATGATAAGTTTCTCTGTATCTCCATCTGTAACTGTGCCTTTCTGAAAATAGAGGCGATTGACTGTGTACAATGTAACACGAACCAAAAGGAATTTTTGCTAGTTTAAGACTGTGTGCTCGGTTTAATTTACACGTTAACAACTAATGCAACCATGTACTTTTTCATTTCTTAGAGGCCGTTGGACGTGACCATACGAAAACTAAAACTACTGTTTCTCCGGAGAACATTACGGATACAGCGGAAAATGTGACCACAAAACGTCGCAGACAAAGGAAAAAGGGTAAAACAAAAAATTCTGATGATCAAGAACCAAGAGAGAATGATCACTCTCTCTTGCATGAACCGAACGACGGACATAAGGCGAGAGAGAAAAGTGGTAAACAGGGCAAGGGCGAGAAGTTAGTCGTGGTCAAGATACTGAAAAGGGATGCATTTAAAACTGGACACGTTAGTGGTAATGCTGGCAAAACTGCCGCAGTTAACGATGATGCAGATGGCTGGAAGAAAACCGAACACGTTGCTGCAAAACCCAGTGAGAGTTCGTGTGCAACAGTTTCTTTTAATGGCGTAATAGTCGATGAGGAATGCGACAAATTTGTAGGTAGAAATGGTGGTAAGGCTTTGGGAAGTGACGACGCTGAAAGTTGTGAGTTTTTAGGAAGATATGAAATTAAGCATAAAAAGGCATGCAAGAAAGATGTTGCTTTAAAGGGTGCTACAAAAAAAAGTACTAAAGAGGAAGTCAAGAGTGTTGTTGAAGGACCGAGAAAACTTTTCACGAATGCGGTCTGTTTAGTGCTTGACCAGGTCGCCGATTGTGAAAAAAAAAAACCTCGAGAAGTTAACAGCCCGCGAAACCCTAACCTAGTCTCTGAAGGCGAGAGGAAAATTGATCCCGCTAGAATTGAGGATAGTAACGCAGGCTATGATGGCACACCGCGTAAGCAGAAACAGACGGCTATTGCTTACATCGCTGATAGTCACGTGACTGATTGTGACGTGACTGACCGTCAAGAGGGACGAGCGGTACCTAGTAAGTGCCGAAACAAAGGGCGCACCTGTTTTGGTGGGTCGTCTAAAGGACATCAGAGCTCGGCTAGTGCAAACACTCATGATAAGACAAAGGGCACGGCTGCAAGGCGAAGATCGTTCGATCGTAACGTAGAGAAAAGTCGACAGCATTTATCTAATATCGACCAAACAAGGCAAGCAGGACCTTTTGATCGTAGCTTGGGGATGGAAAATGATTGTCACCTGAACCAGAGCCAAAGAAGGCGGAGATCTTCAGACAGTACCTCAAAAGGCGATCGTAGAGAGAGTGAATCTCACCAAAATGATCGATTTTGTGCGAACGGGAAAAAAATACGACGCAGATCCGTCGATGCCGCCTCGGAAGACGATCATAGAGTGATTGAGCGTCCGGAAAATTATCGACAGTGCGAAGACGAGGCTCAGAGAAGAAAAACGTCTTCGGACAGTGATGCTACCGGAATTGAACTTTCGGAATGTCACCGAGATTGCCAAACGGAAGACCTAAAAACGGGAAGATTTTCCGATTATCCCACGGAGAATGTTTCAAGAAGAAATGATTCGAAACAGCAGCCGATAGACCATCAAAGAGGACGAAGATCTGTCGATCGCTTCTCGGAAAACGATTCTCGAGGGATTGAAGGTCCGGAAACAAACCGAGACTGTGACGAAGATCAAAGAAGACGTAAGGCTTCAGACAATTGCACTACAGGAAGTGAGCTTTTGAAAAATCGCCGAAATTACCAAACTGAAAACCTACGAAGACAAAGGCCTTCCAATCATTACTCGGAAAATGATTCAAAGGTAAATGGCTCGTTCAGGAAACATCAACATCGTGCGGATCATCGACGAAGACGAGGATCTTCCGATGAGATTTCAGAAAATCCCCAACATCGACGTGAAAACCGAAGAAGGCGAAAATCTTTCGACTGCACCTCGGAGAATGATCCTGTACATGGCGAGATTCTAGAAAATTCCCGACATCAGCCCGACGACAGAAGAAGGCGAAGATCTTTCGACCGCACCCCGGAGAATGAACTTTCCCAGGGCGAGATTCATGAAAACTTCCGACATCGACCTAACAACCGAACAAGACGAAGATATTTCGGCCGCACCTCGGAGAGTGATTCTATTCAGGGCGAGAATCCGGAAAATCCCCGACGTCGACCCGACAACAGAAGAAGGCGGAGATCCTATGATAACACCGCTGAGACTGAACCTGGAAGAAGCGAACCTCAAGTAAACCGTAGACGTTTTGATTCGGATAACAGAGATTACATCGAGTCTGAATGCGCAGATGAATACACACGAGTTGGGTTCTCAACGGAACCGTCCACAGGTAAGCCGTAACAACTTCTGTAACGATTTCAGACAAAGAATGAGAATGGGTACATTGGAATAACTGCAATTCCAAAAACGGTTGCCGTCCAGGATATCATAAATGGCACTCGAATATATTAATACACATTGTCCAACAGTGCCGGATTCAGACCTTGAGATAAATTGGGGGGGAGGGGGTCGGTTTCCCAAAAATCTTCTTTCGGCCCCTTGGGCCCCTCCCCCTGGATCCGCCACTGGTAGCCTGCGAGAATGCTCTTCATTAATTTAAGGTATCATGCGCGAGCTGCACACAGATAAGGCGCGCGAGGCTAGAACGTTGACGTAACCACAAACACTCAAACATGATCAAGGAGGTACTTCCTTGTTTTCTTTCTATCTTTCCTTTTTGTTTTTTTTTTTTAATCAAGAGAGAATGATACATACTTTTTTTTTTTGTTAGCACAATAAGATCATTTCCAGGACACAAATGTTTTCTAGGTCACCGGGAATATAAGTTCGTTGTCGGGAATTTTTCGTACGTTATCCAACAAACAGAAAAAGTCACCAACCAGAGCCGTAGCTAGCGGGGGGGGGGGGGGGGGGGGGGGGGACAAGGGGGCAGCTGCCCGCACTGGACCTGTTGAGCCAGACAAATCAAGTCTGCGGATGGATTTGTTTTGTTTAGACTTTTGATTAGAGTGACTTGTAATTGTTTGCCATTTTCATATTCCAGGTCGATTTTTCTTAGACATCTCATGACAAGTGCTGAAAACAGCGTTTTTGAAAATTTTCTGGGGGAGAACACCCTGCCCGTTACAAAAAACCTAGCTACGACCCTGCCGACGGGTCATTCCCTGAAGGAAGGGAATACCATCCGTAGTACGTCCCTGTTCATATCGATATTTGAAAAAAGCTGACTATTTAAAGTATACAGTGACATTTTCGCGCTCTGATATATATAGTTATTTAAAAGTAAAGGTACTCAATAATATCGATATTAGAAAAAAAATTGAGTTTTCGAGACACCCAGGGGGTGTGAGTCTTTTTGAATGGATAAATTGTTTCGACGACATGATTTACATCAAATTCAGGGAAACTGAGCTGGTAGAAATTTCATAACTGCTTTGCGTGTGAATTCACAGCTCATCATGCATGCAAGAATGAACCTGAAATCTACAACTACCAACAGATTTAACTTTCGAATAATAAGTTCATTAACGCCGAATCTTGGGGGTACGCTTGACCACTTGGCTTGAATGTAAAAAAAATTGATCTTCATATTGTATTCATTTTTTGTTTTTATTTATTTTTGCTTTGATTTTGGGCAGAAAGATAAGAAATAAGCCGGCTGTAAAAAGGGTGATAAAGGCTTAGAAAACTTGATCTTTGTACTCTCGTCGCAATTGATTGAACTAGAAACACAAACTAAAAGGGAAAGGGCCCTGTGCGTTTGCTTTTTCCAAAACGCATTCCGAACGAATTCATGACATGGGTAACTTGTCCGGGCACGGACTTTTGTTTTTGCCAATGCAGCTTTTTTAATACATCTTGTAAAGGAAGGTGCATGTAAGCAGGGATCTGTTTCAGATGTTATGATTGTTATATTAGTTGATCTTTCCCACTGACACATCGGAGTAAGGAGGCTTTAATGGTTGCTTCTCTAGAAAGCGCTTGTCAGAGAAACACAATTTTGCATTATCGCTGTATCAACGATTTTATCTTTTTTGGCAGCTGTTTATGAGGCAGTGATGAATCCAAATCCAACCGTAGATGACGAAGTCTTCGACGTTGCTTCAACTATGGACGAACCGCACGTAGCAGAGGTGAAAGACACGAACGTGGGACAACAGACCTCTTCAGGAAGCCCACAGAGCCAATTTAAGATCGACCCGGCTGTGCGGGAGAGGCTATTAAACCCCAAATACCCCGTTATTGTTCCAGATCGACCATTGGAACATATTAGTTACCGCGATAAAAATTGGCGACCTGAAGAAATCAGAGGCGCAAATAAATCGCTAGTAGGTGGTGTATTCGGAAGTAAGTGGCGAAGAGAAATGGAGAAGAAGGAACGGGAGCAAGAAATGAAAGAACTTGCGGAAGAGGAGGAATACAAAGCGGAGCTTAAGAAATGGAGTGATAATATATGCCCTACTTTTATGGTCTGGGGCGTTTGCCATCGAGGGGACAACTGTCCTCTTCGCCATCCTTCTTATCGATATCTTGAGCGACCACCGCGAAAGAAAGAGAGTTCCGAATCTCGTCCGGAGAAACAAAAGTCGGATCCAAATTCTTATGCAGCTGTTCTTGGAAAAAGTCCCGAACCAAAGGAGTTTTTTAACGAAGCAGTGCTCCTTGATGAAAGTAAGACAGAGGTGGATAAGATATCGTTTGCTAACGTGCTTGTTAACTCACAGAGAGACCGTGAAACGAGTAAGGTGCCTGTGCCGAAGACCAGTTATGAAGAGGCTTGGCCATCTCTTGGGTCGCCTGTGAAAGGGCAGGGTAAGGTACCCAGCCAGGCCCCTGTCAGTGGACCTAAGGCGTGGAGCACTCAGAAAGGGCCCTGGATCCCTAAGGAGCAAAACAGTGAAACAAGTAACTTGCAGACTGTGAGCGACGCGGCCATAGCCCAGGAACTGCAAGCCGATGAGTACATGCAGATGGAACCGGAAGAATATGATGATTATTCTAACTACCCAGAAGAGGACTACGATTACAACGAAGAAAGTTACTACTATCAAGAACCAGACATTAATGACGACGAAGAAAATCAAAGATGGTTTACAGACTCTCGTCACCAAACGAAAGTTCTTGAGCTGGAGGAGTTTAATTCGCGGCTGCCCACGAGCCCAGTTTTAACAAAACAGGAATCAACGTCGCCCAGAGAATCCATCCCACAGCAGGTACAAGACAGCCCTTGTGACATCTGTATGGACAGACCAAAGGATGCTACCCTGGTTTGTGGCCATAGGTTCTGTTATCAGTGTGCGTTACAGATGCGCCTTGATGAACGCGTTTGTGCCATTTGCAGACGATGCATTGTCTCGGTTATTAAAACATACAACTGAACTCTGTTACCCAGTTTTGGTTTGCAGTCCAAAGGACCGCTTACAGAGGTGATTTTTGGTGCGACATTAGGCGCGAATTCCAATGAATTGCGCGTATGAACACGCGGTAATTTCATGGTAATTTGTGGCCAGGAAATCGCTAAGAGCATCCACTAATCGCTAAGAGACAGTAGCCGTGTCAAACGAGATTTAACTCTGGACTCGGTTGTGGTAGTTCGAAGACAATTTTGATTTCCTGTTCATGACCGTTAGTTGTTAAAAGGCCTTTGCAGTATGTTGAGAATATGACAACAAGCTCAGGCTGTTTGCGTTACTCTTAGAGGAGCAACGTTATTAGATAAGTATGTGCGCTTCTTTATTTTCTTAATGAGTCTTGCTTTCATCATGAAATTTCTCTTGCTTTATCTCCAAGCAAATCTCTTATTTACTTTTGATGTCACATCTATAGACGACCTGGTGGACATCGCTCTCTGTTCCGGTTTATACTAGTCTCCCTCGCAGCCGTTTTTTGGACGTCACGCAACGCTCCCCCAACGTTGCGTGACATCCAAAAAATGGCCGCAAGGGAGACTAGGTTTGTACATGACTGTACTAAAACTTTTGTCAGTAACTGGTCAGTCATTGTCATAACAACCTCTCGTTTTTTGACCGAAACTAGGATATGCATATCTCATAGCGTTGGTCCTTCAGTTAAAGTTCGCTTTTTGTATCAATAGGGAGCATCCACGACAACAATGGCAACAAAAACGTCACTTTAAAAGTGAATTTCTACTGTTTCGAACTTCATCGCTCTTATTCCATTTCATTCAATTTGCCAAACGCTGAGCTGATTCTGTAGGACTGTACCAAAGTTTAGGAAAAGAAGGTGGAAATTGTTTTCTCGTGTTAACGTTGTTCTTATTTTATAAAACATGAAACTAAGAAGTTTCACGCTGTAGTCGTTCAACAGCGGCAAAGATATGATCAAAAAAGCGTGATACACAGGCGTGCGAAGTTGTTGTTTTGCTAATCTAAACCTATTGCCTTTTTTGACGTTCTCGTTGACATCGCGGTAATCAGGGCTTAAGCTCCCTAATATATCATTTCGCCTGTAGCAGGCTACTAGTTATTACCTCATTAGAGTTTAAGTTGTGGGTCGCATCTCGTTCAGGTGGTCTATTCAGTAAACGGTTCGTTGCGTCTTTTGACCGAGTTCATGTCAGAGCTTTGTACGTAAAACTTGGACTACGTTATATTTTGACTTTCTTTAACACATTTTCATACGCGGATAAAGTTTAACCGATGGATAGAAACAGAACGACAACAAAAAATCACTGCCATTAAGGGAGACTATTTTGGATACTGTTTAGAACTTCATGAATTTTGGATCGAAAGAAGGATATTTTTTATTAAACATAAAAAAAACTTGCATTTTTTTACAAACAGACCATCAATTTTAGCCTAATGTTATCTTTCCTACAGAGACTATATTAATATATGGCTTAAGAGATGAAATTAATAGAAGTATACTGTAAAACATTCTGAACCTTGATTAGAGTGATTATATTTACCCCGTGAAATAGATAGAAGACTTCTACATAGTGTTACACTCTAATTTCATTGTCTTCTTTTGTTTACTTGTAATTATTTGGTACTGATTGTTAGGTACCCCAAAATTCCGAAAATAAGCCCCGGGACTTATATTTTTGAAAGGCCCTTTTTGAGGGGCTTATCTACGGAGGGAAATTTGCGTTCCAAAACCGATTGGGCTAACCTTATAGTTGAAAGTAAAATTACCGTTTCTGCTTTGTTTTACTTTGCATTTGAGGGCAATTTTCCAAGTTCAAGCCCCTGGGGGGCTTATATTTGGAGGGGCGATTTAACGGAAGGTTTTTTGTGTTACCTGTTTAGG
This sequence comes from Porites divaricata, assembly GCA_038088405.1. Classification (NCBI taxonomy): domain Eukaryota; kingdom Metazoa; phylum Cnidaria; class Anthozoa; order Scleractinia; family Poritidae; genus Porites; species Porites divaricata. The sequence goes on from JBBMOI010000001.1 coordinate 42,422,513, forward strand.
GGGCTTATATTTGGAGGGGCTTATTTTCGGAATTTTACGGTATTGTTTCATGGTTAATTAAAATCACTATAAGAGACAAGTTGAAGAATTCATTACATTATAATAACTATAATAATTATTGACAAAAAAGATGTTGACATTTTTTGCAAAATATTTCTGGTAGTTGATTTTGTAATGAAGAATTAAGAACTGCCAACTTTACTAGTTGAATTTAAGACGGAGTTTGTACAGAGTAAAATTGTTATAAGAGATAATTGTGGTTCTTTTTTCGTTTCTTTTTTTTTCCTTTTTCGTAGAGATAGGAAACACCACATGTAATTCCTTCATTAGCAAGGTCAAGGGGAAAATACTCATTGTGTGTGTCGCGGTTTAATTTTTTTCCATGGTTCAATATTAATTTTATTTGCCTTTGTTGGTGGGTGTGGTAATGGTGTATGATTTGGTTGTAGTTGCTAAATTAATGGGGCAATGACACTAGGATATTGCTGTTTAAGATTGTCTCCCAAAGCTAAAGAGAAAATGGACAGCGTAATAGTTAGATACGATCGCAGCCCCGATGCAAGACACACTATTACAGTCGGTTAATGCACCACAAGTGGTCTCTGGTCAATTCCAATTTTGTTCCCTACGTATTGCTCTTAATCACTGTCTTTATGGCTCTCGGTCCCAAGCGACCACCCTTAATAGATATATAAAATGGTAACTGACAAGAGCCTATTCTCACAAATGACTGGTCAGCTTTAGTTGCTAAAACTTTTACAAATTCCAGAGTTGGTTGCTTAAGCCTGGTTTCCATATGATCGTCCGGATCGTCCTGATCGTCCCAGTCGTCTCAAAAAATGTCCAGACGATCGGGACGATCATATGGAAACGCTACCCAGACGATTGCAAACGACCCGGACGACTGAGACGACCTCGATCGCTTGGATAGAGTTGAGTTCTATCCGGACGATCGGGACGATCATGTAAATTTTGAAGCGATCATATGGAAACGCTCTCAGACGACTGAGACGATCGGGACGATCGAAAGCTATCCCAGAAGTCATCAGTTTTATTCCAGTACTCGAGAATAAATTCGGCCCGGATGGCGCTGAAGCCGAAAAAATAATACACAAATGTTCGCAGCGCGTATGTGGGTTATTTGAAATTAGAGAAAGTCCGTGACGTCAAGTTTTCGAAGAGATACTGTGTCTTCGGGGAGCTATTCTAGCTTCTCAATGCTGCAAAATCAAGAGAAAAAGCAGATACCAAGGTACGAGGTTCGCTTTACGAATAAAAACCATCCATTTATGTGGCTTGTTTGAAAAACACGCGCAAAAATTCTATTTTTTGACCCAGAGACATCACTGATGACCCCGCGTCTCTTGCCTTGAGGCGATCGAGACGATCATATGGAAACTACCAATCGCCCCAGTCGTCCGGATCTTCTCGAAATATTTTGAAACGATCATATGGAAACCAGGCTTTAAGAAAGAAACAGTCTAACCTCTCCTTATGGACACCTCTCTATTACAGAGTGACAGTTCGTTTGGTCCCAGAAATGCCAACAATCATACATTCCCTACCTCTATAATATGGACACCTCTGTAAAGCAGACACTTGGTTCTGTCCCTTTAGTGTTCATATTAAAGAGGTTTGACTGTACAGTCTAACTTCTCCTTAGGGATGCCTCTATAATACGGACACCTCTCTATTACGGACAATTCCTTTGGTCCCAGAAATGCCAAAAATCATACATTCCCTAACTCTATAATACAGACACCTCTGTAAAGCAGACAATTGGTTCTGTCCCTTTGGTGTCCGTAATAAAGAGGTTGACTGTAACTGTTTTGTGCGCAACAAAGGCGCAAAATGTTCGGGTGTTTTCTGACTTTAAAAGTTAAGCAGTTCCGTCTTAAAGGCTATGAAAGATTAGTCATTTGCATCATGTAGCCCAAAAAAACATGGCCTGACATAGCATCCTTTTTTATTTGATCAAAGGCCGACATTAACAGAGTTGCCGGAGTTGGATCATACTGTCCTTGTATTGTAAAAGGTACTGTCTACGTTAGTCAACGAAGATGTTCTTGTTTGACTACTGCTTTTCCGCTTTCCTTTCCATCGATAACCTTAAATCTTGACAGGTATTTAACAAAGTTTCTAACTCATCCCCTTCCAGGATGTAACCATTGCAGGCACCAACTTGACCTGGCCGCGTCGTTATCTTAGCTGCAAGACAAGCAGGGAATACTACATGTAAGTTGCTAACTGCGATCATAATGAGCCTTTTTCACTGTGTATTAGCCGTGGATTTTAGCTTTGTGGAAGGCATATAACTGCGCGTGTGGACACTTTTTCCTGAGATAAATTTACCATCATGATACATGAATGTAAAAGAAGTCAAAAAGGTTGAAAGAGGCGGAGAAAGGCAGGGGGTACAGGAGATGGGAAAGGAAAGGGCGAGAGGTGAAAGAGTGGGAGAGTGGGAAGAGGTTAAAATAGGGGGAAATTAAGCAACAATTCTTGAAATTTCACAATCAAAAAAGGGCTCAAGGGAGGAAGCAAAGGAAAAGGGGCGGGAGCCAAGAATGTCAGGTACAAGTTTGTACAGGGGACGGGAAGTTTTTAACCCCCCTGTCCTCTCCCCCCACCAACAAAGAAGCGAGTGTGAAATGATCGTGAAGTCATACTGTTTTCAGCTTCTAATCTAGAACCCCTAATGAGTTTTGTCATGATGACAGAGGGCTGTGGGGTATAATTTATGTCCTTACCATAAAGCTTTCCAGTCTCCATGTAAGGCAATAGCTGTTCTAGTGACAAGTTTTCCTAGCAAATGAGTAACAAACAGGGAGAGGAACATACAGTGATCAGTATTGTCCATAGCGTCCCACACAAAAACTTACTTTCCCCACGTACCTAAGGACAACCTCGTTCCCAGGTTCTCTCTCCTACCCATCAAGAGACACTGGTTGGGTTTGGTCACGTGTCTTCCAGAATCTGGGAGATTAAAAACAAACGACTTGGGGGAGGGGCAGACAAGTGTGAGATTTATCTCTACAAAGCGTAGATGTTGAGATCAGTGGAAACCTTGTCTAAAGGGTCCTGTTTTTTATAGTTCCCGGACTAGTCAAGACAAAACCTTGAACGCCGAATCCTTTGACAGCGAAAACGTAACTTCCTGCAGAATATCTGGATGTTTATCAGCTGTTGCAAAGGAAATCACGGATTCACCACTTGTGCTGTCAAAAATATTTTAGGCGGTTGTATTCATACCGAAACACAGTAGGCTTAAATTGCCATTTCTATGTTATGGAGGCCACCTTTGAAAAGCAAACGTATGTATTTTCAAAACTATGATTATGCAGTTCGAAGCGGGGCCAAAATGATGTATCAAGCATTGGACCATATACAAGAAATCCTTTCGCTTTGGAAGGTTATCACTGGGTTATGTTGTCTGTTTTTGTCAGTGTCGCGTTTTGGTCATCCTTTTGCTTATGCACGTACTATATTATATTTTTTACCTCTATTTACCACTAAAAACGATACGTTTTTTCTGTTGCCGCATCATACAAAAGGTTAGGGGTAGGCGAAAGCTGACATTTCAGACTACAGCTTTCCGTTAAGTCATTAGAGCTAAAGTATTATTTTGACCATGAATGTAAAATGAATCCTCTGCTCTCAACTTAACTGCTTTGTTTTGTCACCGCTTGGTTTAGGTTTTGCATGTACTGATTCGGGCGATTACCAGCCGCTGTCACCGACAAACATTGATTCTTTCAATGCAAGTTCAATGAACAGGGATTTTCCCTTCAATGCAGATAAACACGCGCTTGTGTCTTACTCAGGATCGTAGATTTTAGTATCTATTTGTTGTCATCGGTTTAACTGCAATAACACGAGTTTTTTATTTCTCCGCTGGTAATTCGCTTGTTTATCTGGTGATAGCTCTGTTTAGGCAGAAATTTCCCGAATGTCAGTTATAGTTGGAGGCTTAGCAAATCTGTCTTGCCCTTTCGATCATTGCGTGAACGGTGAAAACGAACCAGACAAAAAAATTGAGAGACAAAGGACTCCTCCCTCGGAATTAATTTTGTTCTGGGACCACGTGACCAAACCCAACCAGGGTCTCTTGATGGGTAGGAGAGAGAACCTGGGAACGAGGTTGACCTAAGGAATGGGAAGGAATGTGTGACAAAGGAAGGGAATGTGTGACAAAGCCCTAAGAATGTCTATGTGCAAGGCCTATATTGGTCATTCTGAGACTTTTCACTAGAAGCGCCAACTACAAATGTATAAAGAAATGACTGCAATCCCCTAAAAAGCTAGCTAAGGCCCCTAAGCACTTTCATTTTGAAACACTTGAAAGAACAGACAAGAAAAACCCAAAAGACCCGACCCATCATATACCTCATTTTGCTTGTCTTCTTCTTTTTTATAGTTATCTGTAAACCTGTAACAATGAAAAATACAGCTTAGAATACAAAGCAAGAACAGTAGAGTGAATATGGAAAAAATTAACAGATTTCTTAGTTTTATGTTTTGTGACAGTGAGAGTGCTAATACCGTAAGTTGAAATAATTAATCAAAAATCAAGTGTTACTAACCAGTTCTTGAAAGGATTCGAATCTACTGCAACAATGGTTCCCTTGACCATCACTCCATTTTTTGTAAAGTTGTCATTTGCTGTATTGTGTACTACTTTTAGAATAGGACACTCAAATTCTACATCTGTGCAAGTTAAAACAAGTTGTTTTGGTAAAATATGCATGAACAACATGTTTTGGGGCAAGATTAAAATTATTCTGTAGGTTCTAAGGAATAAGATATGGCATATAAAGTACAGTGGGCAACAACTATTTTAGGCTAAAATGTCATGGTGACATCATTGTTTTCCTCGAGCCATAAACAAGCAGTGTACATCAGCCATAACTGCACCAACAAATCAACATAACAAACAAACCTTACCTAATGAATTCCAAACATACAGACCAGTTTTGACTTTGATGCCTTTGATTTTCTTGTGTCCACCAAATGCTTTTCTAACTTTAATCTTTTCTGGTTTATCAAGCCTGAGCTGAAAAGACAACAAGAAAATAAATTCATCAAACTCTCAGTGTACCGTGTACCACTGATTACATGTAATCTCCTCTACAATGATAAAAATCTTTCCCTGCTCAATACCCTATTCAAGACTTATCCACTTGAAAGCCATGTGCAACCTTAAATAATAAAGATCACGACTTCTTTATCTATGACATTCCCTTCTACTTTACTTCAAAGTAAACAAATAAAACTATATAAGAACAATACCCTGGTATGTGCAGGAACTCTGTCTTGCCTCCATTCACTTCTTTTCCTTCCTCCTAACATAAGTGCTGCAAAAATTCATAAAAATTCTCATTGAATTTGAAAATCATTTAAGAATTTCACACAAACTTCTCTAATAAACATTCATGGCAAAGCATTAGCAAAGCGGATCAGATCAAGCACTCATTGGCAAAGGCATTTATAGATAAGATTACAGACTGATAAAGAGGGAAAAAATGGTTGAATTTCTTTTTACAGAAAGTTCATCACTGAAAGAACATACACGTACAGGACCTGCTATACCCATAAACAAGGCCACCTCTTTGATAGGGCAGTAGGGTCTGTCCCTTTTATTTGGTAATAATAATAATAATTCCTTTATTTACCCTCGGCAGTATTTATCTGATTGAACTAATATGTGAGTGGGGCCGAGTAAATGACTGAAACAAATAATTCAAATGTAATCAAACACAACAGGGTTAAGAATACTAACAGGCCAGAGACAAACCAGCTGAGTTGGCGTGAAGATAAACAAATCCAGCTAGCGGTCAGGGCAGGACTTGAACTCGGGGCCCCCAAATTGCAAGTCCAGCGCTCCAACTGCTTGGCCACAGCCTACCTTCTGGTGTCCCTGGTAAGTCACGCAGTTTATGATTTGAACTAAATTTCTAATCTTAGGTCTTAATAACTGAGCGAAGTTCTGCTTATGATCACTAGCTTAATTATATAATTTTCATATAATTTTTTAGCTTAATGTTTATTTCAAAATGTGATTTTAAATATTATTGTGCAAAGTTAAATTAAATGTAAGATCCATTTTTACGACAGAATCAGTCTTACCGGATGAATGCAAACACATGGATGGGACAGGCTGCTGATGAAATCTATTAATGCATTCAAGACTTTTTAAAGCACCTAAGGCAAGATCAAGGCATCAACAATCAGTTTTGTCAAAGGGTTATTAATTCTAAGCTTTGGTTATTCTGTTGATTTTGCTGACGTTCACTCTGTTTAGCACCAGTTTGTATATATGAAATCCTTCTCTGATAAATTCGCTGTATAAAAGGGATCAAGCGATTCCATTACTGACCAGACTTACTTATATTTCTAGAAGATATTCCCAACAACCGGAAAGCACGACATACGGCCGCCATATTTGATCTAGCAAGTACGTCATGTATGATTCGTCTTTCGTTAACTCCCGTCTCGTTTCCAGGTCTTTTCAATTCCGGGTGCGGAAGAAAAGGCGTTGGCGTGACGAATTTTGACGAAATTTTCCTCTTTGTTTGTTTATTTTTGCATGCAACTATCATGATGTCAGCAATATCATTTCCATCCCGAATTGATATTTTTCTTTTTTAAATTTCTCCACAGAAAGCAATGATATGCAAGTACAAAAGAAATGACATCACAAGGGAACAAGAGTAATCTGTTGTTTGAGGGGAGGGTACCTCAGTCTTGAACACTGGCTGTTTAGAACCTTTTAGAAGCAATCAGGTGCAAGATTATACTTGACTGTATGTATTTCTTAGTGCAGCACCATAATTTTCGAGCCCTTTATAATTCACACCAAATCGTTTCCTTTTATTCATTGATACTGTAAAATTAATAATAAATTATTACATTGCTGGCCGGGGGGCGGGGGGTACTCCCATACATTACCTATACGGGTATGTGGCGCCCAAGGGGGTCGTGATTTTGAAGCTCCTGATTTAGAACGGGGTATCCATTTCAGAGGCGTTTTCTAGAACGGGGTATAAAATTTCTAACGCACAAAAGCTCCAGTTTTGTAAGCAGCCATTTGAAATTAGTCAAGGACAGATTGCTTTTTAAAAATAAGGTTCAATGCATTAACAAGAAAACTGTTGTACTCTTGTTGCACCCTGTGTTTTAGCATGCAGGGCGGGCGTATTTTGTATTTCTAGAACGGGGTATAAAAAATTGGCCCATTACTAAAACGGGTATCAATTTTAGGGGAAATTTTTTTTAGAATGGGGTGCCAATTTGGGGTCCAGGCCCGGCACATACCCACCCAAAAAATACCCAAATGCTCCCCCCCCCCCCGGGATTGCTGGTTTGCATGTGACATCACAGTGACCATGTTGGTGGTCAAGAATAAAAGCATTTCTCTTCTCTGGGAACTAAACTCCATTTTCATGTAAATTCTTCGAGAAAAACTCAGTTGTATTGACCCCCAAAATGGCCACGTTGTCACCTGGTTGTAAACCAAGAATACTGTACTAAAAAAAATAAATAATGACTGATGGAGAAAATGTCCTATAAAAATATTTTTTTCCTTGATTAATTAAATAAGTAAACTAAAAGGCAAAAAATAGAATATAGGATACATTTAGCAGGGTTGTCAGAAAGTCTTGAAGTAGAAGGCTGAGTTGTCAAGGTAAGTGGCCAGTCCAGGGATATCTTATTTAAAAAACACCATCTGTAGAGAACTGCCAAGCAGAGTAGCCGGCTGATACTAACCAAATAGGTGGTGATTTTTGCCAGCAGCCGGCTACTTTTGACAACCCTGATTGAGCCACAAATTGCAGTTTTTATTACAGAGTTAGGGTATCATTTTGCATATATATATGGAGCCATGCATATTTTGATAATAACTTTAATAGCCATGCATACACATGCTGTAGATTGTTTATTATACAGCAGTTATTATAAAGTAACTCAAACACTCTTCTTTCAATCTCATCATAATAAATACTAATATTACAGAATTCTTTCTCTGTGATTTTGTAATAAATAACTCAAAGGGGAATTTCAACTTTCAGGATAAAGATTATCCTGGGCCCAGTTGTTCGAACACTGGTTAGCACTAACCCGGGGTTAAATTTTAACCCGGTTTTCTTTTTCTTGTTATCAAACTCTCTCGAATAATTTTCTCTATTCTTTTTAGAGTATCCAATCATCAAATTGTAGGCAAAAAGAATTAAACTGAATTCGAATTTTAAGCTCTACTATCTGAGTTAAAAGTTCGTACTAACCCTCATGGGTTATCTTAACCCAGCTTCGAACAACCCAGCCCTGTTTTTCTTCAATTATGACATAAACATTACAATCATTTGGTATGATTATAAATAATTAGAGAGTAATATTGATATATTAAGATTAGGCAGTCTTTTCCAAACTGCATAATTTAAAAGCATCATCCCCTGTGGAGATGAGCATAAGAGTAATATCAAACATTAAGCCTAAGCTTAGAGCTATTACAAGTAACACTTAAATTTCAAGCAAGTCAAGAGATCAAAAACAAATTCATTTCCAATCTGTCCCTTTTGACCCTTTAAGCCTTAAGATTGATCAACATCAAATTTCTCCTTGTAATATTATCAATGCTTTGTAAAACAGAGTGCTCATGAGAATAACTGACATGATCACACGAGATGAATTTGCTTGATATTTTATCAACTTCTCCCTCCTACTTCTGTAGGAAATGAAAAGGGGCAACAAATGAGAATTCAAATTTTGATCTTAGAGTTTAAAGGGTTAAGACACTACCAAGCTGTAGTTTCAACCTGGCAAACAGTGTGCAGAGCTCTGAACAAGATCCATGAAGCATTCACTACAGTCAAATCTCCATAACAAGATCAAAGGGACCATTAAATCATGAATCTGGCCCTATACCCAGGGGTTTTGAGGAAGGTCCTGTAGGATGAATGGCAAGCTTGGAAACAAAATAATTTTTGAAGCAGGTAAGATACTTTGGCCCATCGCATTAACCTTTGACCTTTCAATTCTCCCTTACTCTTACACAGATAGGCACATACAATACTCATCAAAAATCTTGAAACACTTGTGTCATTTCCCTAAATTCCCTGTTGATGTTGATTTGGGTACTCCATTTGTCTCAGTGTTCCAAAATACACGTGGCTCAACAATAGGGAAGAAGAGGGGCACATTTCAGTGAGAATAAAGGTGCAGAGAGTGAATATCAGAAATGTGCTTGAAAATTCACAAGAGATACAGTTTCTGTTTTAACGATTTCTGATGTTGAGTATTGTAGGTAGGAGGTGGGTAAGGGTCTCTTTCATAAAGGGGTCCTTATCATAGTAGTTAATGCAGTTTCGGACAAGAGGAGTTGTTTGTAATCAAGTGCTGGTACACTTACAACAGAGATGTCCATAAATTAATAGCAGTTTGACTGCAGTACTGTGAAACACCAATATAATAATAATTATTAAATTTATTAGTAGGCATGTTAATAGTAGCCCATGGGCACATTTGAGTACCACTGTTATACATGTATTCATCACTTCACACGAAACACCTGGAGTTATGTCCACCATCCGTAATCTGTACAGACTATTACTAGTCATCTTTGTCTTCAACTGGCCTTGCGATCATTAACCACACCCGTCGTTCAATAGTTTTAAATATATAAACCAAACCAAGACTAAGAGCTTTACCACTGTTGATGACAGTTGACCTCATGAGAATCAGCTGTGCTTTGAGTGGATCAAACTTCATGCTCTTTTCCAGAATTTCAACCAACCAGCAAAATGAATGTTTGATATTACTAAACTGTGCCAAAAGAATGCGGCAAAGGACAGCATCGTAAAACAATGAAAAACACTTTGCTCCTAAAGAGAAAGCTGGCTGGAAGATGGTGTAAGGTGTCTTTATAAAGAGCAGATAAATTGATTTCAAGAGTGGCTCAAAGAGGTGGTAAACGGGTTGAAATGCAATTGCAAAAGATAGGGAAACATTGGAGGCCACTGACCACACCTCGCGTCCCACAGCAATCATGGGTGAGGCAAACGAGGAAAGGATGACATATCCTGGTTTGACATAAGCAAGCCACTGATCTGTCATCTCCTCAAACAACTTGTTTAAAAACTGAATACACTTGTCCATGAGCTCTACATGATATTTCAAGGCATCAATGACAGGTTGAATGTAGGCTCGTATAAAATCAACATGCCGATAGAGTTGCCATACCGCCCAGAAAATGGAAAAGATCGTGTAGAGAGTGATCACTAATTCGATGAGTTTGCGCCCAGAAGGCGTGTAAACACGGTGTGGAATGAACGGCGTCCAATCAGGGAGGCCCTCCCTAAGCTTCTTCTCGCCTGTCGACAACGAAACACCCCCTGCTTTAGTTCCCTCACACCCTGGCGATGTCTCAGCATCCGACGTGGTTTCCACCTGCTTCGCATTTCGCAGCGAACGAAGAACATCTCTGACTTGACCTGTATAGTTGACGTGAAAAGTCGCCTCTAAAACGTAGCTTCGTGATGACGAAACGCCAACGAGTTTCTTGCTATGATGTGGACCAGCAACATCAATCAGCTGTTGGCATTCAACAGTAAGTGTTCCGGTCATAGCGTCCAGGTAGCCAAACTTTGCACTGACGCGTAAATCTGCAGCGGATATGTTTTTACAGTCCAGAAAAGTACAATATTCATGGTCAAAGTGCTTTCTATCCTTGTGGAGAAACGTAAGATGGGTGGACATTGGCTCATACTCAAGCCATCGCTCCTCATTTCGAATGTCAAGTCTCCCACATCGGATTCTTTGAAGTGGAACATGCGTAATCTCATTTGTAGAAGCAAACGGAGAGGCGACAAATAAAGTCGGACTGTTGCATTTTGAAGTAACAGGGCTATCCATCTTCAAGCTTTCATCGATCGTGATCGGAGTCAGCCGGCCATTCCGGCCATTATGATTAAATGTAAACAAACATTTTGCGCATAATAAAACAAGTAGGCCGCTGTACGCAAGACTTGGCGGCTCAAAAGAGTTGTCGGTCTTCTCGATATCAATGAGTTTTAAGCTTCATTTGAGTCAAGAAAAGTGGATTTTCCAAGAGATGAGGCTGCAGAAATGTAACAGATACACTAAAAGGTAGATGGAGAAGGTATGGCCAAATTCTCTGTTATCATTTAACTTTCACCTGTTGTAACAGTAGAACAGATAAATTTGTGCAGGCTGCAACCTCCACGTGCAGATCAAAGCTTCTTTATTAATTATAAGTTGAATTTCCAGTCCTATCTCTTATAAGCGTGAACGATAAGCACTCTGGAACTGTAATGAATTCTAGAAATAATCAAGCCCAACACCTTGATTTGCTCAAGGGTGGACAATCTTTGATAGAATAGTGAGACCAACTACTCTCTTTCCCCTCTCTACCATGTAAAAGATGTAGAAATGGCGCCTATTAGCCTTCACTACCAATTCATTCTGTTTAGGATTGGAGCTACTTGAAATATCTAGACTTGTCGGGCCAGCTTTTATTACTGGTTTGCATGTGTCGTCATGGCGGCCATCTTTGGGGTCAAGAAATATAGTGCAGCAAAGGGGTGGCGGGGGGGTTTCTCCCATACATGGACTTCAATTTTATGTCATGCACATTCTCCTATTTTTCTGTATGAATGTGAAGATCAATCCCTACATTTAAGAGCCTACTATCTTCATTCTACATGGTGGAAGAAATCTGCGAGAGTGCAAATTGGCTATCAGGGCAGGGATGTGGGGCAACAGAACTCCCAAACATGTCTGTTCCTATTCTGGTACAGTATTTTATACCTGTCATTGAGGTTAAGGGAGTGTGTGAAGTTTGGTGTCCTTGGGACCAAGAGAACTGACCATAGTACAGAGGTGTCCATATCATGGACAGAGCTAGGGATTTAAGACATATGGTGTCCATCCTATTGGCCAAGAGGTGTCCATGTTATGGGAGTAGGAAATCTATGAAGTTTGGTGTCTTAAGGACCAAGGGAACTATTCAAAATGCAAAACTTTCTGTGTTATGGGGTCATGTGTAAGGACTAAATTAATGAAGAGTGGTGTTGTGGATTAAATAAAGTTAAACTCATTGCCAATTGATGAGCTTGGGAACTGGTGCCTAAAAGGCTAAAAAATACGGCAAAGGAGGTAACCAGGCAACCCTGGAAGCGGGAACCACCCCTGCCAGCAGCCGCTAACTGGCACCGTCACACTGAGAGAATACTCAGTGGAAAATACTTACCCATGTGGAATACTTACCTGCACACCCCCGCATGACAGCAGGGAGGGAGGAGAGGGGCAAGAATCCGCAAAGATTCGCCAGCACGAAGCAAAAGGGGTGATCCGCAATGATCAGCTAGAATAGCTTGCAAAATAACACAAAAGGATAGCAGCCCTGAAAACCTCCAAGTGGGCCACCCCGCATGTCACGCATGCTAATACGGGAACACCGCTGGCTGCATTGGCTCGAGATTAACTTAGCCTAAATAAAATTTAGCCCCATTTAAAACTCTCTGTAATTAAGAGAGACAGGTTCATGTTTAATCTTTATTATCTTTACCGATCAGGACGAGGACCAGAAAGGTGCCGCTGACATTAAATCAGAGGGAAATGCCTATTTTAAAGATGGAAAGTATGATTTAGCAGCTGCTTGTTATACTCAAGCTCTAAAACTATTTTCTCAAGATGAGAAGGATAAAGAAAAACTTAAGGAGAGAGGAGTGATTTTAAAGAATCGAGCTGCTTGTCATTTGAAGCTAGTAAGTACTGGGAAATAATGTTTTGCCCTGAAACACTGAAACACTATTTAGAGTTAAAACACTATTTCGGTTGACTGCTCTGTAGTCAAAGGATGATGATAATGAGACGGGGCGAAAGGGCAGAGAAGCAGGGAGGTCCAAGCCTCCTGCTTCATGTACCATGCATGTCGCCTCCTGCCCCTCTTTCGTAGCTTCCTCTCTTTAACCCTTTTTTGATTGTGAAATATTATGTATTGTTACCTAATTTCCTCCAATTTCTCCCACTTCCCACTCTTTTAGAACTCCCATCCCCTGCTTTAATTTTCCCTCTCCTGCCTCCTATACCCATCTCATCGCCCACCCACCCCCTCCCATCTCCCAGACCCTGTCCTTCCCCACTGTTTAGTCTACTTGCCAATTTGAAGTTTGCATAAGCATCACAGCTGTGCTCTCTAAAGACCTAAATGAAGCTAAGTGCCCTAACCTTGTAAAACCCAATGTGTCCAGTATAATGATTTTTATGGAAAAACTATGATTCCTAGTCTTCCTCCAAGAGCAAAAATAAGGCCCAATAGGGGCTGAGAGCAAATTAATCCTTAAGCATATTTTTATTCAATTTCTTCTGGGTCCAGAAGAAACTGGAAACAATGGGCACTTTTTGCTGGCAGAAAGAACAGCAAGACTTGATTAATTTTGTTTCAGCTTTTTTTTTAATGCAAATTAAAAAGCTATTTGTGTAGATGTTATGTCAGTAATTTATTCTAACTTTGCAAAAAAAATAATTTTTACTTCACAGGAAAAGTATGATGAGGCTGCAGATGATGCCACTGAATGTAAGAACCAACCCTTATATTTTATTATATTTTAATTTATTAATGTCCACTGAATAATCCAATTGTATAATAGAGAGATGAAGCATTGTGTTTACAGCAAATGGCAAACATGAATTGTTCCATGTGACCAAGTTTTCCTTCTACTTCTCGTTTACTGTTCATAATTTATAACGTCTATACAAAAATCCGTAGATTCACGCCAATTCTATCCATAAGCTAAAGAACTGTTTTAAGCTGTTATCTTCCCATTACTCGTTTTGAAAATTTCTCAACTTGAATCCCACATTTGCCATTTGCCAGTTGCAATAAATGCGAAGCTTTATCTCTCTAATGATTCTAACATTTTACATGCCTTTGAAAGGGCATAATATTATGCATTTTTGGGGGACAGGCATTTCTCACTGTTGAATTTTTTTTAACTATCTAATTTATTTTTGCTTGGTTTCTAGCATTGAAGTATTTACCAAATGACCCAAAAGCATTGTTTAGAAAATGTCAAGCACAGGAGAAGCTTGGTAAACTTGAAGGAGCATTTCGAGATGCAAGAACACTGCTTCAAATTGAACCAAAGGTATTTATTCAGTCACACATCAACGTACAGCAGCAGCAAAAAAAGTAACTTACCGGTACATGTACTCTTGTTAGACACTAAAGCTGTTGTTATGGTGACCATATTGATTATAGCAGTCTGTATGGATGGCCTTTTAACTTAGTAATTCTTGTGAATAATCATGCAGAGAGAAAAGGCCTTTGAATGCAGAATTAATTTTATTCTGGTTTTGTATTGAGAGTGATAAAAGGAAAACAGTTTCACTAGGCTAGGCCTTGGGGAGTTGAGTACAGCATTGATATTATTTTTCCTGTAATGTGAAAAATGAACAAAAGGTATAATTATAGTGAACATCTACAAATAACTTTGTTAATAAAAATACTGAATTGTATCTATATTGTACAGTGTGTACTTGATTTTTTTCCTGATATTTGTCAATATTAATTGTGAAAGGTTTGAACCCAGGAGTCATTTCATAAGTACGTTGAGTATGATCGTCTGGGTGAACATAGTCCTGAATAGGACTGTTGTTGACAGCGAGTGACATTTCGAAAACCTGTGCGGTAGTCATCTTCAGAGTCAAAGACCCTTTGACTGTGACGATGACTATTGCACAGGTTGTTGAAACATTGGTCACTGTCAACAACAACAGTCCTTTTCAGGACTACGTTCACCCGGACCATCATGCTCAACCTACATTTACTTTTTATTATTATTATTTATCATTATTTTTTAGAATTCTGCTGTTCAAGAGACTTTGAAAAGGCTTACTTCTCAACTCCAGGCAAAGGTATCACTAGCTAATAACTAAAGATACATGTATAATGAACATCTGATCATGACTAAGGCCCGTCCGCACGTATCCAGATATTTTTGAAAATGGAGATTTTCAAAAACATATGTGTTCACATGTAGCAGATTCAAATCAATTTTGCCCGTCCATACGAAAAGGCAAAACTATGGAAATACAATATTATCCCTCACAGCATGCGTTTTGCTAGTAGTAAATGATGTACAACATTTTAAAACCTCCATTTTCTTCTGTCCACACATAAACGAGTAGCCAGCATTTTCAAAAATCTTCACTCTGCAGGTCGAGAGCATTTTTGAAAGGATGCATTTTCGATGACCATTTTCACTGAATATGTGTGGACAGTAGGCCAAACCGGAGAAACAAGCGTCTCTGTTTTCAAACAAAAATGGATATATATATGTGGACAGGGCCTAAGGGACTGAGAAACGAACTCATGAGTTGCTGACAAGAAAATGATGTTCGTCATCTCGTTAATTATAAATATTTACAGTAATTCTCTTTAATATGTACATGTAAAATAATGTTTTTTTGATTATTCATTCGTCTGTATTAACAGGGTGACCGTGTTCGTACCACTGATGGTCTTGTAGATGAGATGTTTACTGCCATTTATAGTAATGAAGACAGTGAGGAGAGAAAACAACAGGTACAATAATATTTTACTGGCCAAATTTGATTTCAGGGTAATTTTGATTTGATCTAGGTTGAATCTCAATTTTCTTTGTCTCCTAGCCCTAGAAGACAGTGAAAATTAAGAAGCAACTTATATTAAAAAAACTTACCTGAAATCAAATTTTTCCTTTAACATGTACAATGAACTGTACATATTGCACTGCATTGCAGCAGACTTTTCAGAAAATTTAAAGGAGAAGGAAAAAAGCCCAGGCTACAATGTAGTGGATCAAAAGGCATCGAGTACCTTTTACACAGCACAGCTGCTCATGGGGAATGACTCCTCTACCACTGGGATGGGGGGAGGACAGAGGGGTCCCCCCAGGGGTACACTGTAAATTGCCCTTCAGTGACAAGAAAAAGGAATTTTAGCCATAAGGATAGATTAGTAAACTAATGACTGAAAATTATGATGTTATATGATCTTGAGAAAAAAAAATGCAATCGAGTGCTGCCACAATTTATTCATGTTAATGTGAATATTTAACTTTTATTTTTCAGGCAGTAAAGAATCTTGTTATTTTGGCCAGTGATGAGCCAGGTGCACAGAGAATATTCCGAGGAGGTCTGATGTGCAAAATGTTATAATCTTCTAGCCAGTTACCATGCACAAGATACATGTATTTTCATTTAAACTTAAATAAACTAAACTGCAATATTATTTGATACCCAGGGGTTGCTACAATCTCATTCCCAGGGCTCTCTCTTACTCATTGGACAATTAAGAGAGATTGGGATGGGGACCTAAGAACTTTCATCTCTGCATTTTAACATATTGTTTTCTTTGTACAATTTTTGGCAATAATAGAGCTTTTCCTGCCTCTTCTTTCCTGACAGGTGAGTTACCTAGAGTTATTTCACTTTTGAATAGTGGATCAAATGAACAGAAAGTGTCGATGTTGAAGGTTCTAAAAGGACTGTGTACAAACTCAAAATTGAGGGTAGGTGCTAATAGTTATATTTGGTCTTTTGGGTTTGTGATCAGGCTAGACGATCTTACTGATCTTACTGCAATGAAGGCAGAATCCCTAATCAGTTACAACTGCGCATTTAGTCTCTGTGGCAACATAGTGTTGTCATGCAGTACTTCTTCTGTTTTTTGACTACACTGAATTTAGCTGCAAATGAGACTAGACCTTAAGCTGCTCAAACTTTGAGTAATTTTGTTGTTTTGCTTTATTATGACTTTTCTCTGTAATAAAACTCCATTCAATTAATTTATATATAGCATTGTAATAATACATGCAGCTACTGCATTGATTTTTATTTGTGGGACTGTCACAGTGAAATAAGGTTTCAGACAATTATTACTTAGCCTAGCTAAGCATTTAAGTTAATTATGGGAACCTTTTCTCTCTTCTCAGTCTTTTTCAGTGCTTAAAGAAGTTACACTACCAAGACTGTTAACCCTTATTGAATCTGTAAGTACCAATTGTCTGTGACCTACTAATATTATTATTGGAGTACATGTTTCCCCTGCTCTTGAACTGACCATTACCTTCTTTAGTCCCCAGTTTTGAAGTACAAATTCTCCTTTGCTTTCCCATATGTTTCTCTCAGAAGTAAAGGGGACAATTAATTTTAATAATTATCAGAATTTATACTGGGTGATGATGCAAATTCCCCAAACACATATCCCTAGTGATATGTGTTTCCCCAAACACATATCCCTAGTGATATGTGTTTCCCAAAACACATATCCCTAGAGATATGTGTTTCCCCAAACACATATCCCTATAGTGATAGGTGTTTCCCCAAACACATATCCCTAGTGATATGTGTTTCCCCAAACACATATCCCTAGTGATATGTGTTTCCCAAAACACATATCCCTAGTGATATGTGTTTCCCCAAACACATATCCCTAGTGATAAGTGTTTCCCCAAACACATATCCCTAGTGATATGTGTTTCCCCAAACACATATCCCTAGTGATAGGTGTTTCCCCAAACACATATCCCTAGTGATATGTGTTTCCCAAAACACATATCCCTAGTGATAGGTGTTTCCCCAAACACATATCCCTAGTGATAAGTGTTTCTCAAACACATATCCCTAGTGATATGTGTTTCCCAAAACACATATCCCTAGTGATAGGTGTTTCCCAAAACACATATCCCTAGTGATATGTGTTTCCCCAAACACATATCCCTAGTGATATGTGTTTCCCCAAACACATATCCCTAGTGATAACTGTTTCCCCAAACACATATCCCTAGTGATATGTGTTTCCCCAAACACATATCCCTAGTGATATGTGTTTCCCCAAACACATATCCCTAGTGATAGGTGTTTCCCCAAACACATATCCCTAGTGATAGGTGTTTCCCCAAACACATATCCCTAGTGATAACTGTTTCCCCAAACACATATCCCTAGTGATATGTGTTTCCCCAAACACATATCCCTAGTGATATGTGTTTCCCCAAACACATATCCCTAGTGATAGGTGTTTCCCCAAACACATATCCCTAGAGATAGGTGTTTCCCTAAACACATATCCCTAGTGATATGTGTTTTCCCAAACACATATCCCTAGTGATATTTGTTTCCCCAAACACATATCCCTAGTGATAGGTGTTTCCCCAAACACATATCCCTAGTGATATGTGTTTCCCCAAACACATATCCCTAGTGATATGTGTTTCCCCAAACATATATCCTTAGTGATAAGTGTTTCCCCAAACACATATCCCTAGTAATAGGTGTTTCCCCAAACACATATCCCTAGTGATATGTGTTTCCCAAAACACATATCCCTAGTGATAGGTGTTTCCCAAAACACATATCCCTGGTGATATGTGTTTCCCCAAACACATATCCCTAGTGATATATGTTTCCCCAAACACATATCCCTAGTGATATTTGTTTCCCCAAACACATCCCTAGTGATATGTGTTTCCCCAAACACGTATCCCTAGTGATATGTGTTTCCCCAACCACATATCCCTAGTCATATGTGTTTCCCCAAACACATATCCCTACTGATATGTGTTTCCCCAAACACATATCCCTAGTGATATGTGTTTCCCAAAACACATATCCCTAGTGATAGGTGTTTCCCAAAACACATATCCCTAGTGATATGTGTTTCCCCAAACACGTATCCCTAGTGATAGGTGTTTCCCCAAACACATATCCCTAGTCATATGTGTTTCCCCAAACACATATCCCTACTGATATGTGTTTCCCCAAACACATATCCCTAGTGATATGTGTTTCCCAAAACACATATCCCTAGTGATACGTGTTTCCCCAAACACATATCCCTAGTGATATGTGTTTCCCCAAACACATATCCCTAGTGATAGGTGTTTCCCCAAACACATATCCCTGGTGATAGGTGTTTCCCCAAACACATATCCCTAGTGATATGTGTTTCCCCAAACACATATCCCTAATGATATGTGTTTCCCCAAAACACATAACCCTAGTGATAGGTGTTTCCCCAAACACATATCCCTAGTGATAGGTGTTTCCCCAAACACATATCCCTAGTGATAGGTGTTTCCCCAAACACATAACCCTAGTGATAGGTGTTTCCCCAAACACATAACCCTAGTGATAGGTGTTTCCCCAAACACATATCCCTAGTGATATGTGTTTCCCAAAACACATATCCCTAGTGATAGGTGTTTCCTCAAACACATATCCCTAGTGATAAGTGTTTCTCAAACACATATCCCTAGTGATGTGTGTTTCCCCAAACACATATCCGTAGTGATATGTGTTTTCCCAAACACATATCCCTAGTGATAAGTGTTTCCCCAAACACATATCCCTAGTGATATGTGTTTCCCCAAACATATATCCCTAGTGATATGTGTTTCCCAAAACACATATCCCTAGTGATACAATGTAGGTCTTTCCCCAGACACATATTCATAGTGATATGTGTTTCCCAAAACACATATCCCTAGTGATAGGTGTTTCCCCAAACACATATTCCTAGTGATATGTGTTTCCCCAAACGCATATCTCTAGTGATATGTGTTTCGCCAAACACATATCCCTAGTGATATGTATTTCCCCAAACACATATCCCTAGTGATATGTGTTTCCCCAAACACATATCCCTAGTGATAGGTGTTTCCCAAAACACGTATCCCTAGTGATATGTGTTTTCCCAAACACATATCCCTAGTGATTTGTGTTTCCCCAAACACATCCCTAGTCATATGTGTCTCCCCAAACACATATTCCTAGTCATATGTGTTTCCCCAAACACATGTCCTTAGTGATAGGTGTTTCCCCAAACACATATCCCTAGTGATATGTGTTTTCCCAAACACATATCCCTAGTGATTTGTGTTTCCCCAAACACAAATCCCTAGTGATATGTGTTTCCCCAAACACATATCCCTAGTGATAACTGTTTCCCCAAACACATATCCCTAGTGATATGTGTTTCCCCAAACACATATCCCTAGCGATAGGTGTTTCCCCAAACACATATCCCTAGTGATATTTGTTTCCCCAAACACATATCCGTAGTGATATGTGTTTCCCGAAACACATATCCCTTGTGATAGGTGTTTCCCCAAACACATATCCCTAGTGATAGATGTTTCCCCAAACACATATCCCTAGTGATAGGTGTTTCCCCAAACACATATCCGTAGTGATATGTGTTTCCCGAAACACATATCCCTTGTGATAGGTGTTTCCCCAAACACATGTCCCTAGTGATAGGTGTTTCCCCAACCACATATCCCTAGTGATATGTGTTTTCCCAAACACATATCCCTAGTGATTTCTGTTTCCCCAAACACATATCCCTAGTGATATGTGTTTCCCCAAACACATATCCCTAGTGATAACTGTTTCCCGAAACACATATCCCTAGTGATATGTGTTTCCCCAAACACATATCCCTAGCGATAGGTGTTTCCCCAAACACATATCCCTAGTGATATTTGTTTCCCCAAACACATATCCGTAGTGATATGTGTTTCCCGAAACACATATCCCTTGTGATAGGTGTTTCCCCAAACACATATCCCTAGTGATAGATGTTTCCCCAAACACATATACCTAGTGATAGGTGTTTCCCCAAACACATATCCCTAGTGATAGGTGTTTCCCCAAACACATATCCCTAGTGATATTTGTTTCCCCAAACACATATCCATAGTGATATGTGTTTCCCGAAACACATATCCCTTCTGATAGGTGTTTCCCCAAACACATATCCCTAGTGATAGATGTTTCCCCAAACACATATCCCTAGTGATAGGTGTTTCCCCAAACACATATCCCTAGTGATAGGTGTTTCTCCAAACACATATCCCTAGTGATATGTGTTTCCCAAAACACGTATCCCTAGTGATAGGTGTTTCCCCAAACACATATCCCTAGTGATAAGTGTTTCTCAAAGACATATCCCTAGTGATATGTGTTTCCCAATACACATGTCCCTAGTGATAGGTGTTTTCCAAAACACATATCCCTAGTGATATGTGTTTCCCCAAACACATATCCCTAGTGATATGTGTTTCCCCAAACACATATCCCTAGTGATATGTGTTTCCCCAAACACATATCCCTAGTGATAGGTGTTTCCCAAAACACATATCCTTAGTGATAGGTGTTTCACCAAACACATATCCCTAGTGATAGGTGTTTCCCCAAACACATCCCTAGTCATATGTGTCTCCCCAAACACATATTCCTAGTCATATGTGTTTCCCCAAACACATGTCCCTATTGATAGGTGTTTCCCCAAACACATATCCCTAGTGATATGTGTTTTCCCAAACACATATCCCTAGTGATTTGTGTTTCCCCAAACACATATCCCTAGTGATATGTGTTTCCCCAAACACATATCCCTAGTGATAACTGTTTCCCCAAACACATATCCCTAGTGATATGTGTTTCCCCAAACACATATCCCTAGTGATAGGTGTTTCCCCAAACACATATCCCTAGTGATAAGTGTTTCTCAAACACATATCCCTAGTGATATGTGTTTCCCAAAACACATGTCCCTAGTGATAGGTGTTTTCCAAAACACATCTCCCTAGTGATATTTGTTTCCGTAAACACATATCCCTAGTGATATGTGTTTCCCCAAACACATATCCCTAGTGATAGGTGTTTCCCCAAACACATATCCCTAGTGATATGTCTTTCCCCAAACACATATCCCTAGTGATATGTGTTTCCTAAAACACATATCCCTAGTGATAGGTGTTTCCCCAAACACATATCCATAATGATATGTGTTTCCCAAAACACATATCCCTAGTGATATGTGTTTCCCCAAACACATATCCCTAGTGATATGTGTTTCCCCAAACACATATACCTAGTGATAGGTCTTTCCCCAAACACATACCCCTAGTGATATGTGTTTCCCCAAACACATATCCCTATTGATAAGTGTTTCTCAAACACATATCCCCAGTGATATGTGTTGGTCAAAGCACATATCCCTAGTGATAGGTGTTTCCCCAAACACATATCCCTAGTGATATGTGTTTCCCCAAACACATATCCCTAGTGATATGTGTTTCCCCAAACACATATCCCTAGTGATATGTGTTTCCCTAAACACATATCCCTAGTGATAACTGTTTCCCCAAACACATATCCCTAGTGATAACTGTTTCCCCAAACACATATCCCTAGTGATATGTGTTTACCCAAACACATATCCCTAGTTATAGGTTTTTCCCCAAACACATATCCCTAGTGATATGTGTTTCCCCAAACACATATCCCTAGTGATAGGTGTTTCCCCAAACACCTATCCCTAGTGATATGTGTTTCCCCAAACACATATCCCTAGTGATATGTGTTTCCCCAAACACATATCCCTAGTGATAACTGTTTCCCTAAACACATATCCCTAGTGATAGGTGTTTCCCCAAACACATATCCCTAGTGATATTTGTTTCCCCAAACACATATCCGTATTGATATGTGTTTCCCGAAACACATATCTCTTGTGATAGGTGTTTCCCCAAACACATATCCCTAGTGATAGATGTTTCCCCAAACACATATCCCTAGTGATAGGTGTTTCCCCAAACACATATCCCTAGTGATAGGTGTTTCCCCAAACACATATCCCTAGTGATATTTGTTTCCCCAAACACATATCCGTAGTGATATGTTTTTCCCGAAACACATATCCCTTGTGATAGGTTTTTCCCCAAACACATATCCCTAGTGATAGATGTTTCCCCAAACACATATCCCTAGTGATAGGTGTTTCCCCAAACACATATCCCTAGTGATAGGTGTTTCTCCAAACACATATCCCTAGAGATATGTGTTTCCCAAAACACATATCCCTAGTGATAGGTGTTTCCCCAAACACATATCCCTAGTGATAAGTGTTTCTCAAACACATATCCCTAGTGATATGTGTTTCCCAAAACACATGTCCCTAGTGATAGCTGTCTTCCAAAACACATATCCCTAGTGATATTTGTTTCCCCAAACACATATCCCTAGTGATATGTGTTTCCCCAAACACATATCCCTAGTGATAGGTGTTTCCCCAAACACATATCCCTAGTGATATGTGTTTCCTAAAACACATATCCCTAGTGATAGCTGTTTCCCCAAACACATATCCCTATTGATAAGTGTTTCTCAAACACATATCCCTAGTGATATGTGTTTCCCAAAACACATGTCCCTAGTGATAGGTGTCTTCCAAAACACATATCCCTAGTGATATTTGTTTCCCCAAACACATATCCCTAGTGATATTTGTTTCCCCAAACACATATCCCTAGTGATATGTGTTTCCTAAAACACATATCCCTAGTGATAGGTGTTTCCCCAAACACATATCCCTATTGATAAGTGTTTCTCAAACACATATCCCTAGTGATATGTGTTGTTCAAAACACATATCCCTAGTGATAGGTGTTTCCCAAAACACATATCCCTAGTGATATGTGTTTCCCCAAACACATATCCCTAGTGATATGTGTTTCCCCAAACACATATCCCTAGTGATATGTGTTTCCCGAAACACATATCCCTAGTGATAGGTGTTTCCCCAAACACATATCCCTATTGATATGTGTTTCCCCAAACACATATCCTTAGTGATATGTGTTTCCCCAAACACATATCCTTAGTGATAAGTGTTTCCCCAAACACATATCCCTAGTGATATGTGTTTCCCCAAACACATATCCCTAGTGATATGTGCTTCCCCAAACACATATCCCTATTGATATGTGTTTCCCAAAACACATCCCTAGTGATATGTGTTTCCCCAAACACATATCCCTAGTGATATTTGTTTCCCGAAACACATATCCCTAGTGATAGGTGTTTCCAAAAAAAAAAACCTAGTGATATGTGTTTCCCCAAACACATATCCCTAGTGATATGTGTTTCCCCAAACACATATCCCTAGTGATATGTGTTTCCCCAAACACATATCCCTAGTGATAGGTGTTTCCCAAAACACATATCCTTAGTGATAGGTGTTTCACCAAACACATATCCCTAGTGATAGGTGTTTCCCCAAACACATCCCTAGTCATATGTGTCTCCCCAAACACATATTCCTAGTCATATGTGTTTCCCCAAACACATGTCCCTATTGATAGGTGTTTCCCCAAACACATATCCCTAGTGATATGTGTTTTCCCAAACACATATCCCTAGTGATTTGTGTTTCCCCAAACACATATCCCTAGTGATATGTGTTTCCCCAAACACATATCCCTAGTGATAACTGTTTCCCCAAACACATATCCCTAGTGATATGTGTTTCCCCAAACACATATCCCTAGTGATAGGTGTTTCCCCAAACACATATCCCTAGTGATAAGTGTTTCTCAAACACATATCCCTAGTGATATGTGTTTCCTAAAACACATGTCCCTAGTGATAGGTGTTTTCCAAAACACATCTCCCTAGCGATATTTGTTTCCGTAAACACATATCCCTAGTGATATGTGTTTCCCCAAACACATATCCCTAGTGATAGGTGTTTCCCCAAACACATATCCCTAGTGATATGTGTTTCCCCAAACACATATCCCTAGTGATATGTGTTTCCTAAAACACATATCCCTAGTGATAGGTGTTTCCCCAAACACATATCCATAATGATATGTGTTTCCCAAAACACATATCCCTAGTGATATGTGTTTCCCCAAACACATATACCTAGTGATAGGTCTTTCCCCAAACACATACCCCTAGTGATATGTGTTTCCCCAAACACATATCCCTATTGATAAGTGTTTCTCAAACACATATCCCCAGTGATATGTGTTGGTCAAAGCACATATCCCTAGTGATAGGTGTTTCCCAAAACACATATCCCTAGTGATATGTGTTTCCCCAAACACATATCCCTAGTGATATGTGTTTCCCCAAACACATATCCCTAGTGATAACTGTTTCCCCAAACACATATCCCTAGTGATAACTGTTTCCCCAAACACATATCCCTAGTGATAGGTTTTTCCCCAAACACATATCCCTAGTGATATGTGTTTCCCCAAACACATATCCCTAGTGATAGGTGTTTCCACAAACACCTATCCCTAGTGATATGTGTTTCCCCAAACACATATCCCTAGTGATATGTGTTTCCCCAAACACATATCCCTAGTGATAACTGTTTCCCTAAACACATATCCCTAGTGATAGGTGTTTCCCCAAACACATATCCCTAGTGATATTTGTTTCCCCAAACACATATCCGTATTGATATGTGTTTCCCGAAACACATATCTCTTGTGATAGGTGTTTCCCCAAACACATATCCCTAGTGATAGATGTTTCCCCAAACACATATCCCTAGTGATAGGTGTTTCCCCAAACACATATCCCTAGTGATAGGTGTTTCCCCAAACACATATCCCTAGTGATATTTGTTTCCCCAAACACATATCCGTAGTGATATGTTTTTCCCGAAACACATATCCCTTGTAATAGGTTTTTCCCCAAACACATATCCCTAGTGATAGATGTTTCCCCAAACACATATCCCTAGTGATAGGTCTTTCCCCAAACACATATCCCTAGTGATAGGTGTTTCTCCAAACACATATCCCTAGAGATATGTGTTTCCCAAAACACATATCCCTAGTGATAGGTGTTTCCCCAAACACATATCCCTAGTGATAAGTGTTTCTCAAACACATATCCCTAGTGATATGTGTTTCCCAAAACACATGTCCCTAGTGATAGGTGTCTTCCAAAACACATATCCCTAGTGATATTTGTTTCCCCAAACACATATCCCTAGTGATATGTGTTTCCCCAAACACATATCCCTAGTGATAGGTGTTTCCCCAAACACATATCCCTAGTGATATGTGTTTCCTAAAACACATATCCCTAGTGATAGCTGTTTCCCCAAACACATATCCCTATTGATAAGTGTTTCTCAAACACATATCCCTAGTGATATGTGTTTCCCAAAACACATGTCCCTAGTGATAGGTGTCTTCCAAAACACATATCCCTAGTATTATTTGTTTCCCCAAACACATATCCCTAGTGATATGTGTTTCCCCAAACACATATCCCTAGTGATAGGTGTTTCCCCAAACACATATCCCTAGTGATATGTGTTTCCTAAAACACATATCCCTAGTGATAGCTGTTTCCCCAAACACATATCCCTATTGATAAGTGTTTCTCAAACACATATCCCTAGTGATATGTGTTTCCCAAAACACATGTCCCTAGTGATAGGTGTCTTCCAAAACACATATCCCTAGTATTATTTGTTTCCCCAAACACATATCCCTAGTGATATGTGTTTCCCCAAACACATATCCCTAGTGATATGTGTTTCCCGAAACACATATCCCTAGTGATAGGTGTTTCCCCAAACACATATCCCTAGTGATATGTGTTTCCCCAAACACATATCCTTAGTGATATGTGTTTCCCCAAACACATATCCTTAGTGATAAGTGTTTCCCCAAACACATATCCCTAGTGATATGTGTTTCCCCAAACACATATCCCTAGTGATATGTGCTTCCCCAAACACATATCCCTATTGATATGTGTTTCCCAAAACACATATTCCTAGTGATAGGAGTTTCCCAAAACACATATCCCTGGTGATATGTGTTTCCCCAAACACATATCCCTAGTGATATTTGTTTCCCCAAACACATCCCTAGTGATATGTGTTTCCCCAAACACATATCCCTAGTGATCTTTGTTTCCCGAAACACATATCCCTAGTGATAGGTGTTTCCCAAAACACATATCCCTAGTGATATGTGTTTCCCCAAACACATATCCCTAGTGATATGTGTTTCCCCAAACACATATCCCTAGTGATAACTGTTTCCCCAAACACATATCCCTAGTGATAACTGTTTCCCCAAACACATATCCCTAGTTATAGGTTTTTCCCCAAACACATACCCCTAGTGATATGTGTTTCCCCAAACACATATCCCTATTGATAAGTGTTTCTCAAACACATATCCCTAGTGATATGTGTTGTTCAAAACACATATCCCTAGTGATAGGTGTTTCCCAAAACACATATCCCTAGTGATATGTGTTTCCCCAAACACATATCCCTAGTGATATATGTTTCCCCAAACACATATCCCTAGTGATAACTGTTTCCCCAAACACATATCCCTAGTGATAACTGTTTCCCCAAACACATATCCCTAGTGATATGTGTTTCCCCAAACACATATCCCTAGTAATAGGTTTTTCCCCAAACACATATCCCTAGTGATATGTGTTTCCCCAAACACATATCCCTAGTGATAACTGTTTCCCCAAACACATATCCCTAGTGATATGTGTTTCCCCAAAGACATATCCCTAGTGATATGTGTTTCCCCAAACACATATCCCTAGTGATAGGTGTTTCCCCAAACACATATCCCTAGTGATAGGTGTTTCCCTAAACACATATCCCTTGTGATATGTGTTTCCCCAAACACATATCCCTAGTGATATTTGTTTCCTGAAACACATATCCCTAGTGATAGGTGTTTCCCCAAACACATATCCCTAGTGATATGTGTTTCCCCAAACACATATCCTTAGTGATATGTGTTTCCCCAAACACATATCCTTAGTGATAAGTGTTTCCCAAAACACATATCCCTAGTGATATGTGTTTCCCCAAACACATATCCCTAGTGATAGGTGTTTCCCCAAACACATATCCCTAGTGATATGTGTTTCCCAAAAGACATATTCCTAGTGATAGGTGTTTCCCAAAACACATATCCCTGGTGATATGTGTTTCCCCAAACACATATCCCTAGTGATATTTGTTTCCCCAAACACATCCCTAGTGATATGTGTTTCCCCAAACACGTATCCCTATTGATAGGTGTTTCCCCAAACACATATCCCTAGTCATATGTGTTTCCCCAAACACATATCCCTACTGATATGTGTTTCCCCAAACACATATCCCTAGTGATATGTGTTTCCCAAAAGACATATTCCTAGTGATAGGTGTTTCCCAAAACACATATCCCTGGTGATATGTGTTTCCCGAAACACATATCCCTAGTGATATGTGTTTCCCCAAACACGTATCCCTATTGATAGGTGTTTCCCCAAACACATATCCCTAGTCATATGTGTTTCCCCAAACACATATCCCTACTGATATGTGTTTCCCCAAACACATATCCCTAGTGATATGTGTTTCCCAAAACACATATCCCTAGTGATAGGTGTTTCCCAAAACACATATCCCTAGTGATATGTGTTTCCCCAAACACATATCCCTAGTGATATGTTTTTCCCCCAACACATATCCCTAGTGAGATGTGTTTCCCCAAACACGCATCCGTAGTGATAAGTGTTTCCCCAAACACATATCCCTAGTGATATGTGTTTCCCCAAACACATATCCCTAGTGATACGTATTTCCCCAAACACATATCCATAGTGATATGTGTTTCCCGAATCACATATCCCTAGTGATATGTGTTTCTCTAAACACATATCCCTATTGATATGTGTTTCCCCAAACACATATCCCTAGTGATAGGTGTTTCCCCAAACACATATCCCTAGTGATAATTGTTTCCCCAAACACATATCCGTAGTGATATGTGTTTCCCGAAACACGTATCCCTTGTGATAGGTGTTTCCCCAAACACGTATTCCTAGTGATAGGTGCTTCCCCAAACACATATCCCTAGTGATATGTATTTCCCCAAACACATATCCCTAATGATAGGTGTTTCCCCAAACACATAACCCTAGTGATAGGTGTTTCCCCAAACACGTATCCCTAGTGATAGGTGTTTCCCCAAACACATATCCCTAGTGATAGGTGTTTCCCCAAACACATAACCCTAGTGATAGGTGTTTCCCCAAACACATATCCCTAGTGATAGGTGTTTCCCCAAACACATATCCCTAGTGATATGTGTTTCCCAAAACACATATCCCTAGTGATAGGTGTTTCCTCAAACAGATATCCCTAGTGATAAGTGTTTCTCAAACACATATCCCTAGTGATAACTGTTTCCCCAAACACATATCCGTAGTGATATGTGTTTACCCAAACACATATCCTTAGTGATAAGTGTTTCCCCAAACACATATCCCTAGTGATATGTGTTTCCCCAAACATATATCCCTAGTGATATGTGTTTCCCAAAACACATATCCCTAGTGATACAATGTAGGTCTTTCCCCAGACACATATTCATAGTGATATGTGTTTCCCAAAACACATATCCCTAGTGATAGGTGTTTCCCCAAACACATATCCCTAGTGATATGTGTTTCTCCAAACGCATATCTCTATTGATATGTGTTTCGCCAAACACATATCCCTAGTGATATGTATTTCCCCAAACACATATCCCTAGTGATATGTGTTTCCCCAAACACGTATCCCTAGTGATAGGTTTTTCCCAAAACACATATCCCTAGTGATAGGTGTTTCACCAAACACATATCCCTAGTGATAACTGTTTCCCCAAACACATATCCCTAGTGATAGGTTTTTCCCCAAACACATATCCCTAGTGATATGTGTTTCCCCAAACACATATCCCTAGTGATAGGTGTTTCCACAAACACCTATCCCTAGTGATATGTGTTTCCCCAAACACATATCCGTAGTGATATGTTTTTCCCGAAACACATATCCCTTGTGATAGGTTTTTCCCCAAACACATATCCCTAGTGATAGATGTTTCCCCAAACACATATCCCTAGTGATAGGTGTTTCCCCAAACACATATCCCTAGTGATAGGTGTTTCTCCAAACACATATCCCTAGAGATATGTGTTTCCCAAAACACATATCCCTAGTGATAGGTGTTTCCCCAAACACATATCCCTAGTGATAAGTGTTTCTCAAACACATATCCCTAGTGATATGTGTTTCCCAAAACACATGTCCCTAGTGATAGCTGTCTTCCAAAACACATATCCCTAGTGATATTTGTTTCCCCAAACACATATCCCTAGTGATATGTGTTTCCCCAAACACATATCCCTAGTGATAGGTGTTTCCCCAAACACATATCCCTAGTGATATGTGTTTCCTAAAACACATATCCCTAGTGATAGCTGTTTCCCCAAACACATATCCCTATTGATAAGTGTTTCTCAAACACATATCCCTAGTGATATGTGTTTCCCAAAACACATGTCCCTAGTGATAGGTGTCTTCCAAAACACATATCCCTAGTGATATTTGTTTCCCCAAACACATATCCCTAGTGATATTTGTTTCCCCAAACACATATCCCTAGTGATATGTGTTTCCTAAAACACATATCCCTAGTGATAGGTGTTTCCCCAAACACATATCCCTATTGATAAGTGTTTCTCAAACACATATCCCTAGTGATATGTGTTGTTCAAAACACATATCCCTAGTGATAGGTGTTTCCCAAAACACATATCCCTAGTGATATGTGTTTCCCCAAACACATATCCCTAGTGATATGTGTTTCCCCAAACACATATCCCTAGTGATATGTGTTTCCCGAAACACATATCCCTAGTGATAGGTGTTTCCCCAAACACATATCCCTATTGATATGTGTTTCCCCAAACACATATCCTTAGTGATATGTGTTTCCCCAAACACATATCCTTAGTGATAAGTGTTTCCCCAAACACATATCCCTAGTGATATGTGTTTCCCCAAACACATATCCCTAGTGATATGTGCTTCCCCAAACACATATCCCTATTGATATGTGTTTCCCAAAACACATCCCTAGTGATATGTGTTTCCCCAAACACATATCCCTAGTGATATTTGTTTCCCGAAACACATATCCCTAGTGATAGGTGTTTCCCAAAAAAAAAACCTAGTGATATGTGTTTCCCCAAACACATATCCCTAGTGATATGTGTTTCCCCAAACACATATCCCTAGTGATATGTGTTTCCCCAAACACATATCCCTAGTGATAGGTGTTTCCCAAAACACATATCCTTAGTGATAGGTGTTTCACCAAACACATATCCCTAGTGATAGGTGTTTCCCCAAACACATCCCTAGTCATATGTGTCTCCCCAAACACATATTCCTAGTCATATGTGTTTCCCCAAACACATGTCCCTATTGATAGGTGTTTCCCCAAACACATATCCCTAGTGATATGTGTTTTCCCAAACACATATCCCTAGTGATTTGTGTTTCCCCAAACACATATCCCTAGTGATATGTGTTTCCCCAAACACATATCCCTAGTGATAACTGTTTCCCCAAACACATATCCCTAGTGATATGTGTTTCCCCAAACACATATCCCTAGTGATAGGTGTTTCCCCAAACACATATCCCTAGTGATAAGTGTTTCTTAAACACATATCCCTAGTGATATGTGTTTCCTAAAACACATGTCCCTAGTGATAGGTGTTTTCCAAAACACATCTCCCTAGCGATATTTGTTTCCGTAAACACATATCCCTAGTGATATGTGTTTCCCCAAACACATATCCCTAGTGATAGGTGTTTCCCCAAACACATATCCCTAGTGATATGTGTTTCCCCAAACACATATCCCTAGTGATATGTGTTTCCTAAAACACATATCCCTAGTGATAGGTGTTTCCCCAAACACATATCCATAATGATATGTGTTTCCCAAAACACATATCCCTAGTGATATGTGTTTCCCCAAACACATATACCTAGTGATAGGTCTTTCCCCAAACACATACCCCTAGTGATATGTGTTTCCCCAAACACATATCCCTATTGATAAGTGTTTCTCAAACACATATCCCCAGTGATATGTGTTGGTCAAAGCACATATCCCTAGTGATAGGTGTTTCCCAAAACACATATCCCTAGTGATATGTGTTTCCCCAAACACATATCCCTAGTGATATGTGTTTCCCCAAACACATATCCCTAGTGATAACTGTTTCCCCAAACACATATCCCTAGTGATAACTTTTTCCCCAAACACATATCCCTAGTGATAGGTTTTTCCCCAAACACATATCCCTAGTGATATGTGTTTCCCCAAACACATATCCCTAGTGATAGGTGTTTCCACAAACACCTATCCCTAGTGATATGTGTTTCCCCAAACACATATCCCTAGTGATATGTGTTTCCCCAAACACATATCCCTAGTGATAACTGTTTCCCTAAACACATATCCCTAGTGATAGGTGTTTCCCCAAACACATATCCCTAGTGATATTTGTTTCCCCAAACACATATCCGTATTGATATGTGTTTCCCGAAACACATATCTCTTGTGATAGGTGTTTCCCCAAACACATATCCCTAGTGATAGATGTTTCCCCAAACACATATCCCTAGTGATAGGTGTTTCCCCAAACACATATCCCTAGTGATAGGTGTTTCCCCAAACACATATCCCTAGTGATATTTGTTTCCCCAAACACATATCCGTAGTGATATGTTTTTCCCGAAACACATATCCCTTGTGATAGGTTTTTCCCCAAACACATATCCCTAGTGATAGATGTTTCCCCAAACACATATCCCTAGTGATAGGTCTTTCCCCAAACACATATCCCTAGTGATAGGTGTTTCTCCAAACACATATCCCTAGAGATATGTGTTTCCCAAAACACATATCCCTAGTGATAGGTGTTTCCCCAAACACATATCCCTAGTGATAAGTGTTTCTCAAACACATATCCCTAGTGATATGTGTTTCCCAAAACACATGTCCCTAGTGATAGGTGTCTTCCAAAACACATATCCCTAGTGATATTTGTTTCCCCAAACACATATCCCTAGTGATATGTGTTTCCCCAAACACATATCCCTAGTGATAGGTGTTTCCCCAAACACATATCCCTAGTGATATGTGTTTCCTAAAACACATATCCCTAGTGATAGCTGTTTCCCCAAACACATATCCCTATTGATAAGTGTTTCTCAAACACATATCCCTAGTGATATGTGTTTCCCAAAACACATGTCCCTAGTGATAGGTGTCTTCCAAAACACATATCCCTAGTATTATTTGTTTCCCCAAACACATATCCCTAGTGATATGTGTTTCCCCAAACACATATCCCTAGTGATAGGTGTTTCCCCAAACACATATCCCTAGTGATATGTGTTTCCTAAAACACATATCCCTAGTGATAGCTGTTTCCCCAAACACATATCCCTATTGATAAGTGTTTCTCAAACACATATCCCTAGTGATATGTGTTTCCCAAAACACATATTCCTAGTGATAGGAGTTTCCCAAAACACATATCCCTGGTGATATGTGTTTCCCCAAACACATATCCCTAGTGATATTTGTTTCCCCAAACACATCCCTAGTGATATGTGTTTCCCCAAACACATATCCCTAGTGATCTTTGTTTCCCGAAACACATATCCCTAGTGATAGGTGTTTCCCAAAACACATATCCCTAGTGATATGTGTTTCCCCAAACACATATCCCTAGTGATATGTGTTTCCCCAAACACATATCCCTAGTGATAACTGTTTCCCCAAACACATATCCCTAGTGATAACTGTTTCCCCAAACACATATCCCTAGTTATAGGTTTTTCCCCAAACACATACCCCTAGTGATATGTGTTTCCCCAAACACATATCCCTATTGATAAGTGTTTCTCAAACACATATCCCTAGTGATATGTGTTGTTCAAAACACATATCCCTAGTGATAGGTGTTTCCCAAAACACATATCCCTAGTGATATGTGTTTCCCCAAACACATATCCCTAGTGATATATGTTTCCCCAAACACATATCCCTAGTGATAACTGTTTCCCCAAACACATATCCCTAGTGATAACTGTTTCCCCAAACACATATCCCTAGTGATATGTGTTTCCCCAAACACATATCCCTAGTAATAGGTTTTTCCCCAAACACATATCCCTAGTGATATGTGTTTCCCCAAACACATATCCCTAGTGATAACTGTTTCCCCAAACACATATCCCTAGTGATATGTGTTTCCCCAAAGACATATCCCTAGTGATATGTGTTTCCCCAAACACATATCCCTAGTGATAGGTGTTTCCCCAAACACATATCCCTAGTGATAGGTGTTTCCCTAAACACATATCCCTTGTGATATGTGTTTCCCCAAACACATATCCCTAGTGATATTTGTTTCCTGAAACACATATCCCTAGTGATAGGTGTTTCCCCAAACACATATCCCTAGTGATATGTGTTTCCCCAAACACATATCCTTAGTGATATGTGTTTCCCCAAACACATATCCTTAGTGATAAGTGTTTCCCAAAACACATATCCCTAGTGATATGTGTTTCCCCAAACACATATCCCTAGTGATAGGTGTTTCCCCAAACACATATCCCTAGTGATATGTGTTTCCCAAAAGACATATTCCTAGTGATAGGTGTTTCCCAAAACACATATCCCTGGTGATATGTGTTTCCCCAAACACATATCCCTAGTGATATTTGTTTCCCCAAACACATCCCTAGTGATATGTGTTTCCCCAAACACGTATCCCTATTGATAGGTGTTTCCCCAAACACATATCCCTAGTCATATGTGTTTCCCCAAACACATATCCCTACTGATATGTGTTTCCCCAAACACATATCCCTAGTGATATGTGTTTCCCAAAAGACATATTCCTAGTGATAGGTGTTTCCCAAAACACATATCCCTGGTGATATGTGTTTCCCGAAACACATATCCCTAGTGATATGTGTTTCCCCAAACACGTATCCCTATTGATAGGTGTTTCCCCAAACACATATCCCTAGTCATATGTGTTTCCCCAAACACATATCCCTACTGATATGTGTTTCCCCAAACACATATCCCTAGTGATATGTGTTTCCCAAAACACATATCCCTAGTGATAGGTGTTTCCCAAAACACATATCCCTAGTGATATGTGTTTCCCCAAACACATATCCCTAGTGATATGTTTTTCCCCCAACACATATCCCTAGTGAGATGTGTTTCCCCAAACACGTATCCGTAGTGATAAGTGTTTCCCCAAACACATATCCCTAGTGATATGTGTTTCCCCAAACACATATCCCTAGTGATACGTATTTCCCCAAACACATATCCATAGTGATATGTGTTTCCCGAATCACATATCCCTAGTGATATGTGTTTCTCTAAACACATATCCCTATTGATATGTGTTTCCCCAAACACATATCCCTAGTGATAGGTGTTTCCCCAAACACATATCCCTAGTGATAATTGTTTCCCCAAACACATATCCGTAGTGATATGTGTTTCCCGAAACACGTATCCCTTGTGATAGGTGTTTCCCCAAACACGTATTCCTAGTGATAGGTGCTTCCCCAAACACATATCCCTAGTGATATGTATTTCCCCAAACACATATCCCTAATGATAGGTGTTTCCCCAAACACATAACCCTAGTGATAGGTGTTTCCCCAAACACGTATCCCTAGTGATAGGTGTTTCCCCAAACACATATCCCTAGTGATAGGTGTTTCCCCAAACACATAACCCTAGTGATAGGTGTTTCCCCAAACACATATCCCTAGTGATAGGTGTTTCCCCAAACACATATCCCTAGTGATATGTGTTTCCCAAAACACATATCCCTAGTGATAGGTGTTTCCTCAAACAGATATCCCTAGTGATAAGTGTTTCTCAAACACATATCCCTAGTGATAACTGTTTCCCCAAACACATATCCGTAGTGATATGTGTTTACCCAAACACATATCCTTAGTGATAAGTGTTTCCCCAAACACATATCCCTAGTGATATGTGTTTCCCCAAACATATATCCCTAGTGATATGTGTTTCCCAAAACACATATCCCTAGTGATACAATGTAGGTCTTTCCCCAGACACATATTCATAGTGATATGTGTTTCCCAAAACACATATCCCTAGTGATAGGTGTTTCCCCAAACACATATCCCTAGTGATATGTGTTTCTCCAAACGCATATCTCTATTGATATGTGTTTCGCCAAACACATATCCCTAGTGATATGTATTTCCCCAAACACATATCCCTAGTGATATGTGTTTCCCCAAACACGTATCCCTAGTGATAGGTTTTTCCCAAAACACATATCCCTAGTGATAGGTGTTTCACCAAACACATATCCCTAGTGATAGGTGTTTCCCCAAACACATCCCTTGTCAGATGTGTCTCCCCAAACACATATTCCTAGTCATATGTGTTTCCCCAAACACATGTCCCTAGTGATAGGTGTTTCCCCAAACACATATCCCTAGTGATATGTGTTTTCCCAAACACATATCCCTAGTGATTTGTGTTTCCCCAAACACATATCCCTAGTGATATGTGTTTCCCCAAACACATATCCCTAGTGATAACTGTTCCCCCAAACACATATCCCTAGTGATATGTGTTTCCCCAAACACATATCCCTAGTGATAGGTGTTTCCCCAAACACATATCCCTAGTGATATTTGTTTCCCCAAACACATATCCGTAGTGATATGTGTTTCCCGAAACACATATCCCTTGTGATAGGTGTTTCCCCAAACACATATCCCTAGTGATAGATGTTTCCCCAAACACATATCCCTAGTGATAGGTGTTTCCCCAAACACATATCCCTAGTGATAGGTGTTTCCCCAAACACATATCCCTAGTGATATTTGTTTCCCCAAACACATATCCGTAGTGATATGTGTTTCCCGAAACACATATCCCTTGTGATAGGTGTTTCCCCAAACACATATCCCTAGTGATAGATGTTTCCCCAAACACATATCCCTAGTGATAGGTGTTTCCCCAAACACATATCCCTAGTGATAGGTGTTTCCCCAAACACATATCCCTAATGATATGTGTTTCCCCAAACACATAACCCTAGTGATAGATGTTTCCCCAAACACATATCCCTAGTGATAGGTGTTTCCCCAAACACATATCCCTAGTGATAGGTGTTTCCCCAAACACATATCCCTAGTGATATTTGTTTCCCCAAACACATATCCGTAGTGATATGTGTTTCCCGAAACACATATCCCTAGTGATAGATGTTTCCCCAAACACATATCCCTAGTGATAGGTGTTTCCCCAAACACATATCCTTAGTGATAGGTGTTTCTCCAAACACATATCCCTAGTGATATGTGTTTCCCAAAAGACATATCCCTAGTGATAGGTGTTTCCCAAAACACATATCCCTAGTGATATGTGTTTCCCCAAACACATATCCCTAGTGATATGTTTTTCCCCCAACACGTATCCCTATTGAGATGTGTTTCCCCAAACACGTATCCGTAGTGATAGGTGTTTCCCAAAACACATATCCCTAGTGATAAGTGTTTCCCCAAACACATATCCCTAGTGATATGTGTTTCCCCAAACACATATCCCTAGTGATAGGTATTTCCCCAAACACATATCCATAGTGATATGTGTTTCCCGAAACACATATCCCTAGTGATATGTGTTTCTCTAAACACATATCCCTAGTGATATGTGTTTCCCCAAACACATATCCCTAGTGATAGGTTTTTCCCAAAACACATATCCCTAGTGATAGGTGTTTCCCCAAACACATATCCCTAGTGATAGGTGTTTCTCCAAACACATATCCCTAGTGATATGTGTTTCCCCAAACACATATCCCTAGTGATAGGTGTTTCCCCAAACACATATCCCTAGTGATATGTGTTTCCCCAAACACATATCCCTAGTGATATGTGTTTCCTAAAACACATATCCCTAGTGATAGGTGTTTCCCCAAACACATATCCATAATGATATGTGTTTCCCAAAACACATATCCCTAGTGATAGGTGTTTCCCCAAACACATATCCCTAGTGATATGTGTTTCCCCAAACACATATCCCTAGTGATATGTGTTTCCCCAAACACATATCCCTAGTGATAGGTCTTTCCCCAAACACATACCCCTAGTGATATGTGTTTCCCGAAACACATATCCCTATTGATAAGTGTTTCTCAAACACATATCCCTAGTGATATGTGTTGTTCAAAACACATATCCCTAGTTATAGGTGTTTCCCAAAACACATATCCCTAGTGATATGTGTTTCCCCAAACACATATCCCTAGTGATATGTGTTTCCCCAAACACATATCCCTAGTGATAACTGTTTCCCCAAACACATATCCCTAGTGATAACTGTTTCCCCAAACACATATCCCTAGTGATATGTGTTTCCCCAAACACATATCCCTAGTGATAGGTTTTTCCCCAAACACATATCCCTAGTGATATGTGTTTCCCCAAACACATATCCCTAGTGATAGGTGTTTCCCCAAACACATATCCCTAGTGATAGATGTTTCCCCAAACACATATCCCTAGTGATATGTGTTTCCCCAAACACATATCCCTAGTGATAGGTGTTTCCCCAAAGACATATCCCTAGTGATAGGTGTTTCCCCAAACACATATCCCTAGTGATATGTGTTTCCCCAAACACATATCCCTAGTGATATGTGTTTCCCCAAACACATATCCCTAGTGATAGGTGTTTCCCCAAAGACATATCCCTAGTGATAGGTGTTTCCCCAAACACATATCCCTAGTGATAGGTGTTTCCCCAAACACGTATCCCTAGTGATAGGTGTTTCCCCAAACACATATCCCTAGTGATAGGTGTTTCTCGAAACACATATCCCTAGTGATATGTGTTTCCCAAAACACATATCCCTAGTGATAGGTGTTTCCTCAAACACATATCCCTAGTGATAAGTGTTTCTCAAACACATATCCCTCGTGATATGTGTTTCCCCAAACACCTATCCCTAGTGATAGGTGTTTCCCCAAACACATATCCCTAGTGATATGTGTTTCCCCAAACACGTATCCCTAGTGATAGGTGTTTCCCCAAACACATATCCCTAGTGATATGTGTTTCCCCAAACACATATCCCTAGTGATATGTGTTTTCCCAAACACATATCCCTAGTGATAGGTCTTTCCCCAAACACATACCCCTAGTGATATGTGTTTCCCGAAACACATATCCCTATTGATAAGTGTTTCTCAAACACATATCCCTAGTGATATGTGTTGTTCAAAACACATATCCCTAGTTATAGGTGTTTCCCAAAACACATATCCCTAGTGATATGTGTTTTCCCAAACACATATCCCTAGTGATATGTGTTTCCCCAAACACATATCCCTAGTGATAACTGTTTCCCCAAACACATATCCCTAGTGATAACTGTTTCCCCAAACAGATATCCCTAGTGATATGTGTTTCCCCAAACACATATCCCTAGTGATAGGTTTTTCCCCAAACACATATCCCTAGTGATATGTGTTTCCCCAAACACATATCCCTAGTGATAGGTGTTTTCCCAAACACATATCCCTAGTGATAGATGTTTCCCCAAACACATATCCCTAGTGATATGTGTTTCCTTAAACACATATCCCTAGTGATAGGTGTTTCCCCAAAGACATATCCCTAGTGATAGGTGTTTCCCCAAACACATATCCCTAGTGATATGTGTTTCCCCAAACACATATCCCTAGTGATATGTGTTTCCCCAAACACATATCCCTAGTGATAGGTGTTTCCCCAAAGACATATCCCTAGTGATAGGTGTTTCCCCAAACACATATCCCTAGTGATAGGTGTTTCCCCAAACACGTATCCCTAGTGATAGGTGTTTCCCCAAACACATATCCCTAGTGATATGTGTTTCCCAAAACACATATCCCTAGTGATAGGTGTTTCCTCAAACACATATCCCTAGTGATAAGTGTTTCTCAAACACATATCCCTCGTGATATGTGTTTCCCCAAACACCTATCCCTAGTGATAGGTGTTTCCCCAAACACATATCCATAATGATATGTGTTTCCCAAAACACGTATCCCTAGTGATAGGTGTTTCCCCAAACACATATCCCTAGTGATATGTGTTTCCCCAAACACATATTTCTAGTGATAGGTCTTTCCCCAAACACATACCCCTAGTGATATGTGTTTCCCCAAACACATATCCCTATTGATAAGTGTTTCTCAAACACATATCCCTAGTGATATGTGTTGTTCAAAACACATATCCCTAGTGATAGGTGTTTCCCAAAACACATATCCCTAGTGATATGTGTTTCCCCAAACACATATCCCTAGTGATATGTGTTTCCCCAAACACATATCCCTAGTGATAACTGTTTCCCCAAACACATATCCCTAGTGATAACTGTTTCCCCAAACACATATCCCTAGTGATGTGTGTTTCCCCAAACACATATCCCTAGTGATAGGTTTTTCCCCAAACACATATCCCTAGTGATATGTGTTTCCCCAAACACATATCCCTAGTGATAGGTGTTTCCCCAAAGACATATCCCTAGTGATAGGTGTTTCCCCAAACACATATCCCTAGTGATATGTGTTTCCCCAAACACATATCCCTAGTGATATGTGTTTCCCCAAACACATATCCCTAGTGATAGGTGTTTCCCCAAACACATATCCCTAGTGATAGATGTTTCCCCAAACACATATCCCTAGTGATATGTGTTTCCCCAAACACATATCCCTAGTGATAGGTGTTTCCCCAAAGACATATCCCTAGTGATAGGTGTTTCCCCAAACACATATCCCTAGTGATATGTGTTTCCCCAAACACATATCCCTAGTGATATGTGTTTCCCCAAACACATATCCCTAGTGATAGGTGTTTCCCCAAAGACATATCCCTAGTGATAGGTGTTTCCCCAAACACATATCCCTAGTGATATGTGTTTCCCCAAACACATATCCCTAGTGATATGTGTTTCCCCAAACACATATCCCTAGTGATAGGTGTTTCCCCAAAGACATATCCCTAGTGATAGGTGTTTCCCCAAACACATATCCCTAGTGATAGGTGTTTCCCCAAACACGTATCCCTAGTGATAGGTGTTTCCCCAAACACATATCCCTAGTGATAGGTGTTTCCCCAAACACATATCCCTCGTGATATGTGTTTCCCAAAACACATATTCCTAATGATAGGTGTTTCCCCAAACACATATCCCTAGTGATATATGTTTCCCCAAACACATATCCCTATACAGTACCTTTGATTCTTGTGACACAGAAAGACTGTTTGAAAGTAATTGCAATAAAAATAGATTAGCAGGGAGTTAACTTTGTCTTATCTATTGTTTTTTGTTTTGTTTTTCTCAGCCTGTAATAGAACTGGCAATGGCTGCTGTGTTGGTTCCACAACAAGCTCTTGATTCACTCATTCCAAAACCTCCGGATAAAAAAGACAATAAAAACCAAGACCCACCAAAAGAACTAGGTATCCTGGTAGTGAATGAATAAATAAATACTCAAATTAACAAAAAAACAATTTATTGGTAGCACATCCACATAGTGGCTCTTCATCTTTTATGTTATGTAGCCAAAGCAAAGGTGATTATTTTTTTCATGTGAAGATAACATGTTATTTTCACATGTGAAGATATCAAGTTTTCGTTGGTGTTTATAATTATGATAAAGTTCCATCTGAGTCTAACCTTTTTTAAAAAATTAATACATAATAAATATCATTATGCTTAAGTTTGACGTTTATTTTAATTGTTTTTCTTTCTTTCAGAGAATAAAGAGGAAGTTCAAGGTCTCATAATGTTGATTCTGGATGCTGTTATAAGTGAAAAGTGAGTTCTTGAATAAATTTCACGTTGGTTTCCCTGTGGTGCAGACGGATGAGCGTACAGTAGTCACATGATTACCAAAATTTCTTGGATGGATAGATTACCAACTTTTCTTAGGAATGGGTCTCCACTCGTGCGCATGGAACTCTGCTATAACGGTTTATTCTGTTGGATAAAACCAGTATGCCAAATAACTATAGAATTTAAGATGCACTAATATCGTTTTTCACCACATCTCCCTTCTTCATCTTCAATATCCATTTTTTTTTTAATTTTGAGCATGAATACTGTATGCATGTACATGAAGTCAATGTAAAGTGTGCTTACAGTTGATCATTGTCATTGTCACAGTATTGTTCAAATTAATTGTTTCTATTGTTCTTATTTTTGCTCCAGGGTTGGTGCAGAAGGTCGAGATGCAGTCATTGATGTTCTTATCAAAGTTATTCCCAAAAACAAACTGGCTGTAGAACTCTTTGTGAAACGTGGAGGTGAGCTGTTGTAGGGCTTTAATCTTTTACTCCCAAACGTGTCCAAAGTCATTTTTAATTCATGATCGAAATTCCCAAACTTTTATTTTGTTAAATGCTGAAATACAAATAATATTACCTGATAAAGCACTGGCAAACAGGTTTCATTTAAATGTTCACACCACAGACTTAAACACAGACTCCAACTTTAGAACTTCACATGAAATAAATAGTACCT
Organism: Porites divaricata; assembly: GCA_038088405.1. Classification (NCBI taxonomy): domain Eukaryota; kingdom Metazoa; phylum Cnidaria; class Anthozoa; order Scleractinia; family Poritidae; genus Porites; species Porites divaricata. The sequence continues at coordinate 42,464,888 of JBBMOI010000001.1, forward strand.
TGTGAAAGTACTGCTCAGTAGCTTTTATTACTCTTATGGTTGCGTTATATAGGATTTCGTTCAGAGACTTAAAAGTTAGAACCACCTTACAAGACTCCATTATTCTTGCCTGAATTTTAACCGTCTCTTTGAGTCGCAAACTTCTGAGATAGGCGTCTGTACTCACTCAGAAGTATTCGACTCGAGGGGATGGCTGAAATTCAGGCTAACATAATCCACTCTGAGGGTAAAAAAATTAACTACAGTGTATTATTTTTGTGGTGGTTTATCCTGCATTGCATAGGGAGCTAGGTGTCTGGATTTGTTATTAAAATAATGTTTCAGCCGTTTTCTTCACTTTTCTCTACCCAGGAGTGCGTAAGCTGATGGTTGTCGCTGCTGCCACAGCTGGTGTGAAATCACAGGACAATGAATCTCTTTTGGTATCAAACAACACCAGAATGCACATATCTGTTGCCTTGGCAAAAATGGTAGACTCATTTGGGTTAGTTTTGATCTTAACGATATTGCGTAGCTGGTGATAGGCTTGTTTATTGTCTGTATGGCATTTTTGAGCGGGATTATTGGTGGTAATATTAACAATGCTTCAGATCTACAGCTGTAAGCTTACCGACCGTTTTTAGTACGTGCATGTACATTGTTCACAAAAGTAAAAAGAGAAAAAAGTCTGTCAGGAACATCTAAAGCTAAGGCACGGTTCAGACGCCGAACTTTTCATGAGCCGAACCTAATGCATTGAATTAAGTACATGAAAAGTTCGGCGTCTGAATCAATTCGGAACGCCTGTTTCAATTTGGAACGGCTCAGCCGTTCTTTTCGCTTAGCCTGGCCGGGAATTTCGCGCGTTGGAGCGACTTGGAACGACTTGATTAAGACGCCAAACGTTTCATGTACCGAACCTTATACATAAATTATTATAACGTATTTTGTAAATGAAAAGTATTCGCCTTTTGAACTTAGTTCAGTTGCAATTTAGATCGGCGTATGAATCAATTCAACCGGTGTTAATAATTTGGGTCGGCCTTAATTCGAATTAGGTTCGGCTCATGAAAAGTTAGGCGTCTGAACCGGCCTTACACTTCTCGAAGCTTATCATGTTGCTGAGAAATCTGAGTGAGGGTTGTGAGGGAAACAAGAGTTAGAACACTCCCCTGTCAACAATGTGTTCTGGGTTTGAATCCTGATAACTTGAGTTATTATCAAGAGTCCTAGGTCCAACGCGAGATTGCTCCTTACTTCTCTTGCAATTCGCTTGGGATCTAGACTACCAAACAGTCGTTGTTTTTTTTTTTTGTTTGTTTGTTTCGTTTTTATCAAAATCGGTTTTACTCTTCTTTTTCACCAGTCGTTTTGACCAGTCGCGCGTTCTTAACCTGAGCAAAAATGCGGGGTGTTTTGCAGTCTGCTTGTGACTCCTCAACTTTTACAATTCCCAAGTGAAGCGCTTACTTGCGTGCTTAAATTCTGAAGAAAGACACCGGATTGTCGGTTGTGTTTGGTGTTAAGTCTTTTTTTTTGCTCCTTATAGATGGCACCAAAAGGAGAAAGAACCATTGATGGAGGATGGACAAGCGGCTATCAGGTAAAGAGTAAAATGGATTTGTTACATTGGATTTAGGAGTAATCACAGTTTATGATTACTTTATTATTGATGGGGTGATTGAAATTGTGTTTATGAAAGAGCAGGAGTCACTGAGGGCCTTTTTCCATGATACACCCATCACTGAAAGATACAGTCATTTTAACGTTGTTTTAAATTTTATGGCATTAAATTCACTATTAACTTTAATTCCTTTCTTTTGATGATATTTTTCTACTGCCAACTTTACAAAATAATTAATGCTTTCTTAGCTTCTTTCTTATTTTTCTTTTAGTCAGTACCTGACACAGAGCAGTTCAGAAGCTCACATTAAGGGAGCGACAGCTTTGTGTTGCTTGTTCCAGGTAGTTTACGATGATTCTGTCCTTTAGACTTCAGCCAGGGTTGCTTAGTCGGGTCTTAAAATAACTGAGAAATGAAGGTACTGTCATTCGCGCTGCAGACGGCTCGACCTTCGCCTTGTTTGGAAGACCTCGTAGAAATGAAGGTCTCCTCTCCAGTAGGAGACGTAAAGCCATTGGTGCGTTTTGCATGGTACTATAATGTCGTTAAGTTTATAATACATGTAATTTATGTTCGTGTTATTGATAGGGAATACAGGAGGCAGCTTCGTCTCTTCTTGGAAAAGAGGAATTCCTGGGAAAAATCCTTGCACTTGCAACAAGAACAGACCGGTTGTCACAGGTTTATTAACTGTTGTTTTTACGCCATCGTTCTATAATTATTTTATACTTTCAGATTGCTTTACGAGGAGTAGTTAGTTACAGCTGTAGAAAAAGAAATGTTTGTGAAATGGCTTTTGCTTATCACGGTCATCTGTTTACTGTAAAAACAAAGAGTTTTCCGATTTATAAACAATCTTCCTATCTCGCGCGGGGATTTTATGGCGAGTTTCAATACAGGCAAGAAAAGTCTGTGACCCTTTTAAAGACCAGGAGAAGAAAAGTTGAAGCTAAATTTCGCACCATCTACCTTAAGCCCTGGGGTCAGTCTAGTGCTCGTTTTGCAAAATGAAGCGACGTGTTGTCCTTTTGACAAACGAAAGTTTAGACATCCACTCGTTCAAAGTTTTGTGTGAACAGAGCAAAAATATTGAATGGTCCCGTGTGAAAGTGTCTGGTCAAATTTTTCAACCCGCTTGAAAATCCCTCCAGCGCCGTGTCAATGTAGCCTCAGAAAGAAATGTAAAAATCCACCTCTATTAAGTGTTGTTGAGTTGTCTGTATATTGTAACATGTATGCCTCAAAGGAGTTTTGACTGTATTCCGCTTTTTTAACAGATTGTTGCATCTGAGACGTTAGCTTTAGGAGCCTCTGACAAGAATCTAAGTACAGTGCTAAACGCACAGGTAAAACAAAATAGGCAGGATGAGTGTAAGAACAGTTTTACTCAAATTTTCAAGGGTAACGTAACCAACATTAGATTTTTGAGTAGTATCGATGGATTGATTAGTAAGAACACTTATGACTGAGTTTCCCCAGTAAAGCGTATTTGGAAGCCTCCAACAAAACGTCAAAATAACAAATGGCTTAATGAGCAAAACAACAACTCTGCACGTGCAATCACACTTTCAACGAGCAACAACTCTGCACGTGCAACATGCTTTTTAATACATTTCTTTGTTTTTCTCTGCACCACCACGACGTAAAGTTTCTCAAAGCGAAATTTTATGAAGGACGTTAACAAGCTACGACGAGTTTTACTTCCTCTTCTTGAACTTATCTGTTCTCTAAAAATTTAACCCCAGGAAAGTTCGCCCATATTTGACAAAAATGAGTGAGTGGATATATGACTAATGGCCATGAAGTTTTAAAAAGCGGCAATTCGCTTATGATGATTTAACTGCTTCTTGGTTGCATACGCTTCTTCTCAGTTGTAAACGTCCATACCTACAAGGGCCTTTTTTATTCCTTACACTAAGATGCGTCAGTAAACTTGTGTTTCTGGACAAGATGTCGTGTTTATGCCACTGTAGTTATTATTGCGACGATATGATAATTTTTTGGAAGTGTAACTAACTTATTTCTTTTGTTGGTAGGCTCTTCCTGTTCTAAAAGACTTGTACCATCTGAAGGATGATAGTATAAGAGTTCGAGCATTGGTGGTAAGAACCATTTTCTTAAAGTAAAGTTGTTTACCATTTACAAAAAGTTTCCGTAAAAACCGGGTAGAGAGTTAATGGAACACGGCTTTTTGAGTTGTTCCACCTGAAAATTTCCGGAACATCTGAACATCGTGTTCCATTTCTTCAAAGCCATCTTTGTATCAGGCCTTCGCGGCCGTTTCTTGGTGAATGGAACTGATTTGTACAAATGGTAACGGGATTCCGGAATGATGTCCTGAATTGCCCTTACCATTTGCCCAAGTGGTGAACAACCTATTCCTCAAGACCGTTTACAGTAAATAGTTATCTGCACTGACGTTATGACCTCTGGACCAATCAAAATAATAATAATAATAATAATAATAATAATCTTATGTAGCGCTGTTTCTCCACTGTGCGAACAGCGCTTTAGAACAGTGACTGATAAAGAAAACTAAATAACATAAAAAAAGCCTCAAAAAACGTGATACTTGATGATTCTTATAATTCAAAGTAATTTCTACAAAGGTACGTCTTACGAGTGGGTTTAAAAGATTCTGCTGACTTGCAACGTTTTATTCTTAATGGGAGGGTATTCCACAGTTTTGGGGCAATAAAGGAGAAAGCTCGCTTCCCATATGTTTTAAGATGGCAGCGAGGCTGTGCCAGTAGTTCTTTATCAGACGAACGTAATGTCCTTGATGGTCTATAGTGAATTAAGAGGTTACTGAGATAGGATGGCGCTAGTTGATTAAGACATTTAAAAGTGACTAGTAAAATTTTAAAACGAATACGCTCGTGAACGGGTAACCAATGCAGATCTCTTAGCACAGGTGTAATATACTCGTGTTTACGTGAACCTGTTAGAAGTCGGGCTGCTGAATTCTGGACGTACTGGAGTTTTCGGACTTGATCCTGCCTAAAATCTTTGGAAAACAATAATTTGAATGATATTGTGTGCTATTTCAGGGTCTATGCAAGTTGGGCTCCACAGGGGGAGGCACAGTCAATGACCAAACCTTTGTAGAGGGGGCCAGTCTCAAGTTGTACAAATCAGTGCGAAGGTGAGTGTGTAATGTTATTCTGAAAGAACGATCATCTTCTGCATATTGTTGGCCTTGAAGATGACGTATTTTGGGTTCGTCTTGGAAATACATCACTAGGAAGCTTGAACAACAAAGGCGGCGGGGGAAACGACCAATATTCGATAATTTGTCCGAGGTAGAATAATAGTGACATGAAGTTACTTTTTACTGAAGTGACTTTTTCCCCTTCATCAGTGAAGTGGTTGATGATGGTCCATATTTTTTTTATAATTACAGCTTCTCCCTTCTGTTTTTGGGTTTGTTCGATTCCCACCATGGCACAGGGAGTCACGCCTCAAATCCGAATACAATGAGAAAAGACTAAAAGAAACTGATGTTTATCG
>JBBMOI010000001.1:42475000-42667500 GCA_038088405.1 Porites divaricata
TTGAACGGACAATGAAACGTTAGAATCACGTTGTACAGCGCAATAATAGAATTAATGATAATTTTATCGTAGGAAAGTAATGGTTAGTTGCTTTCGCAGCATAAAAACATCGACAAAACTGTTAAAATTGAGTTTAAGACAACTAATGACTTAATTTTGCGTTATGCTTGCTTGATTAAATTGCTGATGTTTTTAGTGCAACAATCATGAATTTCGCTTTTTCTCTGTTCACAGTCATTTGGCCTAATTCGTCCTCTGCTCAAGTTGCTTCATCCCTCAAAAACGGTAAGGCCTTTTAACAACATAAGTACAAGCGTAACAACTTGACTGGAAGGTTTCCTTCCTTTTAAAGTCGTCAACTACTCATGTACGAGTGTTTCTTACGGTAAAAACCATCACTAGTTTTTCTTACTTTGTTGACTGACTGATTCAACCGGAACAAGTTTGCTAAAAATTATGCACCTTCTCGCATTTTCCTGCGAGTCTTGAAGGCTCAAGTCTCATTTGGTGGTTTTAACAATGACTTTTCAGAGTACGGAGCCAGACGAAATTTCTCAGGGTAGCAATACCAACGAAATATAGCCGTCTTAGCCATATCCAGGTGATCTGTGACGTCACTGCGGGGGCCTGGGGAAAGAAATTTTAATGCCGTATCCCATAAACCAAAGCTGACGGGAACAGATTGAATTGAATTGAATTGGTGCGCGCGTTGGTTTATGGGATACGGCATTAAAATTTCTTTCCCCAGGCCCCCGCAATGACGTCACAGATCACCTAGCATATATTTGATGGAAAGGCACACCATCTCGATACTGACAACGAGGGTGCTGTTTTATTTTCACATTGGCATGTTTGGTGTTTTTTGGTTCTTTGTATATTGGTTTGTCTTGCATTTTTAGGGTCTACAACAGTTCGAATCTCTGATGGCGCTTACAAACTTGGCCCAGATGAACGATGAAGTCAGGTATGAGGTTCAAGATAAGTTTGTTTGGTTCTTTCTAAACATAGAGCGATTTTCGTATGACCTTGAAACGAAAACGCGCAAACAAAACAGAAGCAACAAGCGAACGGAAAGAGAGCGATTCGATTGGTTTATCGAATGGAAACAAACGTGCGTTGCTTTGGATTGGTTAAGCGAACGCATGGGTGAAAAAACTTCATGACCGAGAACTTTCTAGAGTTTAATCGATACTTTGCTTTGACGTCATACTGCAACACGATTGGCCTTCTCCATATTAGTTTGTCTTTTTTTTTTTGGCAGGAAAACGAAGAGTCCATGTTTTGATCTTTTCATCCATTGCTTGATAGAACAAATAACGAACATTTACCGAAACCATTTTTCAAGGTCATACGAAAATCGCTCTATTTCTTAAACCACTTCACGACAAGAACGTGGTATACGTAAGTACTAGTTTTGAAACACTGAAAAACAGCCGGCATTTTTGGATTGGTGGTGGAGAATGCAGGTACTTGTTTGACAAAGCGCAGATTTGTTGCGTTTCGCGCAAGTTTCGCCACCTCCCCTTCCGCCTCGCGCCTTGCAATTTTATAGAGCAATTTTGACTGTTTCTTTTTCGTGTGTTATAGACGGCATATTGTGAAGGAGAAAGGTTTTCCTTTAATCGAGAGCCTAATGTTTGAGGACCATGACCTGATAAAAAGAGCTGCAACTGAGTGCGTGTGTAACATGGTTATGTGCGAAGAGGTGAGTAATTTAAAACTTCAAGCTTATTGAGAGGTTATCGCTAACCCCACTCCACTTTTTTTTGCGTTCCGCGTCGACTGTTCTTTTCATATCCCATGCTCTCCATTTTTAGTCATTTCCTCAGCACCTGCCAGCCTTTCAATGCCACGTTTGTTCCTCTGTTTTGAAAATTATTTTAAGACAAATCTATTCCAAACCAGGACACTCGTGTTACAGGTATTCATCCGAGACCGCTCTTCTCTTTAACTCCCTGGGTTCTTAACTACAGGTGTTTAAAATGTTTGAAAAAGAGGATGCCCCAACTGAGAGAGTGAAGCTGATGACCCTGCTTTCCGGGGAGGACGACTTTCAGCTGGCACGGTGAGATTTACTTCCTCTTTAATCCTTCAATTCCCAAGAATGACCAACATCAGTTTTCTCCCAATAAAATCAATACATAGTCAAAAGAAAAGGTTATGAGAGTTCTTGAAATGATCGCCAAAAAAAAATATGCTGTCAACTGGTACACCTAGGCTAGTCGTCCATTGATGGTTTAGTCATTTGTTTTGTCATCATTTCATGTCAACTTGTTTTCTTTTTATTATTTCTTGTCTGTCTTAACTTATAGGGCAGCCTCGGGTGCATTAGCGGTCCTCTCGTCTAGTGAGAAAGTCTGTAATCAAATAATTAAGGTACTATTATCAAACATATTATCCCCTTCTGACAAGTGCTTCTCCACCGCAAAGCGTGCGCGTGCGTTCTCAAGCGTGCGCGTGCATTCTCAACCCCTCTTGGTTATTACGCATGACACCAGGCCACGCGCGGCCGTGAGATTAGAGGCTCTGGTGACGAGAATGGCTTTTACGCCGCATACTGTGTACGTAGGCGCGCAAAATAGTGAATTGTGAAGGTGAAGAGGCTTATATATTGCTTATAGTATTACACGCACAAGTGTCCCCGAGCAAAAGAAAAACTGACAAACATGTATAGAGTTCAACCACATTACAGGGGGGAAGAAATATGGCTTTGCACGACGAGCGAATGGTGGCAGGTTGTTATGAAATTTGAGGTCCAGTAGGGGGACAGCTTATGTATCACTCAAGTATGTATTAATCTTACGAGCTGCTTTATTTTCTTTATAGGTGTCGTCTTACATGGATATACAGAAGCAGTTGCTGGTGTCTGACAAAAAAGAGTTGAGACACAGGTAACGTTATGCTATCGTCTTAGGTTGGTAATGTGGTTTTCAAAACTGACATGATGAACCGGGAGACTCCTTCTTAGACATTCTCTTCGCTTGTCACGCAACGACTTTCCCATGTGTTAGAGAGGAGTGCGTGACGAGGCAAAACAAGTTGTTTGGAAATCTACGCTATAGCTGTTTTTTTTTTTTTTTTTTTCCTTTCCGATTTATAAGGTAATGTGTATTTGTTGATACTCGCGAGCTTTAATTTCTTCATGATTATCCTTTTCTGTAATTTACAGGGGAGCACATATTGCCGCAAACATGATCGCTTCAAACAAGGAAATCGCCACTAAGGTAGGAAGAGTATATTCCAGCAGCGTGCTAAGTGACTGACCGACTTATTTTCCAATCGACTGACCAAGCGTAGAACCAGGCTACAAACCCAAACGACTGGCTGACTGAACAACCGACGCACTGAATGAATGCCTGCTGACTGTATAATTAATGACTCGCTCCGTAACCTACATAACTGGCGAATTAATGTCTATTCTGACTGTTTCATTTCAGATCATTGAAAGCGAAATCCTTGAAGTTCTGATGGTATTCTCCAAAGATACTGATCCTGAGATGTCCATGGCTCGAGAATGCGCAGAAAGGGCGTTACAAGCTGCTGTAGAAATGAATCTTATTAAGCGAAATGACGAACAAAATTGAATCGATACCAGAGAAACACTATATCATCGCGTTCTGACAAGTTCGCTAAAGCAATAAGGCCCATCTAGCTCCCAGATTCCGTTCGTAAAATTCCCGCCCAGAGATCCAACCCCTTACCCCATTAATATACCATTTTTCACGAAAAAGGTACCCCTTTCGTACACCTTCTACTGACAAATGGTAAACCTTTTACATACCTTGTTTAGAACTTTGCATCCCTTTTAACTGCTGCAAGAGATAATGAGCAAGATCATTCTCTCTTGATTGCTGTTAATGAATTGTCTTTTAAATAGGAATCAATCGCGAAAATAGAACGTTTTCTCAACTAAGCCATAAAATTCTTCTGTTAGCCCTTTTGGACCCTTTGACCGACCCAAATCACAAATTTCACTACCCTTTTATATGCTTCAACTACTGAAATCACTACCCTTTCATATACCTGAAGCCTGAAAAAGATACCTCTTTCGGGCGGAGCATCGGCCATCATAGGGAGTACCCCCTCCCCCCGGGGTTAAACTCTTCGAGCAGAGCCTCCTCTTGTTTTCTTGTTGATCGAGGAGGAGAAAGCCTTTGACGTCGCCTCAGCCCGACCTTCTGGACTAGTCAACCTTGTTTTCTCTCGTCGAAATGGCTTTTTCATTGCGAGAATCCGTTTGTTGATAAACCGATGGTCATTACTGAGCCGATGAAATACCGATTATCAAAACAGTGATCAAAACTGTAGCGCTGTGCCGGACCAATTGAGCTAGCAAGCCAACTGGGGGATGGTCATATTATCTTTATCATGCATAAGCGCTTCTCCAATGCATTGCGCATGCGTTCTCGACCCCAGAACTCTTTACTATTCGGCGCATGACACATGATGGCCATGTGCAGCCATAAGACTCGAGACTCTGGTTACTTGAATGGCTTCTACGCTGCAATACGCAGTCCGCGGCTTTTAGCCCTGGCTTCAAAATTGTATCCTAGCAAAATGCAGCGCATGCTCAAGAAAGATCTCAATCGATTCATTCAGTCTTTCCCGAGTACGCGAAAATCGAGCAAGTGAAAGAAGGTCAGCACTCGTTAACATCCGTCGAAAGGCCCTTGGACACCTTATGAAGTTTACACAAGGTAGATTAAAGTGCACATAGCATCAACCCCAACCCAAAAAAGGAACCTAACCAGTTTAGAAGACTAGTACAGCAGAAGTTGGCTGGATCTTGTGGGGGCTTTAGGGTGCGCTGATAATTCTTTGAACTAAAGCATTCTTTTTAACTTACGTTTAGAAATGGAAGTTTCAAGGGTAAAAGTTTATGAAAAATGCAAATATTAAAAACGTGAAAAACGCTAAAATTGTTACCACTAAATATGCGCGGGGTGAAGCAATGGGTAACAAGTGTCAGGGACCATCCATAGCATAGCAAAAAAAGCACTTTGAGTGTCTGTATTTAGCGCGAAAGTACTAATTGACGACGCTATATTTATGTCCCCTAATGGAGACGGGACCACCATATTAATAGGTTATTTCTGAGTTCCAAAAAATCTCACTTTTAAAACGAGGCTAAGTGCGAAGTCATTGATATGAAAATGATTTTCAATTATTATGCAAATAAAACTCATTTTCACAACAAAGGTTTCGCACTTAGCCTCGTTTTGAAAGTGAGATTTTTTGGAACTCGGAAATGGCCTATTGGTCATTCGAGTCGCGGGAAGGTCTAGCCGTTTGCGGCGCAAAGACCTTCGTTTCTCAGTTATTTTCGGGATGGTTGATATTGGTCCGGCTCCGGAAATCGAACTGCCACATCTCGCTCTAACGACTGAGCTAATCCTCCCACGGGAAACACATATAGCTGGTAATTTCAAATTGAGAATAATTTATTGTATTTAGCCAATCCAAAGCTCGATAACTTTATCCCATGTGGAACATAAGGTACTTTATTATTTCTTCATCGCCTTACGAGGGTGGGGTGTTTTTTGGTGTTACTAGCCATAATTGGTTCCCTGGATCAATTAAGCCCTCTGGGTAATTGTCCACCTACCCCTCCTAGTCCTCTTGCCATTTTCTAAAGGTAAATTGCTGTATCTCAAACCTTCGCGGTTTAAACGATTAGATTTATGAAGTGGCTCATCAATTGTTTTCACAAAATATTTTCAAAACTGGAAAGTAACTTTTATCGTTAACTTACTAAACATCGTGTTATGGAAAATGCGTTCAGTTTATCTCAAACACGGAATTTCAAAGAAAATCTTTAAATATTTTCTCCTCTCTGCGGGGAGCTTGGGTAAAATGCACAGGTACTGGGTAAAAGGCTCGTCACCAAGCTATCGCGGAAATCAAGATGGCCGGAATCGAAAGCGGTAGTTAGTCGCGTCAAAACATTGACCGAAAATATATGTCCATGATCGTTTCAACTGTTTACTCTTGCCAGGTATGCTCTTTTCATGATAAATTACGAGTGTATTCTTAGAAGTAGAATAAGCTGTCATTGTAATCCAGGGAACTAGGAATTTAACGAGTGAATATGATGGTCGAACTGAAGCTTATGCAATAGTTTTAAAATATTGAGCCTTTGATCACTTGTTAAAGCCTTTTAATTCACTCTTTAAAAACGTAGCTTGAAATTTTGAAACCAGTTAGGGGAGCCATTAATGCACGAAGAAAGTAGTTAAAATGACTGATTCAGTCTACTTTACCTTTTTTATATTACGTTTACTTCGATTGATCCATGTCCAGAATTTGTTGTTGATTACTTGAAAAAAAAGGAAGCATATTTAGCTTACGGTATTTCTCGATTAACCAACGAGGTCCAAATAAAGTTGAAGTCTTAAATACCCCAGTTTTTACTGTACTAGGAGTATTGGCAGAAGGGTGATAATTATGCTTCTGGTATTTGTTGTCATTTTCCATCTGTCAGGCAAAAATGGGGTAAGATTTCCATTCCACCATTTCTTGTGCATGCAGCAAGCTCATACGTACTATTGATCAGGCCCTGGTTGCTCAAACTTTGGATAGCGCTTTCCACCAGATATATTGTTATCGAGCAGTTAAGTATTAAGGAATCAATTTGCGTTATCCAGTGGATTGCGCTACCCACCTTTTAAATAACTGGGGCCTGTAGGTTTGTACAATACCCACCTCAATAACCACTCTCATTAAAGTTATTAAAAGGCTGTAGTCTGCTCAGAGGGGAAGTCAGGTTTCAACGTATCAATTTCTCCTTAATGACTTTGATTAACACATTATCACTGAACAGTGTTTAAACATAAACCATTATGGTAATTTCCATATTTTAGATGAGAGCATTGACTGTTGGATGCTGCAAGACAGGAGTTCATCCATTGCTTACATTGACAAGAACTCAAGTGTTAAAAGCTGTCTGTCTTGTTGCTCCTGTTCCCCCTTTGCCACTGTCCAAGACTGCAAGGAGTGTTTACAGTGCCATAGCACGTTCAGGAAAAAAACGTTGTATGTACCATCAGATAAAAGCTGTGCCACAAAAATGCTCTCGGATCTCCTCTACTCTTGCTTTTGAGGATGATACATGTAATCCGACTGATGCAGAAATCAAGCTTAACAGAAGAATTATGTTGACACTGACAGTTGAAGGCCAACTTCAATTGTATAAAAGTGTCAAGACATCTGTCAATAATGTAAACAGAGTTGCCTTCCTTTTCAACATTGCCAAAATCATTGGAAAAGATAGATCTCAGCAACAAATCCTTGAACATGAAAAAGAGCTTGTCAAGCATGGTAAAAGCAGTACATACATTGATTTGCTGGATAATATTGCTGATGTGCTGAGCAGGTGTCACTCCAGACATTTAGCTAATGTGATGTGGGCATTGGGGAAAATAAATGAGAGAGATCACCGACTGCATCTGGTGTGCAAGCAAGAGATTTTGCAGCAAAATATGTCAAGCTTCAACTATGCAGAGATCTGCCAAATTGTAAATGGGTGTGCAAACCTGCAAGTCAAAGCACCAGAGATATTTTCAAGGTTCCAAGATGTCATTTTAGCTGGAAACCTTAGTAGCAATCACCTTGAAGATCAGAGCATTTCTGGTATATTGTTATCATATGCCAAGACAAACAGTGGTGACAAAAAACTTTTTCATCATTTTCTCAAAGAAGTTGTTTCAAGGAACATAATGGTCAGCAATCGTGTTATTGCTGATATTGTGTGGTCTTTTGCTAAAAAAAGAATTTTTGACGATGACTTGTTCAACTTGGTCCAAAGTGAAATAATACAAAGAGGTGCACTTGACTTTAATAATGCTGACATTGTAAAGATTCTTTGGGCCTTCTCCAGGGCAGGCAAAGGAACCAAGCAGCTTTACTATTTATTTGACAGCGCACTTGTTTCAAGAGGTTTTAAAACATTTCTAAGTGGAGAACTTGTAGAAACTGTATGGTCATTTGCAAAGGCAAAGATGAAGAATGCTGAAGTCTTTGACCTGTCTGAGAAGGAGATTTTAAGTCGTGGCATGGGTCGATTAAGGACTCATGAACTTGTTTTATTTCTCTACTCCTTCACATTTGCCCAAAGGGAAGACGTAAATGTTAGCTTCGTAGAGAAGATTGAAGAAGAGCTTTGTTTGAGAAATGCAACTGAATTTGATATTGGTGCATTGTGTCAAGTGACCTGGAGCCTTGCAAAAGCAGGTGTAACAGAAAGCAAGTTGTTTGGTTTAGCAGAACAACAAGTGCTTAAATGTGATGTACAAAAGATGTCAAACTCAGAAAAGTTAATGGTTATGCGAGGATTTATTAATGCACAAAAGACAAGCAAGGAGCTCTTTCAGTTTCTCTACTCCTCTATCTCAACACCTAATCTTTCAAACCTTACTGAAGCACAGATTTGTGAGTTTGTTTGGTGTTTTTCTCGAGCCAATGTCGAAGTGGATAGCCTATTCAACTTTCTGGAGAAAGAGATCTTGAACAGACAGAAGTACCATTTTAGCAGGAAGCAACTTAATGTTTTAAAGAAAGGCTTTCTTAGAGTTGGAAAGGAATCCAAAGAACTCTACAAAGTCTTGTCGCAATATTAAATATAATTTTCTTTATTAGCCGGGGCAGGGAGGGGGTACATATACATTACCAAGTTTCAGCACATAGTAATTTCAATGAATTATCCTTGCATACGGGTATATATGGTGACTGAGAAAGGAAAATGTTCATCTATCTGAAGATTTTAGTTTTGAGATCTCTGTCATCATTTTTTTTTTCCATCCTGAGCCATCTGCACCCTCTCCTGATTTGAGAAAGCATGTGGTCTTTTTCTCTGGCACACTTTCCGTCAGCAACTAAAAACCCATTCACACCAAATCTGGCTTAAACATGTTTAAAAGCTGTTCAGTTTAACCGGGTTTAAATTTGTTTTCTTCATAGAAACTACTTATTGTACTTTTATTGATTGCAAATTTAGTACAATTACATAACATGTTGAAGTTAAGTTTCTGTGTAAAAGCCTGTGTTCTAGGTTTTCAAAACTGCTTTTCATTTTCTTAAAACTTAGTTGAATTAAACATGTTTACTTGGTTTTTAAACAGAGACTCACAGCCACGATCGATTTGCCCTACCTTGGTCTCTATATATCAAATGCAGTTGAAGGGCCGACTCCTTTTGTTAACAATAAAACCAGGGTAAAATTAGAAGAAGAAAGATACTTCATTGGTGGGCATGCCACGTAAGAGTTTAGTTAGTCAACCAGGTATCTGAGACCTGTGGATAAAGTCCTATGTAGGAGAGGATCTAGGTTAAATACTGACCGATTTCCTAAACGAGCGCCAAAGGCGCAATCCTCTAGCGGAGTCCAGGAACATGCTTCCCCGGAAGATTTTTTGGATTGTAACTCCCTAAAATCCCTTTTCTTGGGTTTCCGAGTTATTCAGACAAGATATTGGCCAGATTTTTACTTAAGATTTTTATACATATTTTTATACGTAAAAAAATACATTTATTTCGAAAAATCTGACGGATTTTCGTAAAATGGTGGAAACTGGTGTGGAGCCGCCTCTGCTGTGGTGTTACCAGGACTTTTGCGTGATATAATAGACCAATTCCGATGTATTAAAATTCATACATGGCTGCGAGGCTTGGGGGAATAAAACAAAAGAAATCATCCTGAGGCTCAGTGATGAATAAACATTTCTTTTGTTTTATTCTCCCAAGCCTCGGAGCCACGTATGAATTTTAATATATCGAAAATGGTCTATTAATATTCAACCCCTGAACACTCTCGTTTGCCCTCATTATATTAACCAAGGTAAGGTAGCGTTCACCGATAACCGTAACAAATTGCACCTATTTTTTCGCCCGTTATACCGTACTTTAAGGCGCGTTTTAGACGGAGCCCGTAAGCACGCTCTCAAGGGGAAGGGGCGCTCATTCCCCTCGCCCCCCTCCCCCCTCCCCTTGGCCGAGAATCTCGCAAGCGAAAAAAGGTACGACGACATTTAGTGTACCAAGTTTGCGTTTGTTGCGACGCATTTTTTTTTTTTCTCCTTGTACATTAAAATGGCAGTATCGATTAACACTTGGTTGGGTCAAAACAAAACGTCAAGCGAAATATGCAAATTAAACTCTCCTCACGACCTAACGCGGGGATGAATTATCTATTGGACAATCTCGTTTCCAGAGGCCGCGATCCTTTTGGTCAGCGACGGGAAAGGGACCCCTGAGGACGAGGTTACCTATTGGAGTGCTCAATTTCTCTCACTTGAACGCTCTCCTGCGCAGAGGCTTCCCATGCTTTTAAAAAAAAACCGGCGATGGGAAGAGGGAAAAATCTCTTTTCCCCTTCCAATCGCCCCACGCGCGCCTTCTTTGTTTTCCTTTTCCCCAACCTCCCTCCTACATTATTGAATAGCCCACGTTCAGAGATATTAAAATTCTAACATGACTCCGAGGCTTTAGGGGCAAAAATTGCAAATTTTTCACATCTCGCAACTCCCAGAAGAGACTTGAGCACAAAGAAAACCAACCGAATCAGACACTTGACTCCCGATAAAAATAAATCATGGTGAATTATATTTGCCATATATAATTTTAAAACTTGTATTATGGGCCAAGCAATGGTCGCTTATATGCATTTATAAATTTTTCAGAAGAGCTAGAATAAATATTAATTTTTTTTTCAAAAAAGCCTACCCTCGGACCTCGGTTAAGAAAGCCCGCACTCCGCACGCTTAGCAGTACGGGTAGGCCTTCCCTCATTTTTCCTAAGAGCGATATAAATACTCGAGTTCACCAATATGTCAGGCGCTCTCTCTCTCCTGTTATTCGCTCGATATCCCTGAGCCGGGACTGCTCCCAGCTTACGCCTGTTTCAAACGTCGTGCTACTGCCGTGCTAAGCTGGCTCGACTGTAGCACGACACTAGCACGACTTGGTTTCAGACGTCGAATTTAATTCAGTCGAATAGAACGTTGCCGAAGACAAAACACAAAAATAAAGAAACAGTTTAGGAAACTTTTGAATGTATTCTAATGTATTTATAATTTATGAATTGAGTTCGGCACGGCAGTAGCGCGACGTTTGAAACCAAGTCGAGCTACTGCCGTGTTTCAAACGTCGCGCCACTGCCGTGCTAAAGTCGAATTTAATTCGATCAATTTAGTTCGGCACGGCAGTAGCACGACGTTTGAAACGGGCCTTACTTTTAAGACGGGTCTTCATAATATCATTAGCCTCCCCGCAGACGTCCTGTGGGGTTTGTTTTTGTTCGTCACGCATTCACTTTTCCCCACGGAAAAATGAATGCGTGACGAACAAAAACAAACCCCACAGGACGTCTGCGGGGAGGCTATAATATCATCAGATCTCTTTAATTTCTAAGAAGGATCGTAGCTAGGATCTGGAGAAAAGGTTTAAGAGCTCTTTTTAAACCTTTTCAAGTTATAAAACTGCACAACTTTCAGCGCAGAAGAGTTGAAAGGGACATCCACACAGAACTGTGGTGAGTTACAACGGCGCACCACAAAGAATTTTGAGGTTGTGTGGTTGAGAAATCAGGAAGAATAGGATAACCAGAAAATAGGACTACTACAGGATTATTTTGCGGGGAACACTCGTTTTTTTATAACTGTTCTCCTTGAAGGAATTGTCACCCTCCCCTCCTAGAATTTTTTTACGGATCACCCCTGACTCACTTCCGCCTAAGCATAAATAGCACACTACACACAATGGCGTCGCTTGAAGCAGGAGAGGTTTCTCCTCGGTTTGATAAACTTTTGAAGGATGTCGTCGGTCATCTGAGCCCTGAAGAACTTAAATATGCTGTATCGTCGATCAAAACGAATTTTGAGAAAGGAAAGTTCGCGGATAAAGGAGATCAGGATTTATATTCATGCCTGCATCTCTTTGCAAATCAGGGTCTTGTGTCGGAGGATAATTTGACTTTGTTGGAGAAGTTTGTGGTAACTCCACAAACATCTAAGAAGGAAGGAATTGAGGCAAAGATTAGAGGTTTCAAGGAAATCCGCTTGCGAGAGATTGAGGAACCAACGGCAGCGACGTCAAGAAAGGAATTAACCGGGAGACACAGCGACTTACAAAAGGTTATGTCGAAGTTAACAACCGGTGGATCAAGCGTCTTGAACCTGTATGGATCAAGCGGTGTCGGAAAAACTAGACTTGCAACTGAAGTTTTATGTAAGTGGCAAGGAACGATGAAATTCAAAGTGGACTTGAGAGAAGTGGAGAGGATGGAGGACGTTCACTTCCAAGTTTTACAGGCATTAATGATCGGATCAAAGGAGACAACAACTGTGAGCTATGAAGCGAATCCTGTTATTTTTAAAATGCGGCAGTTAAGGCAACGGGGAAGAGGAGACATATTGCTGCTTCTAGACAACGTTGATCAATTTTCGGGTGGACGCAGCAAGGATACCGCGTGCCTGAATGATGATTTTGCCCTTTTTCTCCAACGTCTTATCAATGTTAAAACTGGCCAAGAGAAATCTTCATTGAAGATTCTTTTAACATCTAGGAGTGCGTTTCGTCACAGTGTGGATAATTACGAAGTGAAAGGTTTGGAAAAGATCTCTTCGGGGGAGCTCCTTCAAAGAAAAGGGGCGCCTGCTATTCACGGTAGCCAAAGAGAGAGACTAGTCGAGATGTGCAGAGGAAAGCCACTATTGCTTAATGGAATGGCATCAATCTTAAGACAGGAGATAGCTGATGTAGAAAGGCTACTTGGAACCATTGAACAAGAGTTAAAGGTGGAGCCCTCCCAAGACTCTGGAGATGAAGAGGCTGAGAAGAAAGAAACGTTTGATGCTAAAGAAGAAGGTATCGATGAGGAACAGCTGTCATGTTTGAAGAAAATGTTCTTTTTCCTTCCAAGTAAAACACTTAAAGAATCTGCTGTTTCAGTATCACTCTTCTGCCGCCCATTTTCGTTGGAAGCAGCAGCTGAGATACTTGGAGTAAACGTTTCGGAAGCTGCAATAAGAATGGAAGGAATGCGTAACAGCCAGGTAGTTTCGGTGGTTCCAGAGTCAAAAGAACTGTTGTATGACATACATCCCTTGATGCGAAAGTTTCTTAAAAGCATTGGCAATAGCCAGGCTTTCTTAGAAGCTTACCAGAAAGCAAAAGACAACTTTTGCAACCATTTCCTTTCTCAGTTGACGACAATTGCAGCCCTTTTGGACAAGGAGTACGTTAAAGCCTTTGACACCTTTGATTTTGACAAATTCAACTTTGAACTTGCCCTGGAAATTTCATTGAAGTCCAGTCATTTTATAATTCCCTGGAAAGATCCTGAAATTGTCATGATTGTTTACCTACTTGAAGTCATGCTCAATGAACAAAAGCAAAGAAGAAAGATTTTTCATGTCTGGGCTGAAAAGGTCGAGGAAGATGGGAAAGAAGGTGAGGATTGTCTTCTATTTGGTTATCTCCTGTTTATTATGGGTAGCTGTTAACGTTCCAGCGATTCAAATAATAAGACACTGCTTTTCCGTTTTAAATGAAATGATTTTTATAACTAATAGACACAACCAAATTAATCCCAACAAAGAACCTTAGTTTTAAGTGTTCGTTAAAAATGATCATTTCCTCTTGATGAGTCATTGATGATCGTGTTCCGGAATCAAAATGTTACTAAACATAATCCCTGTCGATGGGGATTTTTGAAGTACTAGCACTAGATTGCTTTACATAAATTACAACACTGCATGCTGTATATTAGCTATTTAACAATTAGTCGACGAAGGCGACGTGAATATCGGCGAATAGTCACCGAAACGAAGTCGAGGTGACTATTCGCCAATATTCACGTCGCCTGAGGCGACTAATTGTTTTAGTATAATTACATTGATGATTATTCGAGAAAATAAAATTATTGATCAATTTCCGACCCCGAAACATCAAAAAATCTGGCTACCATTTTGAAAACTGCTAGCCTTCAATGCTATAATCACCGCGCGGTGATTATAGCGGGATAAAGCGAATCTCCTAGCCAATCACAGCGCTCTATTTTCGATAGTCATCGATGTAATTATACTAAAGTTGCAGATTTGGCAGCGTAATGCATATCTAAAACGTATATTCTAGAGTTTATTTGATTTATTTTTATTACACTTCTTGGATAACCTGTTCATGCGTTGCCGCCATTTTGCATTGAAAGCGCTACTCACATAATAAAACAAATTACAAATACAACAACAAGAAATGGATAGGACTTAGTCTATCTGACGTAATTTTTAAGTTAAAACTCCATTTCACAGAAACTCAGTCTTCTAATAGTAACTCTTCCTCAGGGCTCCACTTTTACCAAATGGACAGGTTGTTACTTTTCTCTAGCCTGTGTGCTAACTTTTCTCTTGTTTCTTTTTCTCGGTAGGCTCCATGTTTAGAGCAGAAATGCGCTGCTGGGAAGCTTTGCAGGTACTCAATCTTGAAGGATGGGGTAGGGCTGTGGAAGTTGTTCAAGGGGCCAGGGAGTTGCTGAAAATGGTCCAGAAAGAGAGCAAAAAGACTCCGCGTTTCAAGCTCGTGAAAAGCTATTGTCTGCTTGTTGAAAGCGAAGTCTTCAACCTAGCAGGAAATTGGCCAAAAGCACTTAACGGTTTGAGGCGTTCCCTGGAAATAATGGAAGACCAATTGAAAAATCACACAAGCACTTGTAGATGTTTGAACGCCATTGGAAATTGCTACTGCAGTCTGGGAAAACCCGAGGAAGCGATCAGGTTTTACACCAGAGCATACGAAATGCGTCAAAAGCTTTCTGGTTCAAGGGAGCACTTTGACTTGCCTCTGTTTAGAAGTCAAATTGGGACAGCTTATGAATCTATGGCCATTCAAGAGTACAACAAACATAGAATGACGCCCGAGGCCAAAATGAATTTTCTTAAGGCTATAGAATACTATCAGGAGGCTTTAGATCTTGCCAAAGAACTCAAACTCACTGGGATTCTATACACAGCACTTTATAACCGAAACATTGCTAACGCTTACTCATGGCTTATGGAGTTTGAAAAGGCGAAGCCGTTTGCTCATAACGGGTACCAAATTCGGAAAGATATCCTTGGCAAACATCCACTGACTGCGCGTAGCACTTTTCAAATGGCAGAAATTTCTCGTAGTCTTGAGGATTATGATGAAGCTGAAGAATACTACGAAGAAGCATGGGAGATTGAGAAATCTCTGGGACAAGGGAACCACAGTGAAGTTCGGGACAGAATCATTAAAAGCTACGAAGGAATGCTTCCCAAAGGGAGAAAGAGGGCATTTCAGAAGGAAGTCTTGGAGTTTTATCAAAGATCCTGGGACGAGGAGAAAAGCTTTGAAGGGTTTCAGTTCTCTTTGGCGAACATGAAAATCATTGATGCTATAAACGAACGACTTGAGGAAGAGGCTGATGTGAAGACAAGGAGGAAATATCAAAGTGAAGCTTTTTGGTTTTACGAAGGAGCGTGGAATTCTCCAGACACCAAGAGGTTACCTTACGAGCAGAGGGAACACATCTTACTAACTTTAGTATGGTTGTGCAAGCAGGCTAAAAATGAGGCACTGTTTAACAAATATCAAGAGGATTCCTTTAGATTCTACCACAAAGTGTGGAAAAAGAACAGTTCAGAGATGGAACAATGGGAAAGAACTGAGCTGCTTACCACACAACAGAATTTGACCGCATCACTTGCGATTGCGTATACGAGGAAGGCTAACACGTACAAAAGTCTTAACCAGGTAAGACAGACATGCTTAAGTTAGAGCAGAAAACAGTCACTTCTGTTTGTTAGCTCACAGCTGTCTCTTTAAAG
Organism: Porites divaricata; assembly: GCA_038088405.1. Lineage (NCBI taxonomy): Eukaryota > Metazoa > Cnidaria > Anthozoa > Scleractinia > Poritidae > Porites > Porites divaricata. The sequence continues at coordinate 42,490,837 of JBBMOI010000001.1, forward strand.
AGCTCGTTCACGGAACTTTAAGTTGTTGTCTTTCAGTTCAACGTACAAGCATATCTTAAAAATGAAGAACACTAGTTCAATTAGTAACAAAGGTACTTGATTTAGAAGTTGAAGATAAAGGATTAAAATGGATTACAAACAACAGTAAACAACACACTTGAAATCAAGGCTCGATCAATTTTTAAGGTACAGAACCATGATGTTGTTTTAAAGGCTTAGAACGACATTTTGAAGAAATAAAAACCATGTACTAAATTGAGACTGAGAAACTTATTTTGCCTTTCATTTAGAAATTCAAGACGGGAACATTTTCGTTCGTGGCATCAGGTATTATATCATGTGCTTATTTATTATCATCATTGTAAGTTTATGTAATTTGTTTTGCTGAAGGAAAAAAAGCTTCATTCAAACACGTGGCACAAACAACACTTGGAGGCATCGGCGCTTCGGTTAACCAGGCCCATGGTTAGCTCTTATTAACCGAGCGGGAGGTCTGTATGGGAGAATCTTGACCGAGGTCGCCAGTACAGACCGAACGCAGTGAGGTCTGTACCAGCGACCGAGGTCAAGACTCTCCCATACAGACCGACCTAGCTCGGTTAATAAGATGTTTATTATATGGCCAAACAAAAAAGCAAAGGAACAAAAACATAAATTTCGATTTCAACTTTGCTCGTAGCTTCCCCGGCAGGACACAAATTTGCTGCTCGTTTTTCTTTACCTGCTTCCTCGTCAAGGTCCACTCATTCTTACATTTATAATTAGTATTATTAACAGGAACAAGCTAATGTTTTCATATTCTTTGTTCGTAACTTTTTGAGGACAACTGTTACAAGAAAATCGGTCTAGATGCCGGTCTAGATGGGAAAATCTAGACCGCGGTCAAGGTCGATGTTAGCCAATCAAATTCTGGAATTTGTTTGTTTCCAGTCCTCTTGAGACATGGCCATGTAATAATACATTTTATTAACTCACTTGAATTCTCCCTTGTTACAGTAATTTCAATCTGTACGGCCGGACAACTATTAGAAAAATCTGAAAAATATGGACCGTGTAACCTCATCCTATCCTATGGCCTCGGGTTGTAAGGCCAAACTAACAAAAGTAACCATTATAACATGCATAGAATGCTGATTAAAGCAGCTAAGAAGCATAGTTACTAGCCCAGCTGGAAACGAAGTTTCACGAAACAAGCTGACGTTGCGAGGCTGACCGTAGAATGGCACAATTAACAAAATTAAGGCCCCGGACCGCGATCCTTCCCGCGCAACAGTGGAACCCAGTTCTCCGTTTCGTGCCTGCAAAATATTGATTTATGCCAATTCTGATGAACACAAATTTACCGTTTGATAATCATCATCATCATCATCATCATCATCATTTCATTGTTTTCTTTTTAAGAAGAAAATGCTGCCTTTGTTTTACGATGAAAAGGAAACCTTTATTATACCTGCTAAAACTGTTTCGAAAGCATTTTGTAAAAGCGTGCACTTATAAATAAAGAAAACTAAATTCTGACCGTGTTGACCGACTCAAATTTGTCAATGAAGGATTTAATAGCAAAAATAAATAAGCAACAAAATCTATCGACATTCTGTTTTTTTATTGTTTTCACGATTTGCTTCTTTTTAATTTTCTCACTCTTAATTTGCCGACAACACTGTCGGAAGATCTTTTACCAAAAACGCTTTCAATGCAAATTGTTTTGGATTTTAAATGGTTTTTTTTACCTTCACCTTTAATTTCAACAGAACAGTGTCCTGACGATGATGATGATGACGATGATTCTGATGATTTTAGCGATAGTGATGACAGTGATAGCGGTCAAGATGGTGGTGATGATGCAGGTGATGCTAGTGATAAAAATGAAAACAGTGACAATATCGGCAGCGCTGAGGGAGATGAGATCACAAAAGAACAAGAATTACCACAGAAAATCAATAAACGTAGCCAGGAGGGACAGGGAGTAGAGTTGGATGGAGAGAGGAAGAGGCGCAAGTAAGTAACTAGTATATTATTATACATAGGCGTAATCTCAGATTACGGAAGTGCGTTCTAGCCTTCTTAGGTTTACTGTCAAATTTGACGTTATTTCCTAATACTCTGATTGCTGCAAAACGCTTCCTATATGTTTTTTTAATTTTTTTTTTTAAATAAAACAACACAAAACGACTACGAAAAAAAGAAAAGAGGTGTGCCCCGGTAGGGGTCGAACCCGAGACCCTCGACGTGTAAGGGCAGCGCATTATCCACTGAGCCATGCAACCATTGCTAAGATCATAAGCTAAATTAATTGTATTTAAAATTTTTGTGCCCACGAAATAAATTATTCAAGATGGCGCAGAAAATGCAGACGCGCGAGGAATTGAGTACCACAGGAATCCCAAGACTATGTGTTGCGTTCTCCTAACGTCGAAGGCAAGGATATTTGCTCAAATGTGCTACTGATTTGTGACCTAAGTATAACATTTTTGTTATCTGCCCAGGAAATAGATTGCATGACAGCTTATTTGCTATCATTTAATCTCTGTAACAAAGATCTAGCGCCTTCGAAACGGCAGCGTTTAAATCTCCTTACAGCGTCAAATTATGTATATCTACTAAGTTGATAAGACAAAATTTTTGTCCATATAATAAATATGTCGAGTGCTTGTAGACATCTTAGGTGCTTGTTTCGACCTCACTTGCAAACTTTTAAGTTTGCTACTATAAATCATAGTAGCAAGGTGTCGCTTGTTGCCGCCTTTGTTGAAGATATTGCAAAATGCATGAAACATTTAGCCTTCTTAAAAGCTATAGAAGCCGAATGGCTTGCTCAGCTAGTAAAATACCACCGCCACAGTCTCTTTTGAAACCAACCCCTTTATTCATTATATATGAGAAATTTAAGAATACCACTTGAATATTTTTCTTTTGTGTTTTAACAGACTGTCAGATGACAATCTTCCTTCTACGTCTGTATTTCAAGTCCCTCTGGTAAAAAATGAAGACCTTGTTGCACTCGAATTTCCCCAAAAATTAAAATCCACAGGAGGGAATCTCTCGCTGAGTTCGGTAAGCCGAGCGTAATGTTTAGGGTGTACATGTGGGCATTTATTTGCTTACTGTTTTCGCCTTTTGAGTGAAAAGCACTTTAATTTCGTTATGCTAGATCCCTGCAATAATTCAAAGTTGACAGGAAAGTGTTCAGTTGTTTCCTGAAATTTCAGAACTGTATTGTACTTCACAAATTTTTTAGTGTTTTTGAAGCTTTTTTGTTATCACGGCAAACCTTCAGAAAACTGACAAACTGAAGTTTATTTCCGTATAATTCGTCAGGGTTTTTTTTTTAGCAAATGGCTGCCGATTAAATTTTTAAAAAAAAATTCAGATACAGCGAGAGTGATCATACGAAAGTGGTTTAGCATAGATTATTTGAACGTCTGTCAGATCGTAGACCATTTTAGCAGAGGAGCAGCGTATGCTTATTAGTGTGCAAGTGTACCTGGTTAGTAGTGTATGGTTGTTGTTAATTAGATGGGTTTCTGAATTTATATAGAATAAAGAACTAAAAGGGTAAAAATTATAAAATCCTGAGTATCAGTAATGGATGGGAGCCATTCTGTTAGTGCGAAGCAAGCACTATTAGTTTCTACATCATTCTATCTAATCAACGATAAGTACCCGTGGAATTCACGTTTGCTCTCTCTGTGGTGCAGGCTATTCCTACAATAATTCAGCAAGTGACTTTCTATGTAGTAAAAATAACTCCGACAGACATACTTCAACTTCCATTTCGCCCAAGCAAATTTTGGTTTTATAACAATTACAATGTCTCCTGGGCCGTTTTACCGAAGTACGTTCACTGGTTGCCATAGACTCGATACTCTGAGTTGGAAAATGCCCATCGAGTTTTGATTAGTGTACCGACAGGATGAAATAAACAAGCCCTACAGCCACAAATGCCTCAAGGAAAGTTCTTTGAATTCGTAGTTGTTGCCACTGGTTACGACAGATACCTCCTGTGAATGAGTTATTTCAATGTAAACTTCATGGAACCTACGCAAGCGATCATAAAATATGTTTTACAGAAAAAAATGTTGTTTAAATGTAAAATTTGTAGTTATAAAGACTTTTTTCTCTGTGGAGGGTAATGAATACTTCAGGATTATATCGTAGTGTGTAAACATCATCTGTCTTCCGTTATCTTTTTATTTTTATAAAACTGTTATTAAAAACACCGTCAGCAGTCACAATGAAATCTTAATTGCACAGTGTTTACCCCAATAAGTTCTTCATCTTTTTGACTGATTGTTTCGTGACTAGACTGCAATAATTGTTTTGAAAAGAATTCATGGCAATTAGTATGGAAATGCAGATCGCAATTAAACTTGAACTCTACCTAAAATAAAATTAGTGTGATTGGTTCTTTTGGGAGGTGTGGCTATATCAGGAGTGTTCAAAAGAGTGGGACGCTTCAACGTCGTTCAGTTGGTCAAGAGTTTGGATTAGCGCCTTATTTACGTGCAAGGTAAGTACACATCTTTAAAAAGGAAGTTGTATTTGATCATTTAAGTGTTTCAGGCTATTCAGCTGAGTTGCACAAACACGACTTTTACTATCAGTGTAACTTCAGCCCAAAGAGATGTCGGTTTGCGTTGATATTTTTTTTTTAACGTCTGTCACATGAACAAAGAAAATTAAATTACTGAAAAATCTTGAAAAAACAGAAGTCAGCTAGAAGTACTCGTTCGAAGATATTAAAGTAGTTCGAGAAGTCCTGCTTTGTAAAAGACCTGATTCCGTTTTCGAACAAACAAATTCAAGTCAGGGAGACAAGGTGGGTAAACGTTGCAATGGTATTGGCGGTGGTGTTAGGAAAACAATAGAAATGTGATGGTTAAGAAACTTATGTCCAGTTTTAGAAAGGTTTGGTTGGCGGAAAGGGAAGAAAATCACTCGATTTCCAACTTTAAGTCGACTTTGGTGAAACTATTTCAATCAATCATATATGTTAACACGTTGTGTCTCGTAGCTAAAACCTCTTTAACATACGAACTCGTATAATTACAAATTTCATTTTACCTTTTTTTAATAGGTAAAATCTTTCAGGCCATGCTGACACAAATATAAGCTATAATAAGATAAAGACATGATCCCCTCTCGAATGAAAACTAAAATGTATGAAAACTTCTTAATAACAAATAGATCACGAAGTTCACCTTTAAAATCATCTCCATCTCCGCGAGACGTAACTAGTGGGATGATAGACTGTTCCATACCAAACAGATGCACGAATTCTTCTTACCTTAACTGAGATTAAACTGAGGTACCTCTAGCGTTTAACCTCGACATCTATGTAAATATAGATCTTTGCTCATATTAAGTTTTTAATATAGGATTGGAAGGGCTTAGACCATCTAAGCATTAAGACAGCATTAACCATGTTAACACCAAAGTTTATAGTGTAAGTAACGTGTTAAAGTTTATTTAAATTCTGCGTAAAAGCCTGTGTTCTTGTTTGCTGTTGCTGGTTTCCATATTCACTGACCTGGCGTGAATTGGGCATGTGATCATTAATATGGCAGATATGTCATTCGAGCAAAAAAGCAAAAAGATTTTTAAAAAAGATGATTAGTGAAAGGCAGCGTACATCTACTTTTAAACTGCACAACAATTTCAGTAATCACGACTGCTCTTTGAAGCCACAAAAAAATATGAGATCTCTAATTCACATACATTGTTTTCTTCCAGTTTTTATTGAGAATTATCCTGTCGTTAAAATTGACTGGAAGATGTCTCCATTGTTTTTCGTGATTTTCTTCTTGGCTGCAGTGGGTTATGCAAATGGTATGTTCAAGAAAGTAGAAATGTAATGTAATGGTATTTTTATGTAATATTTTTTGGGGAGCAAAGATGGCGCAGTGGTGAGAACGCTCGCCTCCCAGCAATGTTGCCCGGGTTCAAATCCCGGCGTCGACACCAAAGGTGGGTTGAGGTTCTTGATGGTTCTCTCCCTTGCCCCGAGAGGTTTTTCTCCGGGTACTCCAGTTTTCCCCCGGGGTACTCCGGTTTTCCCCCGGGTACTCCAGTTTTCCCCCGGGTACTCCGGTTTTCCCCTCTCCTCAAAAACCAAACCTTCCAAATTCCGATTCGTTTGAAAAACGAGCTCGCAGCTCAAAGTTTTTAGGCGCCGATAAAAACTGGACTGGAAGTTTTTACGGCTTTTAGAGGAGGCTTTTCAGCATTAGTTCAGTGCATTAGAAATATCTTATCTATCTGACTTGATGTTTGAAACAATACGTCGTAAAAAAAGAGCCATTTGTCCAGAAAAAAGGCCAATTAACACCAAGGTATACACACCTAATATATGCTAAACTTATACTAAGAAAAGCTAAAGAAAACTATCAGTGGCCAACCACACATACAGCATATATTTCAAAACATTCAGTGCAGCAACAATGCACACTTTTATTTAAACTAAAGTAAGATTTAAGAAAAAATTGCCTTGCCTACTGGCAAAAACAAAATTGACAGTAAAGCCTGGAATCAAATGAATTTAACATACTGTAGGAAATACTTAACCGGGCTTTTTTTGCTTCCGGCAACCTGGTCGGGGGGAAAGCCCCCTCCGCTATAACTTTGAGCTGTTAATGATAAGGCCCCTAAAATTACATACAACAATGCATTCATCGTTTCGAACTTTTAGGCATCGCTTGATTGACACAATGACAATGTTGAATTCATTGGCGGAATTCAAATTCCATGAATTTTTCCCATAAAGGCAAAATTATCTTTAACAATAGCACTAATGACACGATGACGTCATTAATCATTAACGAAAGATCTGGAACCATCCGCCATCTTGGATTCGCCCTACGTTAATTAAAGGTATTCCATTTTACTTATAACCCATATAAATGAGGGCAATCGTGATAGAAAAATTGATCTGTCTGTAAAAGGATGTTTGAGAAGCAAAACGGTCTTCAAGTTATACAAATTGCAAGAAAAATAAACGCTGTTAAAACTTTAACACAGAATCTGGCATTTGGTCATTTTAAACAAAGTTTCGTCTGAAGTCTTAAAAAGCATGGCTAACAAAAGTCGGTTGTCATGGTAACGCCAATGTTGACGCATACGTCACGGCGACTTTAAAATGTTCCCAGATAACTTTAAGGAAAAGTCTTTAAGTTTGGTGGTCATAGTTAAAACATAAAATAAAATTTTCAACGTCGCGTTGAATGAGTAATTAGCTGTGAGTACTAACGAACAAGTTCTTATGATTGGTCATTTCTGTGGGTCGATAAAACAATTGAAAAGGAATGTGGTCCGAATGTGAACCGCCGTTTGTTGTGGGAAGAAGCGCTGCTTGAAGAGACAAAAAACGGCTACTAAGGAGACTGAGTAACAATATGCCTTATCTAAAAACACTCAACAGGCTAGCAAAACAAACTGAATTGACAATAAAACCTGGAATCAAATGAATGTCACTGTAAGAATTAACCGAATTTTTGAGCTCGGGGGAAAGTTATTAACTTAAAAGAGGAGGTACTGTTTTCTTTCTTGCTTAGCTTAGCCAATGAGCAAATTGTTCCACAATTCAGTGATGCACTGACCTTAAACGACCTTCCCGATTCCATGATATGACGAAAACTTGTTCAAAATGAGCTTTGCTGGCCCTAATCTGCGATCAGGTGGCCCTTCCCTTTTTGCTTTGGAGGTGACATTCGCGCTTTTCCCTGAAAAAAAAAATGCCTGATTGCAGATTATGCTGGCCCTGTCTTGTCTCTCTTCCTTATACTGATTTGTTGATAAAGTAATCAGTATGTCAATTATATTGGATTCTTCTTGCTTTGCGCCATGAAGTACTAAACACTACAGGGTGTCCAAAAAGTTCGTTCCTCTACTTTATAAGTCTGTATGTCAGTACGATTGGACTTGGGAAGCAAATCATTTCAACAAAATCTGTGTACTTTTTGTGCCATCTTTTGACTCGAATATTCGATTTGTGTACTTCCGGGCCAAAGGTGCGCGTGCGCGAGTATATTTTCCAGCTACATATTTTTTGTATTTCATAGACGAATTGCTCGAACTCCTTCTGTGTTTTTTGTGAATATCACGAAAGATAAACCCCCTTAACGCAAAAACGTTCAGCTGCGTGAGAGCGTAAGCCTGTATACTTCGATTTACTGGCTTATTCATTGTAGAAATTGCTAAAAAACTGAAAACATCCGAATGTTGGGTGGTAGAATGATCCTGGAAAAATGAAGGTTTTGAAGGCAAGAAAGTAAGGAGAAGACCAAAAGCCCTGAATAAAGCAGCTAGAATAGTTTTAAAGAAAGCTAGATACAAAATAGGAAACTCCACAGGGAAGCTCAGTCTCACATAGTTAGCAAGCCAAATACAAGGGTCATGAAAAGCTGTTTAAAATTTTTAAAATTAGAGGCCCCTGAGGTGGCAAAAAAAAACTCTGCTTAGTCTGCCAATTAACGCCCACCTCGTTTCAAATTTGTAAAGAAGTACAACAGCCTTGCTGTGGAAGGGGGCCCGGGATGATTATCTCTTTTGGATGAACGCCCAAAATATATTTTTTTCAGCTTCCTAAACTAAACAAATATTGTTTGTGAGTTTAACTGGATCCTATGCACCAGGCGATAAAAAAGCTCAAAATGGATCATTTGTAGGTCTACACGCTGTATCCCACTCCATGCCGCAACGGCTACAGAATGTGATTAAAAAACAAAAAGGGCATGCCTGTTACTGAAAGTCTGAATACATGTAGCTGATAGAGAAATAAACATCATCTAGAAATTTCATGTAATAATAAAGTTTTGATCAAAAGTTATAGTGCACGAAATTAGAGGAACGAACTTTTGTGACACCCTGTATTTTTATCTAGACCCTTCAAGTTTTTCTACTTTTTTCCATTCTTTAAACCTTTACTTTACAAACTTTATCACAGCTACTTTGAATTAAACATTAGCGACATCAGAAAACCCTGGACGTAAATTTGCTAATAAAATTGATTAAACATATTTCCTGTATTCGGTGTCCAGACAATGGTGGTCCCAAATGATTAGGGGCCGAGGGGTTTGAGGCCAGGCTGCTCAATCTAATCTTATATTAACAACATCTTGATCTAAATAAGACATGCGCCTCGCTTAATCAATTTTGCACCGTTCAAACTTTTTTCTTACTTTCCCCCCCTCCAACCATCTGTTAACTCACATGTAAATAAATAGATGCAAGTAATATATATATATGTCTATATTTTATCTGTGCAAGACCCTCCTTGATTAGTGTTTTTGCTACTTTGCAGGCCAGCACTATCTCAGATCTTATGTGAAGTAAATAAATGTTGTTGTCGTTGTTGTTTTTTTTACAGGAGGTACCTGTGGCACGGTTGGTGACGGTACTTGCTATTATATTTACGATCCCTGTCCAAAGGGAATGGAAGAGTGCTCTGATAAATATCAGTGTGACCTTGACACCAACAAATGCTGTTGTCCAGCCAAGCCAAGTGTGTACATTTTATTTAAGTATTAAATCATTATGTCTTCTAATCAGTTCACTCGGACTTCATACATTACAGTGGAAACTCTCCTTTGGGACACTTCTATTCAAGGGACAGAAAATTTGGTCCCAGAAAAGCGCCCACATAATCTTTGAATCTATTAGCGGAGCTCTCGCGAGCGAAGCGCGCGCAGCGGAGCACCATGGGTAAGAAAATGTGGTAAACTACCCATCCGAGAAAATTGGGTAATCACGTGACCGTACACCGACCGACCGCAGGACCGTCCGTCCGCACCACAGGCATACCAATGTAAAATAACTCAATCAACAGGTATGGCAACCAAAATGCCACTCGAGGTTTTTTTGAAGGGAAGTCGCATAGCCACCCGCGTCTTGACAACTAAAGAGTCAATGAAGATGAAAACGGAAAGCGGAAATTGTCTCTGTATCCGTGTTTTCTAAAGTATTAAGCTTACATTAATTGTCATGTCCACAAATAAAGAGCAAGAAAAAGACAGAGAAAAAAAGAAGTAGGCGGCAGGCCAGCGAAGCTCAACGAGAAAAAGTGCGACAGAGATCTAGAGCAAGAGATAAAAAAAACAAAGGAGACAATTTTTTGTTGGAAGAACAACATGAAAATTTTGTAGCGACGGTAACAAAATGAGAAATGCAAGCGGCCACCAATGCAAGGTGAAAATGAGCGGCAACGAAAAAAAATTGAACAAGAAAACGTACGGTAGTTCCTCCATAAAACGTGTAATTATGAAGTTCTGGAAGTTTCACGTTGTAGTCGTGCAAAACAACGGCAAAGAAATGTACATAAAAGTGTGCTAAACGTGCCTTTTTGCTAATTAGATCTATTGTTGTTTTTCACCGTTCTTCGGCGTTGTCTTCGCCGCTTAGCATTACACGACTTTATATTTTGTTTGAGCAAACTATAAATATTGTCGAGAGCTTCGCTTTTAGCCCTGGCTAAATCTATATATTACCTCTATTGAGGGGACACCTCTATTAAAGCGGGGAAATGGCCACTTTTTCTGGGTTCCGAAACCCGGGTGTATTAAACTTCCATTAAATTTCCCATTAAATTTCTCGGATTCACTTTACATTGGGCGACACCTCATACGAGGGAATCCCGTGGAATCCAAGTTCCACTTTTCAGGCCAAACTTGGAGTGTTGACTATACGTGTTATTATATAAATGACCCGTGCCCATCTGGAACTGAAGATTGCTCTCAGACTGATCAGTACAGTTGTTCATTGGACAGCAACAAATGCTGTTTTAAAAAGGATCCTGGTAGGTTAGGACCTGATTTAGTAACTCCAACAATAATCTGGAATTCTCTTTCAATATTTTCTTGCAAAAAGAATCAAAATGATTTTCTATTTCAAAACTACGCAATTGGAATTAACATGTTTACCGACTTGCCATTCCTGCTTAGAAGGACCTATATGCCATTTACAATATACAGTCGTGGTAAGAATACACTGAGAACGCTATGGAATGGCTGGTGTTTTTATTTATTCTCAAAACTCCTATCTGGGGGGCGAGGGTTTAAGTAATAGCTGTTTAAGAAACTGAAAACAAGACAAATTTATGAATTAACTCCAGAAAGAATTTAGCCTGAAAAAAGACATTTACCGGCGCCACAACTGTTTTCCTCGAGAAATGACGTCTGAGCAAAGACTGCAGAAATTCAATTAGATCTGGGTAGTGCGTCAGATTGGTTGTGCTACGAGAGAATTTTGCTTCAGCCAATTGAAAACTGATCCAGACAAACTAAACTACCCAGATCTGGGTAGTGATGCATCATCAGTGCGGAATTTATGCAGTAGTTGCTCAGATATCATTTCGCAGAAAACCAGTGGTGGTGTCCCGAAATATCGGCTGTTTCTCAGGCTAGCAGGAATTCAAAAAAGGCATCAGAGAGACTAAAATAGTAAACAATTTGGTGTATCCAGTTATTCCGGCAGAACAATTCACTTTCATGTTCAATGTGATGATCATTCAGGCCCAACAAAAAGTGATCGTTAAGGGTTGCCATTAATAATAAATTAGAAAAATAGCAAGGGCAGTTATTTTCTAAAATTTATGTCAGTAGTAAAGGTTCCCAGGAAAATTACCTTTTGTTACTCGACGCAGGTTGTCCAGACGGCTGGGTAGAATTTGAATCTCTTTGCTACTTTTACGTCAACAAAGGCGAGATGGGGATGAGTCAAGGCCAAGAAGAATGCCAACAATTGGGAGCCAATCTCCCAGTTATCAAATCAGCGACAGAAAACCAGTTCCTTTTAAGTTTCGTGGAGGACAGAGGAGAATCATGGCTCGGAATGGAAGCCGTCAATGGTGACAACGATTTCAAGTGGCTAGATGGAACGTCAGTGGCGGAAACCTTCTCTGCATGGGCTCATGGTGAGCCTAACTATCCTGGACGCGAGAACTGCGCCTACATGTACGTAACAGGAAGTAAAGAAGGAGAGTGGAATAACAATCCGTGTGATCGGCTCTATCATATTGTTTGCCAAAAGCAGAAGTAACGTGCTTATCTCGGTTCTATGAAGAAATTCAATGTATTTGCTGGACTCATAAGTAGAACTGTAGTTGGCGATGTATACTGAAATAAAAAGGTGTTGGGATATCTTAAGTGTCGTAAAAAATCTTTTGCTTTGTTTTTGCATTATTCACACCGGCCGCGAAACCCTTTTCGCCACGACGGAGCGATAGATTTGCTCGTAAGTTAGGCCTACTCTGGGACCTTAACTCGCCGCGAGATTGTGCGAGCTAATGTGAGTTTAGGCGAGTTAAGGCGAGATAAGGAAAATTGAGCTTACCTATCAGTTGCGAGTTTGTGCGAGTTAAGGCGAGTTAAGGGAAAATGATCAACCTAATGTTGAGGTGATAAGGGTTAAAACTTACATGTTTTAGTAACATACATATATATAAGATGCCTTGCAATCTTTGTATGTCATATGTATATATATACCTAATAGTGTCCATGTTGCCCAATTACAAAAAAAATTAAACAAAAAATTTCAGATGAACTCCAAAGTTGACTGAAGCAAAATCTTATTTAAATTTAGTAATGTTGAGTTTTTTTTCCTAATTGGACAAGTTGAGTATAGAGTTCTGGCCCTGGTTGTTCAAACATTGGATAGTGCCATTCAACGGATAAATCAGTATACAGCAGATAAGTATTGGAAAAACTAATTGCACTATCAACTCGATAGAGATTGATCCAGTGGATGGCACTATCCAGCCTTTGAATAACCTAGGCCTGTTCTTTATTAATAATTTTATTATATAGCATGGGTTTCTGATAGCATTCAGACACCAAACTATACGATTTGGTGGCTGTATGATACTACTACTAATAAAAATAGTCATCATCATATATCATTTATTATTATAGGTGCATAAATATTTGGCAGAATAATAAATTAGTGAAAAAAGAAACTAATGTAAACAAAACAATGATGAATAGATACGAAAATGAAATTGTAGTGTAAACACAGCTAGGATATTTAATTTTACTTATGTTTTTAATTCACCAACACTGTGGTTTAAATATTAGACAGGTGTGCATAATAGGTATCACATTACATGTCATGACTTGTTATCACTAAGTTCAGAATTTAAAAAACATGTTTTTACAGTCTGTGTCAATGTTCTTCAAAGAACTAGTATAGAAAAACGGGGAAGCTGACGAACTACATCTCAGATGAGGAAATTTTTATGACACAATCAATTTTACTAAACTGAAATCAAATTTCTTTCTCCTTGAAAGTTATAAGACTTACCTCTAAGTCCTCCATTCGACCCATTCTCTCCACTTCACTGATGGTTTCCCTTGGAATCCAGCATTGGTTTCACTGCCAGAAACGAAAACACCAATTGCCCTTTTTTTTTTTTTTTTTTTTTTTTTTTTTTCCAATTGCCTTTTCACTCTTTTCGTTTCCTGTTCAGGCTTGCTGGCATTTTACAAAGTGTTCAACGTTGTGCAGAGAGCTATACCTCATTTAAGTTGATGAACAAGAATACTCTCCATTATCGGCTTTGTCTAGCAAACTCTTAAGAGTTGTCAGTGATGAATCTGCCATGCTTCCCATTCTTACGAAAATGGCCACCGGCTGAGCTGTGTTGTAACGTGTTTTGATGTCATGTACGCCACGTTGAAGCTTCCAACCTAAAACTTGCTAGCGGACTGGGATCAGTATTGACACGAGTTACCAGTATCCTCTGGGTAATTTACAAAATGGCGAACGAAGTTGGCTAGCAATGTAAAAACGTTTATTCAGTTAAGGGCTAAATGTAACAAGTCTTTATGAATCATGGCTTCTGGTTGCCAGCTTCACTACAATGTAAGCCAAACAGGATGTCACGTTGAACCAATGTACAGATCGTCTAGTACCAGGTATTTTTACTGCAATCAGTATGTGGAGTATTTAAAGGATTCTGGCTACATCCCAGACTTATATTTTTTGCTATAATCCTGAATAAGCTTCATCATATTATAAGATGATAATTATGCTGCTGCTTTTTGTTATAAGAAACAGCTTGCATGCATTGCATTGCATTTTGAAATTTTCCACAACAATCAAACTTTATTGTAAATCGTTAGCTAGCTTAAAAGAAAAAAAAATTAACATTCTGTTATTATGTTTTTGTATTTCTTAGAAGTATAAGTAAATTTATTATTTCATGAAAACTTTTCCGTGCATTCACTGTTTCTACTTTTACTTAATGTCACTTACTTTGTGGCCCAAGCTGGCCCAAAATACTAGCAATCAATGTGGGTTTCTCTAGACCCTGTGACCCCATGCCTCTGGAATTTCTGCAATGCTTAGCATTGTAGCCTTTTTGTTAGGTAACTAGTTGTTGCATGTTCAGGTTGTTCCTGGTAGTTCCATTGACTGTCCATTAAGTACTAACAAAAACTTCATCAAATGTTAGTGGTGAAATACCCTCACCACAGAGGCTATTGGAAATTCTAGAAGGATGGGACTTACAAATCACTATTGTTTAAAATTTTTGAAATCCCTATTTTTTGGTGTCGTCCTTTTGTGGATTAATTGAGAAATTACCCTGAGAGTAGCTAGGATCGACTTGTTACGGTTATAGCTAGTAGATCTATTTGCCCTAGACACCTATTTCCCCTTAATGTCCTTAACTTTATATTATATTAACTCCTCAGTTCTTTTTATTTTATTTTGCACTCTGTATTGTGTTAGACGTGGCTGCATTGCAGTTTGTTGGTCGCTCAATATCAGTGTTTTTAACTTTTAACATTTTACTTTGCACTGTGTATTGTGTTAGACGTGGCTGCATTGCAGTTTGTTGGTCGCTCAATATCAGTATTTTTAACTTTTAACATTTTACTTTGCACTGTGTATTGTGTTAGACGTGGCTGCATTGCAGTTTGTTGGTCGCTCAATATCAGTATTTTTAACTTTTAACATTTTACTTTGCACTGTATATTTGTGTTGGACGTGGCTGCATTGCAGTTGTTGGTCGCTCAATATCAGTACTTTTTCTAACAATTTAACTATTAACCAGTTTTATTTGTTTTTATGCCTACAACACTCTCATTTACACACATCCTCCCTCCCCACCTTAGCTACTATTGTAGTGGAGACTTGTTTTCCTTTTCCCCAACCTCCCTACTACAACTATGGAAAGCATTCTCTTAGATATCAAGGACCTTATATATGGTCGAAACTAGATATTAAATAATGAAAGGCTCCTTGAATGTTGAATCTTTCAAAAAGAACATAGGAAAAAAAGACCTAACGTCACTCTTAAACAACAATAATAGCTGTTGTAACCTTTGCAATTCTTAGAGACTACCTGTTATATTTCTATTTTTTTATTACACAATTTATACATACTACATATTTTAGTTGTATATACATTATTATTATTTTATTTATTTTTTTGCGTCCCCAATTAGTTGTGAAAACTAAATACATTGACACATTAATAAAGCTTTTACTTACTTACTTACTTACTTACATTATTGAATAGCCCAAGTTCAGATATATTAAAATTCTAACTTGACTACGAGACGAGTTTAGAGACAAAATTGCAAATTTTTCACATCTCGCAATTCCCATAAGAGACTTGAGCACAAAGAAAACAAACCGAATCAGACAGTTGACCCCCGATAAAAATAGATCATGGTGAATTATATTTGCCCAAATATTTGTTTTGTTTTTACAGCCATAATTTTAAAACTTGTATTATGGGCCAAGCGTGAAGAAAAATCGGTTGTGCACTTGTCTAATCCCATAGTCAAGAGAAAAAAAATTAATTTGTAAAAGGTATTATACTTCAGAACCATCTCACTCGCACAGTATGAGCTTTAATCGGGAGCCGTAGTGAACGTGAAAAGACGTTAGTTGTTGTAGTGAACCACGAATTTTCAGCGATAGGGTTGGGTCAGAGCGTGCCGATGTACTTTTCTCTTTGGCACGTGATCAGATTGAGAAAAAAATGCAGTAGGAGTTCGTCTCTATAGTTTTGGTTCTCGTCCCCAGGGATCGTTTAGCCAGTCACTCAAGTGGACATATGGTACTTTTTTTTCGTACCACATGCACTGAGAGTGTAATCAGTCTGGCGTTTTTTTGAATAGTATCCCATAATTATGGCATAAGATAGTTCATGTAAATCCGAACTGCGAAAGGGTTGATATAGAGCGTTGTCACTCACGTGGCCAGCATCTATGCTAATTTATTGGAACAAAGGGAAGCATTTACATGAGAAAAGACTTCAACTCCCAGAGGATTTTCTGGTTACACCAACATGGCTGCTGTTTCATTGTTTTGGACCACCGTGACGTCATGTGAAAACGCTCAATAGTAAACCCTGACTCGTCCTCGTCTCTATCAAGCCTCTCCCTAATGGCGCGCAGGGTGTGATGGGAAGAAGGAAAGTGAGGTTTACTTCTCATCTCCCTTCGTAGGCTTACGTCCATAGGTACGTCGACTTAAAAGTAGCAAAAAGAGTCGGATTCTATACATCCCCCTGGACAAACTCTGACAGCGTAACAAAAAGTAGTGAAAACAATTACCCTTGTTATTTTAGGGATTGGCCGTTTTTTAAAATTTTTTTTTATATGTAATGTTTTCAACTCCCTGAAGAAGTCTACGTTAGGTAACGTCACGTTACGTTAGTTAGACGAAACGCGCAGGAGATTAATAAACTGGTTTTACAGCTACAGTTCGCAGAGTGCAGCCCTACAACTCCCTTTGCCTATTCCCTGCCGTGTGCCCATTATGAGCGTCAGTAGTTGCCAAAGAAGACGAATAAAGAAAGCACAAGCTCTAAATAACTACGAGCTATGATCACCAAAGAGCTATTGCTGATCATGCCAAAACCACCGAACACAAAATCAAGGCATTGGGATCATTCTTTTTTTAATGTTAGCGTCGGACACCGCCGGAGTATCACTGCGGTAAAATAAAGGAAACATTGTTTTTTTCAAGATCTTAAGCCAGCCTTTAATGTCAAAATTAGAAGTGAAAAGCTGATGCTTTATAAATATTCGTTGAAAAGAGCTTTCCCTTATCAACTTTTCATAAATAGTCATTGTTTTATTTTTTCTGATTGACTTTTGAATGAATAAAAATAATAAAAAAAATATTTGCAGTATATCTAACACTTAAATTCACAGTCAGTTAATAAAAGTAGCCCAGAGAGTGTTTCAGTTTTTTTTCTTTTGTTGATCTATATGTTCCGTCGAAGCGAATTCTGGGCGAATTTTTTGGCCCAAATGTAAAACGCGTGTTTAAGGATATTGTTACGTTTGGCTTGACAAATGACCACGCAGACGAAGTTTAAAATCGCGCGTGCGTGCATCTAACGTTTTTGCAAACGCTTTTCAAACGTTGCCGACAGCGTTGCCATGGTGGTAATGATCCAACCTACACGTGATTGAGAGAAATTTTGTATGTTATAGTAGGAAAATTGATCCAGCATCTAACAAGATCCTTCAGATCGACCAACAATGTTCAAACCGTCAAAACATGTAAAGTTCCGGACGCCTTTATGATAACTTAGCAACAGGAATTAGGGTCGTTCAATTATTTGTCTGCCACATGATGTATGATTTTTCTAAGCACGTCTGGTCAAATAATAACAGACCCCAATTGGACTCCAATTGCCATTATCAATTAAATAAGCCAGCAATTTTAGACAAGTAATTTCAAAATACTTGTACAGCCTGTCTGTAAATTCCATGGCTGTTCAAGCACTTTTCTTTGGTTCAGATCACAGTCATTATCTTTTGATTACAGAAGTACTCCACTGACATTTTGAGGAAAAGAGAATAAATGAGATTCAATTAACAATGAATCTGCTATACATGCCAAAGGAGTCAAACACTTGACTGAAAATGTGGGGCAAGGAGAGGGTAATTATTTTTAAAAGAATTCTGCAGCTTTTTTTTTTCTTTTTGAAAAAAGAATTGCTGCGCTGAACGAAAACCCTGGGAACCAAAATCCTACTTTCTTTAACCATCACATTATACGTATTCTTTAAAAAGCGATTTTTATCAGTTATCATTATTTTTCTCAGAGTGTACATCCCGTGTTGTCTAATTATGATCATAATTAATTCACTTCTACTTTGGGGGTTAGCAAGTCTTAAATGTGTAATTGCCACATGCTCCAACGAATAACTTACCTTATCTATAGAAATTTGTTATTTCAATGTAAAAATTCACTTTACAATTATTGAAAATACGCACACAATTATTTCACATATTTTGCGAAAATGTTTAGTTGTAAGAGGCTGTTTTTACATAAAGACAAACGAATGTTCTAAAGTATTTCCTAGTGTAGACGATGCTCCTACGCCATCAGGTTACCGAAGGCTTCGACATGTTTCAAGTCTTAACACAGTTGATTCTACTGAAATCAGTGTCCTCCTAAATCACAGAATGTCCCCTGAGCCGTTTTACCGAAGTACGTTCACTGGTTGCCATAGACTCGATACTCTGAGTTGGAAAATGCCCATAGAATTTTTAACTTAGGCATCTACCCCCTTGTGGAATGATTTGCATGATTATTGGTTCTTTGAAGGTTCATCGAGTTTTGAGTAGTATACCGACAGGATGAAATAAACAAGCCCTACAGCCAACAAATGCCTCAAGGAAAGTTCTTTGAATTCGTAGCTGTTGCCACTGGTTACGACAGATACCTTCTGTGAATGAGTTATTTCAATGTAAACTTCATGGAACCAACGCAACCCATGATAAAATATGTTTTACAGAAAAAAAAAGTTGTTTAAATGTAAAATTTCGTAGTTATAAAGACTTTTTTCTCTGTGGAGGGTAATGAATACTTCAGAATTATATCGTAATGTGTAAACATCATCTGTCTTCCGTTATCTTTTTATTTTTATAAAACTGCTATTAAAAACACCGTCAGCAGTCACAATGAAATCTTAATTGCACAGTGTTTACCCCAATACGTTCTTCATCTTGGTGACTGATTATTTCGTGACTAGACTGCTATAATTGTTTTCCAAAGAATTTATGGCAATTAGTATGGAAATGCAGATCGCAATTAAACTTGAACTCTACCTAAAATAAAATTAGTGTGATTGGTTCTTTTGGGAGGTGTGGCTATATCAGGAGTGTTCAAAAGAGTGGGACGCTTCAACGTCGTTCAGTTGGTCAAGAGTTTGGATCAGCGCCTTATTTACGTGCAAGGTAAGTACACATCTTTAAAAAGGGAGTTGTATTTGGTCATTTAAGTGTCTCAGGCTATTCAACTGAGTTGCACAAACACGACTTTTACTATCAGTGTAACTTCAGCCCAAAGAGATGTCGGTTTGCGTTGATATTTTTTTTTTAACGTCTGTCACATGAACAAAGAAAATTAAACTACTGAAAAATCTTGAAAAAAAATAAGTCAGCTAGAAGTACTTGTTCGAAGATATTAAAGTAGTTCGAGAAGTCGTGCTTTGTAAAAGACCTGATTCCGTTTTCGAACAAACAAATTCAAGTCAGGGAGACAAGGTGGGTAAACGTTGCAATGGTATTGGCGGTGGTGTTAGGAAAACAATAGAAATGTGATGGTTAAGAAACTTATGTCCAGTTTTAGAAAGGTTTGGTTGGCGGAAAGGGAAGAAAAACACTGAATTCCCAACTTCAAGTCGACTTTGGCGAAACTATTTCAATCAATCATATATGTTAACACGTTGTGTCTCGTAGCTAAAACCTCTTCAACATACGAACTTGTATAATTACAAATTTCATTTTACCTTTTTTTAATAGGTAAAATCTTTCAGGCCATGTTGACACAAATATAAGCTATAATAAGATAAAGACAGGATCCCCTCTTGAACGAAAACTAAAATGTATGAAAACTTCTTAATAAGAAATGGATCACGAAGTTCACCTTTAAAAACGTCTCCATCTCCGCGAGACGTAACTAGTGAGATGATAGACTGTTCCATACCAAACAGATGCGCGAATTCTTCTTACCTTAACTGAGATTAAACTGAGGTACCTCTAGCGTTTAACCTTCACCTCTGATCTTTGCAAATGTAGATGTTTGCTTATATTTATATAAGTTTTTAATATAGCATTGGAAGGGCTTAGACCATATAAGCATTAAGACAGCATTAACACCAAAGCTTAAAGTGTAAGTAACGAGTTAAACTTTTATTTAAATTCTGTGTAAAAGCCTGTGTTCTAGTTTGCTGTTGCTGGTTTCCATATTCACTGACCTGGCGTGAATTGGGCATGTGATCATTAATATGGCGAATATGTCATTCGAGCAAAAAAGCAAAAAGATTTTAAAAAAGATGATTAGTGAAAGGCAGCGTACATCTACTTTTAAACTGCACAACAATTTAATCACGACTGCTCTTTGAAGCCACAAAAAAATATGAGATCTCTAATTCTCATACATTGTTTTCTTTCAGTTTTTATTGAGAATTATCCTGTCGTTGAAATTGACTGGAAGATGTCTCCATTGTTTTTCGTGATTTTCTTCTTGGCTGCAGTGGGTTATGTAAATGGTATGTTCAAGAAAATAGAAATGTAATGTAATGGTATTTTTATGTAATATGTTTTGGGGAGCAAAGATGGCGCAGTGCTGAGAACACTCGCCTCCCAGCAATATGGCCCGGGTTCAAATCCCGGCGTCGACGCCAAAGGTGGGTTGAGGTTGTTGTTGGTTCTCTCCCTTGCCCCGAGAGGTTTTTCTCCGGGTACTCCAGTTTTCCCCTCTCCTCAAAAACCAAACCTTCCAAATTCCGATTCGTTTGAAAAACGAGCTCGCAGCTCAAAGTTTTTAGGCGCCGATAAAAACTGGACTGGAAGTTTTTACGGCTTTTAGAGGAGGCTTTTCAGCATTAGTTCAGTGCATTAGAAATATCAAATCTATCTGACTTGATGTTTGAAGCAATACGTCGTAAAAAAGAGCCATTTGTCCAGAAAAAAGGCCAGTTAACACCAAGGTATACACACCTAATATATGCTTATACTAAGAAAAGCTAAACAAAACTATCAGTGGCCAACCAAACGTATACAGCTATTTGGAGAAAGGTTGTCGAAGAAATGTGCACCTGACAATCCCGAAAGGTAATATGGGATATGATCGATAAACTGTTCCTGACGAATGTAGCTGTCGAACCTACTTTTTTTGCTTTTCGTTAGCACTCGCAAACACATTTTCATGGCCTTTCGTGCCAATTCTTTAAAATTTCTCTGAAGAACGGTGAACTCAAAACCACCCACAATGCCTTTCGGGATTGTCGTGCGCACATTTTCCGCCAACCTTTCTCGAAATAGCTGTATATTACAAAACATTCAGTGCAGCAACAATGCACACTTTTCATTTAAACTAAAGTAAGATTTAAGAAAAAGATTGCCTTGCCTACTGGCAAAAACAAAATTGACAGTAAAGCCTGGAATCAAATGAATTTAACATACTGTAGGAAATACTTAACCGGGCTTTTTTTGCTTCCGGCAACCTGGTCGGGGGGAAAGCCCCCTCCGCTATAACTTTGAGCTGTTAATGATAAGGCCACTAAAATTACATACAACAATGCATTCATCGTTTCGAACATTTAGGCATCGCTTGATTGACACAATGACAATGTTGAATTCATTGGCGGAATTCAAATTCCATGAATTTTTCCCATTAAAGCAAAATTATCTTTAACAATAGCACTAATGACACGATGACGTCATTAATCATTAACGAAGGATCTGGAACCATCCGCCATCTTGGATTCGCCCTACGTTAATTAAATGTATTCCATTTTACTTATAACCCATATAAATGAGGGCAATCGTGATAGAAAAATTGATCTGTCTGTAAAAGGATGTTTGGGAAGCACAACAGTCTTCAAGTTATACAAATTGCAAGAAAAATAAATGCTGTTAAAACTTTAACACAGAATCTGGCATTTGGTCATTTTAAACAAAGTCTCCTCTCAAATCTTAAAAAGCATGGCTAACAAAAGTCCGTTGTCATGGTAACGCCAATGTTAACGTATACGTCACGGCGACTTTAAAATGTTCCCAGATAACTTTAAGGAAAAGTCTTTAAGTTTGGTGGTCATAGTTAAAACATAAAATAAAATTTTCAACGTCGCGTTGAATGAGTAATTAGCTGTAAGTACCAACGAACAAGTTCTTATGATTGGTCATTTCTGTGGGTCGATAAAACAATTGAAAAGGAATGTGGTCCGAATGTGAACCGCCGTTTGTTGTGGGAAGAAGCGTTGCTTGAAGAGACAAAAAACGGCTACTAAGGAGACTGAGTAACAATATGCCTTATCTAAAAACACTCAACAGGCTAACAAAAACAAACTGAATTGACAATAAAATCTGGAATCAAATGAATGTCGCTGTAGGAATTAACCGAATTTTTGATCTAGGGGGAAAGTTCTTAACTTAAAAGAGGAGGTACTGTTTTCTTTCTTGCTTAGCTCAGCCAATGAGCAAATTGTTCCACAATTCAGTGATGCACTGACCTTAAACGACCTTCCCGATTCCATGATATGACGAAAATTTGTTCAAAATGATGAGCTTTGCTGGCCCTAATATGCGATCAGGTTGCCCTTCCTTTTTTGTTTTGGAGGCGACATTCGCGCTTTTCCCTGAAAAAAATAACGCCTGATTGCAGATTATGCTGGCGCTGTCTTGTCTCTCTTCCTTATACTGCTTTGTTGATGAAATAATCAGTATATCAATATATATTGGATTCTTCTTGCTTTGCGCCATGAAGTACTAAACACTATTTTTATCTAGACCCTTCCAATTTTTCTACCTTTTTCCATTCTTTAAACCTTTACCTTACAAACTTTATCACAGCTACTTTGAATTAAACATTAGCGACATCAAAAAACCCTGGACGTAAATTTGCTAATAAAATTAATTAAACATATTTCCTGTATTCGGTGTCCAGATAATAGTGGTCCCAAATGATTAGGGACCGAGGAGTTTGAGGCCAGGCAGCTCAATCTAATCTTAATAACATCTTGATCTAAATAAAGACGTGCGCTGCGCTTAATCAATTTTGCACCGTTCAAACTTTTTTCTTACTTTTCCCCCCTCCAACCATCTGTTAACTCACATGTAAATAAATAGATGCAAGTAATATATATATATGTCTATATTTTATCTGTGCAAGACCCTCCTTGATTAGTGTTTCTGCTACTTTGCAGGCCAGCACTATCTCAGATCTTATGTGAAGTAAATAAATGTTGTTGTCGTTGTTGTTTTTTTTACAGGAGGTACCTGTGGCACGGTTGGTGACGGTACTTGCTATTATATTTACGATCCCTGTTTTTGCAGTTACTGCCATAACTAGAACCCTAACTAATGACTAATGAATAATTTCTGCTAGGAGAAAACGAAATTATAAAAACAAAAACAACTACAAAATATAACTTGTAGAACGTGTGTCAGTTATGCCTGGATTCTAGTTAAAATATATTTCTATGTCATTACTGACAATTTTATTATAATTTTGTTTCCAAATTAATGCTCTCATATCTGTTATCTGCTCTTCAACTTTACCTTGTCTACGATTCTTGATAAGTATGCTCCTCTTAAATTCAAGTCAATAACAGTTGGTCCACGTGTTCTAGCCATAAACGGTCTGCCGAACGTACTTGGAGGTGTACTTCCTGTCGACTTCAATTTAATATATTCAAAGCAGGTAGGAATCAACTAAGTTTTCTGATGAAAAAATCCCGACAGGAGTTTCATTTTATCAGTGAAAACAGCGCCAATCAGCAGAAGATGTTCACAATTAGTAAAAAGCTGTTGAACATGCAAGAAGTTAATGATAACTTGTTCCTTAAACTTTCAAACTCTTAACGACGGAAGAATAAATTTGTTTGTCTTATTTTTTTCAGTTTGTCTTTAAACCATGAAGTTCTCTCTGTTCGCCCTGTTGGTACTTGTAATTTCTTTGACTCATGCAAAATTAACTGGTAGGTACATAATTGAAATTTCCCGAGGGACACTTTCATATGAGAGGGGAGTAGGTGCCCCTATAAATGTGGGCGTGGACCAAGCTTTTCTTACCCCTCTAAGATACCATTCTCATACAGACAGTTGAACAGGAGCTAGAATAAATTGAATACGATAAAAATTGTCCACTTCTGTTTCTTTATTTCTACAAGCACAATCTTACGCGATAGCTATCGACATAATAGTTTGTCTTCCCACCCTAAACACCCAAAGAGATATACCAACTTTACACACAGAAATGAGAACAAGGGGCGTAGCTACCCGTACGCACGGTAAGCACGCGAGTACCTGAATAAGTCAAAGGTAAAAAATAAAAAAACGATAACAATATAGAAAAGCAAATATGTAAAAGATGATTATGAAAAAAGCGCAGTTTCAATCAATTTATTCACTCTCAATCGTAAACAACGCGCAGATAGCAAGCTTGCGTGGTATAAAGTGTGAAATCGTTGTTTTCACTTCGGCCTGTCCTCGTAAAGGACTTAAAACGGCAAAATTAAGCAAACGTCAAATACACAGGCGTTCGTATACAACGTGGTAAGCAGAAGTAAATAAAAGTAAATAGAAGTCTGAGATACTTGCTGTAAGCTTAATCAATAATGAATGATTGAGGTTTTTTAGTCGATGATCCAAAAAAGGCGCAAGAATATTTACAACTTACGTCAGTCGATCACTTCATATACAGTAAAACGAAACCTCACCTTTAATCAAGGAACCAGAAAAATATTTGGGGCTTTAAGGAGTTGTGGGGGAGGGGTTTTGGAAATTTGTGGGTACCTCTGGAAAAATCCTGGCTACGCCCCTGAAAAGCCGAGCCTGCTCGCTCCACCCCCCCCCCGGGGGGTCTCCGCCCCGAGGTCCAACCCCTTACCCTTTTATATATCATATCTGACAGAAAAGTACCCCTTTCGTATACCTTCCATTGACAATGGTACTCATTTTACTAACATAGATTATAACTTTGTATCCCTCTTAACTGCTATAAATTATTAAATGTGCTGCCTTTTAAATATGAAAAAATCACAACACCAGAAAATTTTGTCGACTTCTTCACAACCAGACAATCCTTCTGTAGCCCTTTTAGGTCATAGTAAAGAATGAAATGACATATTTCCCTTCCCTTTCGTATGCCTGAGACCTGACAAAGGTACCCCTCTCGGGCGGAGACTCCCGGTATAGGCCATTATAGGGCGTACCCTTCAGAGCTCCTCCCTTCCCCCCCCCCCCCCCCCGAGAAATTATATATGAGCTATGAATGAATTACTATGGGCAAGTGGTAAGGCTACTAACAAAGCAACTCTGTTTTTTTTTAATTTTTTATTTTGTATTCGTAACAGTTGTAAGATGGCATCAGTTAAAATGGTACTATATTCTTCTAACTTCAGAGTACGATATTAAAACCGGTACTTCAGATAATGCTATGGCTGGCACAAACGCCAATATTTGGATCGTTATACTTGGCGTGAAGGGCGTCACTAGGAAAATACTCTTGGATAACCCTGGGAAAGATGACTTTCAACCAGGAGCGTAAGTCTAGCACGTTATTGTGACCTTTAACTCACAATGATCATATATTCGGATAATAAAGGTATGATATAATTCACCACTTTCGAAACGAGGAGGAAACTCGAATGAGTAAATTTTCAAAAAGACTTGAAGGGCTGTTCAGGGCACAGGGACAGCTGACTGGCGCGTGCCCAGCAGAACAATCACAGATAAAATTGCG
Source organism: Porites divaricata (assembly GCA_038088405.1). Classification (NCBI taxonomy): domain Eukaryota; kingdom Metazoa; phylum Cnidaria; class Anthozoa; order Scleractinia; family Poritidae; genus Porites; species Porites divaricata. The sequence goes on from JBBMOI010000001.1 coordinate 42,516,553, forward strand.
AAACACATTTCGACTCCCTTCCCTTTCTCGTTTTCAAAGTGGTATAATTTCAAAACCAAAGATCACTAAAGTGGAGAGTCACATATCGCATATTAATTGTTCATACTGTACTGGGTAGCTTTTCGTGTTGGCACGAAAAGCTATAGTGTAGGGTACGTACAGAAGACAATTTTTCCTCTAGGCTGATCGATCATCAACTGTCCTATACAAGAACAGGGTTGCCTAAAAGCAAACAAGCAAACGCTATATCCCTTAGAATTTGCAAACCAATACCTACAGTATTTATTGCAATCTCCTTTATGAATAGGGTGAGAGAGAAATAATGAGAAAAGATCGCATATTTTCTTATCTAATATGAATCATTGACTTAATTTAAGATACGCACGTGCGTGCAGACACACCCTGAATTTTCTTTAACCCTTTAAGCACCAATATCTACGTATAAATTCTTCAAACTGATCTTCATACTTTTCCTTAAAGAATTAGTTAAGAGAGTTTGTTAACAGATCAAAGCATTTTCTCTTTAGTGATTATTTTATTGCCTCTCATAGCCATTTCTCTTAGTAACATATGGATATTGTCAGAAGAAAATTGATGTTGGTCACTGTTGTCACTGTTGAGACTTAAAGGGTTAACTGTTTAGTTGATCATACTAAAGTTTTGTTTTTCCCGATCCCACCGAAAAAGCACCACAGTTTAATCTAACAACAATTTTTTTTTGACTGACTCCTTCGTAAATAGAACTGAAGTCTACTAAGCAATTTTTCTCAAGAGGCCAGAATCAATGCAAATTTATTGGGACAGAAGACTCTCTTACATAGCAAAAGAGTTCCACTTCCACGGGATTGGCCCAGTACACTAACATGGCCGCTATTCCATTGTTTCGAAACACCAATATGGTCGCTGTAACTTCGCGTAAAAACGCTGTCCAGGCTAGTTTTCATATGATCATCTGCAACTTTTCAATTGTCCCTGCCAGAGAACATCCAGCTATAGAGCGTTTTCACTCACGTGGTCAGCAACTATGCAAATTTATTGGAACAAAAGAAAGTGTTTACATAAGAAAAGAGTTCAACTCCCGTAGGACTGGTTTGGGACACCAACATGGCCGCCGTTTCATTGTTTTGGAACACCGTGACGTCATGTGAAAACACTCTATAGGTGATGGAAACGAATACGAAGATTTGATGGAAACTTAGTCGATGTCTGCCGTCTCCACCGCCCACCCCGTGGGGGCGCAGGACTAGAGACAGGAGTGGTTTAAATGGATAAATTTGTAAATTTCAATTCTTTTCAAATTTCCCTGTAGTGTAGACGACTTTAAAGTCTATGCCGAAGATGTTGGAACAGTGCTCAGATTTGAAGTTATGCGTGATGACACGGTATCCAATGGCGTGTCTGCTGCATGGGGCTTTGATTCCGTAAGTGATTACATTCAAACTATGGTCACCCTAGGGAAATGGCCAACTGATACTGATTGACATGTTTAATGCAGGTTCCGGGGGGTGCGTGTTCTTGAAACGTGCCGTCCGTTACAAATTAAGCCGAGTGGCTCTGGGGACGAGAATGCGTGTATCTCGGATAACAACAAAACGACTGCGCGTGCTTACGTTCGTGCATGCGAAAAATGATTCTGAATATTTTTTCTCTATATATAAGATCATGATACTGTGTTTTCTCGCTGACGCTCACCTGCAATGAAGCACGTATTTACTTATAGTCTGCTTTGTTCTAGATTGGTGTGAAACCCACGTGGGACGACAAGTATTTAACGTTTTATTATAACAATTTTTTACCGGCTTATACGTGGATCAAGTTCCCCAGTAAGTAATTAAATATGAAAAAAAGTTGTTCAGCCAAAAGTTCGAAAAAAGCCACCAGTACCCAACTCAAGCTTATTATTCAACTGATTAATTCCTTTGACTTGTTAAAAGTTCAAACTGAGCAGCCCTCTTCGAGATGCCAAAAATAAGAAGAAAAATTCAAGATTACTTTTTCCCAAAAAGTTATAATAGTCTCCTACAAAGTCGTTTTTGACGAGACAAAACGGCTGCGAAGTAGGCAATGGTAGGTTAAATACGTTATGACGCCAGCAGCAGGGCGCACCTACAAAGATTCTTTTTCCATATGAAGTATTTTAATTGGCGGCCAAGAAAACCGCCTTAAATTCCTATTAAAGTGGATTTATTGCAGTCTTCCATTTCTCCGTAAGATCGTTCAGAAAGAGGCTTGAAGCAACTGGCAGGCATCTTGGTTTCAAATTAGAGCGTAATTTTGGGAAGAGGATCAATCGCAACTCCTTTATCGGAATTAAAATTATTATAGCTCTTTTTGCCTAGCTGTCTTAGCAAGGAATCTTTTAATAAGTGGTCAAATAACGCTTAAACTTCTCCCAGTTTAGTCTTCTTTGTGGGTTTTAAATTTCTTATTTTCACATGTTTTAGCCGGGTATTACCCAAGCGAATACTGTCGAGGTAAACTTATCACAGAATAATTTCATCTCAGGAGCAACGTGTTTGGGAACAAATGAGGCTTGCTATAAAGAAGCGGCTGCCTGCCCAGCGGGTACAAAGAAGAATCTTATGAAGGAGTGCTTCCTGAAAACTTTAAAGTGTTGTATCACCGGTAAGCTGTTAGTAATGAGACCCTAACAGCTGGTTAGTCACGTGGAACAAAAAATGTTAAGGACTAAGAAACGACCTGGGCGACAAGACTCTCCGAAGCAAGGTCCCCAATAAAGTTCTTCAATCCTGTAATCTTGACTCAAAATTTCGTGGAATCCCGTAATCCCTAAAGTTTTTTTTAGCATCTCACCTCCCGCATGTTTTCAATCCCGAAACTCGCCCTGATTTTGCTTTCAAATCCCGAATCCTGAATTTCAAATAAGGGAAATCCCGAGAAACGTATTAGGGATCATCCAGAGCATCTTGGTATTTCAGTTCTAACAAGTCAACGTGACTGATCAGTAACAAAGGAACCATTCTCATAAGAGAGGAGATACCTTAAGATTTGCGACATAATAAACTTCAGACTTACTTAAGAGTTACACGCATATTCTATGCACGCATGCGCATGTACAGTTGGGGAAAGACCAAACTTTAATCCACATTCTGTTTTTTTTGTTTTGTTTTGTTTTGTTTTTTTGCTTTTTTTCAGAAACAGCTGCCAGTGAAACGAAAGAGACTGAGTAACACAAGTTAACGAATTTTAATTCGTAAGGGATAAGACAAAGAAACTGGAAAGCGATTCAGTTTAATTTCCATGGGGTTTCAAGCAAGCTTAAGGGTTATTCTAAGGATGAATATATGATTTTCTTGAAGGTCATCAATAAACCAGCATTAAAAGATACCGACCGTCAGTTATAAAATGGCTAACTAACTACGAGAGAACGACTGGAGAACTGACAATTTGACCAACAATAGACGACTGTTTAACTGTGACAATAGACGGAACGAAACGCACCAATTACTGATTACGAGTCTTCATAGCCAATAACATCACGGCTTAACTGACAGACGACCAATAACATCGAGACGTAATTGATCAATCAGATCAATAACCAGAGTATAATGCCATCAACTGACGTGATACAACTCACTTTGACTCTGAAGATGACTACCGCACAGGTTGTCGAAACGTCAGTCACTGTCAACAACAACAGTCCTATTCAGGATCTACGTTCACCCGGACGATCAAACTCAACCTACTTTTGAAATGACTCCTGGGTTCAAACTTTTCACAGATTAAATAATGTCAGAATAAATTAATGAAGCGTTTCCGCTTGGTCAGTAAATTCAAAATCACAGGGGAATGCTATTGAACGTTGTGCACGATCAGGTCCAAAAAGCTAACAAGCACATTTAGCAAAGAAGTCTGATAAGCTTGATCACCGTTGCACTTAATTAACTATGCATAGGCCATAAAAATCATGTCGCTCAATTTTCTATCGAAATCTCCATTAAAAGTACAGTTCAAATCGTTACGTAATCCTCAAGCTTTCAAACAATACATGTTGATTACAATTGGTAGCTTTTCTCCTTCAAACAAGAAAAACAGCTAAAATTAATCATGGGAATGGCAAATTCCATCACATTTTTACCAGCATGAATGAACCCGAATTACTTTTATTGTCTTTTGATAAGTTCACTTTAATGGCTATAAAAGCTTACGTGTAACCGTCTCTGCTCGTCTTTTCAACGCTGCTGCATTTGGCCATCTCAGGAACAGCTATTTCCGAAGAGTAAGTACAGTTTGGCTAGAATTTATTTCTCCTCGACAACTAGAGCTTCAGTTACTCAATTTTTTATCGTATAGCTCTTCAGATGATTAAGTAATACATTAGTCGAAGAACGATGTTTACCACAAACTCATATGGTGCTACGCTACAATCTTATACTAGCCTGCGTCAAAGTTTTTGATACATACTCCGGTGAAGACATATGGGGAATGGTTGGTTGCGTTTTATGTTACTTATATTCTGAAATGATATCCTGTTATGATAGTTTTAGGATGTTTGAAGATATGTTAGATTCATTTAAAGAATCATGATCAATGCCTATTATGTTTACGTCAATCTCAAATATTCACACCAAGAACTACTCAAGAAATACTAAAAATGTCTTCATTTCCCCCAACCTATAAAGAGTAATACTTTAATTGTATTCCAGAATTTCTTTTTGCTTAGCTCTCCCTTGAACTGAAGTATTTGCAATTTCCTTGAGAAGAGATTACACTATGTCTCTGTTGTTCATCGTTTTAATCACATTGGTTGCTCTGGCGCAAGCTAGCGGTAGGTTTAGTTATCAATAAATGAATTGCTTTGACTTCTGGATGGACATAACCGAACGGGCTTAGCTAATATTTTTTCCCTTTTTTTTTTTTCAATGCGTCTTTAGTCAAAAACTGTTTTCACAAGTAGCTGCTTACTTAGTTCCTTCAACAAAGCTTGGCGAACATGTCGATTAGCTCAGATTCAGTTGCTACTTTTTGGAGATCCAACGACATCAGTTTTGTGAGGTCAATAAGCTTTTAGGTAAAACTGGAAAACAATGTTCCCCCTATTAACATCATACCAATCTAATATGGCGGCCAGTTCGAATGTCTTTGTACAGGTCCCAGTAAATCCACATCCCATAATATCCACATCATCTCGTAGAACTTGTCACTTACCATCTTTAACATTCTTAATTTGACTAAACCTTTTTATTAAAAAAAACTCCAGGGGATATTCAACCATCATTAACTCGCGAAAGTGAAATATTCAGCACTTAATTATTATTAGTTTTGCATTTAAAAAGTAAAGAAAATAATCTATTTTTTTCATAGGAACTACCTGGTGTAGTATTGATGTCGGTACTACCTGCTATTATATCGGCTATCACTGTCCATCCGGGACTCAAGATTGCTCTGATAAGTACCCCTGTCAAGAAGAAACCAACAAATGTTGCTGCAAGAGTGGTAATTTAATTAATATCTATAATAAAATATATTCACCATTTGGGCCAATTATTGTAGTCTACTCGTTTTAATCTAAGCATCTATTATAATTGTTTTAATTTGAGCTAAAACATAGTGTTTGTGGCCTGCAGGCAATACCAAGTAGTACCACAATTATCTCATATTTTACCACTCTGACGTCTTTTCGTGTTTACAAATCCAATTTATCCATTCCTCAGAGGGAATTGCCTAAAAAATTAGTCATGAATCAAATATCAGCATCATAGTCATTTAAAAAAAGTTTAAAAGCTGGTGATAAACTGGTCATTAAGCGAATAAGATTGACCCCTCTCCTCTAGTTTGTGAACACTATATGTTTCCTTCTAACGGGAATACCGCTAGCTCGTCGCGAGCTCGGTGCCCGTAATTTTTAGGCATGTTTTCGAATAATGAACTGGTCACAAAACGAACAAGACTAACCCCTCTTCAATATCATTTTCTCATGTAGCTTGTGATCAGGGCTGGACTGAACGAGGAGCCTTCTGCTACTAATTGTCATAAGACCAACAGAGCTCATGACAGAATGGAAGGCTCGAGAAGAATGTCAGAAGTTAGATGCCGACCTCCCTGTTCTCAAATCAGAAGAAAAAAACCGAGATCTTGCAAGCCTGATGGGGCAAATTGGAGAACCTTGGCTTGGAATGGAAGCCACTGGCAACAATGATTTTAAATGGATCGATGGCACATCGGTATCGGCCTCATTTTCTGCATGGAATACAGGAGAACGAAATAACCCTGGAGCCTACATGTACTTGGACCAAAAAAAAGAGAGGAAAGTGGAATAATAATCCCTGCATGGATGCAGTACACAGTGTTGTTTGTCAGAAAAAGAAGTAAAATCATCGATTTCTCAGTCTAGTGTGACAAGTGACTGTAAACCTGACTCGCGTAAATATTTATTGCTAGTGCCAAATTAGTAATTTTGAATCAAGCAGTGCTTAGCCAAGAGAAAGGAATAAAATTTTAAGAGTTTGAACATTATGGTCTGTCGTACAAATCTTTATTTTTTAAATAGGAGTGTCAGATCATTTTCTGCAAATTGCCTCAGGTTTATGTAGAAACATAACCCTTAGGTTCCAAAAGCTCCCATTTTCAACGGAGGTGCCCACTGAAGGGCTTAAAGATTGGCATTTAAGATACTGTCAAAAACACTATAATTAAAAGGGTTTCCAACCAACACCACGACTAAACGCACTACTTTTAGTCAAAAGTTAAATGATAATGTACATCCCACCAATCAAAGCTACAGTAGTACTGATCATTAAAGGATAGGGGATGGGTATGTTGTTTCAGGCGTAAACCCACCCCCGTCCCCCTAAATGGAACTTTTATTGCGGGTTACTAAAAAAACAGAAAGTTGACGGTACGTAGGGTAGCCGGGGAGAGTGGGTGTTTTAGTCCTTGAACTTACGAGCAAATCTATTGCTCCGTCGTGGTGAAAAGGGTTTCGCGGCTCGTGTGAATTATGCAAAAACAAAGTAGAAGATTTTCTACGACACTTAGAATATCCCAACACCTTTTTATTTCAGTATGCATCGCCAACTACAGTTCTACTGATGAGTCTAGTAAATACATTGAATTTCTTCACAGAACTGAGATAAGCACGTTACTTCTGCTTTTGGCAAACAATATGATGGAGCTGATCACACGGATTGTTATTCCACTCTCCTTCTTTACCTCCGGTTACGTACATGTACGCACAGTTCTCGTCTACTCCAGGATAGTTAGGCTCACCATGAGCCCATGCAGAGAAGGTTTCCGCTACTGACGCTCCATCTAGCCACTTGAAATCGTTGTCACCATTGGCGGCTTCCATTCCGAGCCATGATTCTCCTTTGTCCTCTACGAAACTTAGAAGGAACTTGTTTTCTGTCGCTGATTTGATAACTGGGAGATTGGCTCCCAATTGTTGGCATTCTTCTTGGCCTTGACTCATTCCCATCCCCCCTTTGTTGACGTAAAAGTAGCAAAGAGATTCAAATTCTACCCAGCCGTCTGGACAACCTGCGCCGAGTAACAAAAGGTAATTTTCCTGGGAACCTTTACTATTGACATAAATTTTAGAAAATAACTGCCCTTGCTATTTTTCTAATTTATTATTAATGGCAACCCTTAACGATCACTTTTTGTTGGGCCTGAATGATCATCACATTGAACATGAGAGTGAATTGTTCTGCCGGAATAACTGGATATACCAAATTGTTTATTATTTTAGTCTTTCTGATGCCTTTTTTGAATGCCTCCTAGCCTGAGAATACAGCCGATATCTCGGGACGCCACCACTGGTTTCCCGCGAAAAGATATCTGAGCAACTACTGCATAAATTCCACACTGATGACGCATCACTACCCAGATCTGGTTATTGTTTTCAATTGGCTGAAGCAAATTTTTGTCGTAGCACAACCAATCACAAGCACTACCCAGATCTACATAGTGATACGTCATCAGTATTGAATTTCTGCAGTCGTTGCTCGGACGTCATTTCTCGAGGAAACCAGTTGTGGCGTCGGTAAATGTCTTTGTTTTTTCAGGCTAAATGCTTTCTCGAGTTAATTCATAAATTTGTCTTGTTTTCACTTTCTTAAGCGGCTAATACTTAAACCCTCGCCCACAGATAGAAGTTTTGAGAATAAATAAAAACATCAGCCATTCAATAGCGTTCTCAGTGTATTCTTACCACGACTGTATATTGTAAATGGCAAATAGGTCCCTCTAAGCAGGAATGGCAAGTCGGTATATATGTTAATTCCAATTGCGTAGTCTTGAATTAGAAACATTTTGATTCTTTTGGCAAGAAAATATTGAAAGAGAATTCTAGATTATTGTGGGACTTACTAAATCAGGTCCTAACCTACCAGGAGCCTTTTTACAGCAGCATTTATTGGTGTCCAATGAACAACTGTACTGATCAGAACAATCTTCAGTTCCAGATGGGCACGGGTCATTTATATAATAACACGTATCGTCACCACTACAAGTTTGGCCTGAAAAAATGAATAAAGTAATTTTCAAGTCATTATTGCCAAATTAAATTTTTTATTGGCTCTTTTATTTGGTGTCTATGTAGTCATGATGCATTTCTTTGTCAACGGGGCGAGTAACAAACTAGCACAAACCGATAAGTAATTTTATCTATTTGTTTCCAATAAAATAGTTCGTTACAACTGCATTTAGCCTTAAAATGTCATGAATTCCTTTAAAGGGGTTGGGCGAAGGAACTGATGAACGATTCCAACATTTTGAATACCTGATGAAAAACTACTAGTCTGTGGATGCTACAGTCTCACCTGTATTCAGGTTTTAATAATATCATTTTGTTTGAAATTTACATTAAACATTCAATAAATTTTCATGGCAAAACTGATCAAGTTGGATAAACCAGTTATTTCCATCTTTCCCTGTCGGTGTTTGATATGTGATTAATTAAACATTATTTTCCTTGTGTTTGATAAATTACTTGACGTTTTCTCACCGCTTACTTGAGATACAGCCACAAAGAAAAGCGACAGGACGGGGGCAATTGATAAACGCATCTTTCAGTACGTAACGAAGAGGCAAAAGCTAGAAGAAAAAGTTAATAGGGAAGATAAAGAAACGCTTTGCCCGCAGAGAAGGCATAGTCCTTCCCTTTTAGTGGGCATTGTTAATATTCAGTTTTAAAATCATTGAACAGTCAGTAAGACGACCTTACCATATCATATACTTGAATTATATATATAAATAAATCTCTCCCTAGCTTGAGAAACAAAGAAATTAAAATATTTCTCTTTGAAGTAATACTTTACGATATTTCTATATAGAAGTTAGGGAGGGTAGGGCCATTGCAACAATGGAGCCGACAATACCGTTCAAACATACCAATTATAAAAGGGAAAAAAACCTGTTTCTCAAAAACTGACTTTAGCCGTAATGCTACTATTTTTAAGCTACTCACAAAATTGCTTGTGTGTTGTATGTGTTTCTTTGCCATTTTTCTGTGTGATAGCAATATTTTAGGTCTGGTTGACCTCTCGATTAGGGTGAGGTTATTTACGAACTTAATTAAAGGCCATTGGTCTAAGGTTAAAAAAAAAAAAGAAACGTTTACTGGACACAAAGAGTTTATCTTTGAAATAACTATTGGCTATCATCGAATGAAAGATCTTGAACACACGAACAAAGGACAGTCATACTTACCTTCGACAAAGGCGCTGTGTCAGGAAGTCCTCCAAACTTGACTGAAGTGAAGAGAACGAACTGTTTCCGACTTTTTATAGACAGTTTAAGTATCCAAAAAGAACCAATGAAACTGGTCCTAAAGTAATGAGAGTTATTTGATAAAAGTGATTGAAAGGGTCTTTGCCAATTACATTTACATGATACAAATCGACTAAAAATAAACAATACAACTAAACTAAATGTCTAGACATTTTAAAAAGAAAAAGCAAAGTTACAGGCTGCAAGCAAAGTATTTCGCTAACATCCCAATGAGAGTTTTAAAGGGCAAACCGACCTTAAGTAAATATTTTGTTTAATACTATAGCTATGCAATTTTTCCAATTATTTTCCATTCAGGTTTGGCCACGGCGGAGGAATTTCCTTGACTACGTTTAATCTCATGCGCAATTTTTAATTTAAAAATTGGCTGTTTGAGGGAACTATTGTTGGTTAGCTATTGTACCGTGCCCTGCGTATTGTTCAGTCTTTTCAATCTTTTGTATTTTGTCATTTGGTGACCGCACTCGAGAAACCAACAAAAACTTATGCATGCAGACCTCACGGAATTTTATAAACAAAACGTACCGAAATAAGATATTCTGGGTAAATACCATAGTACCAAGTTATTTCCAGTCGTTTTCGATACAAGGATCTTCCGTGACTAGGTTAAAACTCATTCGCAATTTCTCTTTTTGGCACGAAGGATCAGAAAGCGATCAAGATGGCATATTTGATAAAATAAGTTTGTTTTTTTTTTGTTGTTGTTGCTGTTGTTGTTTTTTGTTGTTGCAGCTGACTTTTTAGGTTCTTTTTCTCGCATTGTGACCCTGAACATTATATGAAAGGCTGACAGGCCACTTATAACAGTCCAATCTTGGTTATGCGGATGCGCTTAAAAGAATTCACCCGTTAAAATTGGTGTCATGATAGAACGTGAAAAGTCCACTTAACGCGGTTCCTTAAGTAACCATAGAATAGACTGGTTCTACTGTAAATTATCAACTGCTTGTTTAATTGTGGCTTTTAGTGTTCTTTGTGTCCTTAATTCTGGTATTTCTTTAAAAAATATTTCTTTTATATCTTTAACGGTGCCCGTGGCTGGTATCTGCACCCTTTTCGCATCGTTCATGGATTTACATAAAATTTGATATCAACTCCTAACATGAGCAAATATTTGCTTACATTTTTTAGCCTCATTAATATGTTCTTATCATTCACTGATGATCAAGCTACTCGAGTGACATATTTTGAAGCAACATGACAATTACCGGTAGTCATTTATGAAAATTTGAGTCCGATTTACCGAATAGATTTGGATACATTCTCTTTCAAAAACCTGAAACTTTACGAAGAATGCATGATATGAGCTCATCTTAACGTTTTTGCTACCCAACAATTCCGCTGTTGTTGATGGTTGATACATTTTCTTAATCATTACTTACAAAGAGCGGGATATTGCACAAATCCATTGAATCGACATTTGAACTGTTCTCGCCGAGGAACATTGGCGCCCAATAATTTACTCTATGGGTTTAAAACATTTATTTGAATAAGTTGATTTTTATTTTGTCTTATTATAGGATTAGGGTTTACGCAATTCATTCATAATCGAACTGCCCTCTAACTAACATCTACATTATAACCATTATCAACGGGCCACTCCCGTAAACCATATTTCGCTCCACTTAGGTAATTCTCCTCCATTTTCCCCAATACAATGTTGAAATTCATGTGAAATTCGGTGCAAATACAAAACAGCGTCCAAAATTGTATTTGGCGAGAGAGAACGGTTGTCGCAGTTTTTTCGCTGCCTTGCGTGCGCAAAAAACGCCAAAAATGCAATTTTTGATCGTGTTTGAAGCTTAATGAAATAGCAGGAGTGGTCTATCAAGTATAACCCACATGCAAATTCTATAGACTGATCTTTATACTCTCAATTCTCCTTGGAGAATTAGAGGAGAGAATTTGATGATAGATCAAAGCACTTTCCCTTTGCTGATCATTTTTTTAATTCTCATACCTTTTCTCTGGGTTTCATGTTGATAGTATTAGGAGAAAATTTAATTTGGTCACGAGGAGAAGCCTGGCGTTTTTAAAAGACAGGTTCGTGGTTAAGGGCATGCTCATTAATTAATAACTTTTTCCAATTTATTATTAATTCTATCTGTTAATAATCCCACTCACATGTATCTCAGCGATCTCAGAGTGTATTTCAAAGTAGAAGTGTATTTCAGAGTAACCTGAAGTAGGATGGAGAAGTACTAAAACCGCAGAAAAAATTAAAGGATTATGCCAACACTACCAAAGTTGAATTTATTGTTGACCCGAAGGTTTTATTCCAAGGTTGATTAATTTACAGCTATTTGCAAATATTTAAGTTGTTCCAGTGCAAATGACTGCCAGGGGAGTGTGCATATTGGTTCTTTGACAACATTATGACATGATCATATTGCAGGCATGGACGATACAGCATGTCGCGGCAGGAAAACAGCATTTTGATAAGTGAGCATGCGCAGAACCGTGAATCTGTCCCTTTAAAATCGTCGGACCTACAAACAAATCCATACTACCATCGCGGTATTAATTTAAAAAATTTATTATGAAAAAAAAAAACCCAGAAGATTTTCAAAAAAACACGTAACATATCCCAGCACCCTTTATTCTCTATTTTCAGCTGACTCAGCGTTCACCGCGCACTATAATTCTACATATGTGTCCAGCATACAATTATAAACCTTCGGCAGAAATGGGCTGAGCACGTTACTTCTGCTTTTGACATGCAACATGATGGAGTAGTCCACAAGGATTGTTATTCCACATTCCTTTGTAATTTCCGCTGATGTACATGTACGCACAATTCTCTTCTACTCCAGAGTTGTTAGGCTCACCCGGAGCCCATGCGGAGAAGTTGCTCGCCACTGAAATTCTATCCAACCACTTGAAATCGTCATCACCATCTGATGCTTCCATTCCAAGCCATGGCTCACCATTTTCCTCCATCAGATTAAGAAGAAAGTCGTTTTCTTCGGCTGATTTGATAACAGGCAGCGTGGCTCCTAATAGTTGACATTCGTCTTGTCCCTGGTCCATCGTCATCTTGTCTTTGTTGACGTGAAAGTAGCAAAGAGATCCGAATTCATCCCATCCCTCTGGACAACCTGCGTGCGCCAAGATACAAAAGGTTAGTCTTGCTGCTACGTATACATGGTATAGCATCGAAAACAACGATCCTCGTTGTTTTTGTGAAAAATGGCAACTTCCAAGGATCGTTGGGAGCTTAAGCGAGCAAAGACGTTTATGAGCGCCACACGTGAACCGGAAGTTAGGCCTTCTCCCTTTTTGTATACCTTGACGCTAATAAATTTGTATTGCTAAGTTTCTTATAAAGACAATTTACCCAACTGTTTCAACCAAACCTCTGCCCAATACTCCCAATGATGCAAAAAGTCCACTTCCGGTTGACGTCTGTCGCTTAAAAACGCTATTGTTTAAGCTCCCCATTTTTTCCACATTCTCGTTTCTTTTGGGAGTCCAAACTGTTCAGTACAGTGTAACAATTATTAACTTCCTTTTACATTACCTCAAATATTGTTGGAAATATCAGCTGGCATGTATAGTACGGTGCCTCTGATGTCAATTCGTATGTGCTCTGGAATTATTTCATTTGTCTTAATTTTCGCCTCTCTCTTAAAACTTATCGTAGCCTTAGTTCGCGGCATTATAGAAACTAGAGTCTAACAATTATCCACACTTAGGAACATAGAACTGTGTTGTTAGTTCCCCTTTCGATCGCCGGGAGCCGATATATCATGCCATCAAATCTTTATTGTTGGACTATATTGGACCAATACGTTGAAACTCTACAAGGCACCCTCATTCTGCTAAGTGTATGGTAACAATTTCTGTATATCGTTATTCTCATTTGAGCAAGGACTGATCGCTTTATCTCGCCTCAAAAATACTTACACTGGATTTAACTGCGAATTTTTAAAATGAAAACATTTTAATTCTAGAGGCAATAAAGATTGCTAGAAAATTACAAAATTATATGCTTACTAACTCACTAACTTTTGCAGCAGCATTTGTTAGTTCCCAATGAGCAACTAAACTGTTCAGAGCATTCTTCAGTTCCAGTTGGACAGGGGTCATTTATGTGATAACAGGTATTCTCACCACCACAAAGAGGCCCTGAGAAAAAATTAAATCGTATTTAAGTGATTATCCTGGTTTACTGAGTCAGGACATTTATCTTAAAGCGTAAAATTAAGAACATTTTCGGAATGGGTGGTGATACCTTTGCAGTCTTTTACAAAATCTCGTTTACAATTTTAAGTGGGGAAAAGTGGCAAAGCAAGTAATGAATCATGCTATGTTTAGATATGTGATGTAAAACCCGTTTGAGGACGGCGGTATCTTTGAATATTGCGCAAAAAAATCCTTCAAATTTCTTTCTACTCTGCTACACGTTGTATTTTCATCGTCTTTCTCGTTGATTGATATGTGATGGAGAACCTTCGTCTAGTGTTTGTTATATTACTTCTCACCGATAGCCTGAGTTACAGCCACAAATATAAGCAACACAAAGGAGGCGATTAATGAACGCATTTTTCAGTCAGTGCTGAAGAGGAAAAAGCTGCCTGAAAGAAAAAATCGATAGTAAAGTTATAGCGGTTATGTCTTCCTTTAGAGAGCATGTTTGTTTCTCGATATGATTTGACAATAAATAGTAAGTTAACTTTAGCATATATCTTTATCATGCATAAAACAGTCCTCAGCTTCAAAAATAAACAAAACACTCAATTCAAAATCTTTTTCCTTTTTATTGTAGTTAATACTCTTTCTAAATACCGACAAGTAAACGTAAGACCACGACTACCAGAGGGCGCAAATAACGAACGTGCTAAAATAAAATAAAAACCTGTTTTCTGAACGCATTTTTAACCGAAAACTAGTACTGTTAGTCCTCTTAAAGTAATTTATAATTCTTACAATCTCAGCTGTGGCCCAAACGTTTTCATTCTATCATATGGTTGAGTTCTCGATTAGAAAAAGTTACTTAAAAACTGAATGTTAAGGTCATGTAACGAAGAAAGAAAAAAACTTTTGCTTTGCAAGAAGAGTTTATCTTTGAAACGCTAGGAGTACCATGAAAAATTTATGTTGTAACAAAAAGTGTGCATTCTTACCTTCGAGAAAGTCTTTGTTACAGAACTTCCTAAAGAACTTTAATTGAAGTGCAGAAAACAATCTGCTTCCGACTTTTTAAGGACGCTCATTCACAAAAGGAACCAATCAAAAACTGAATGACCCACGGAGTCATTAAGGGTAATTGATAAGGGTAATAGTTTGAGGGCCTTTGCTAATTGCATTTACATAAAAATTGACTTAAGTTGGACAATATTGAGCAAAAATGTCTAGACATTTCAAAACCCAATACTAAAGTTAGAGGTCGCCTACAAATATCTTGCTTATAGCCCGATGACCGTTTTGCAAGGAAAACTGTCCATATAAATTATTTTACAATTTGGCTCAAAATGCATGAAGACCTCACGGAATTACGACATTTTGTATACAGCGTAGCAACGTACCCAAATAAAATATTGCATAGGTAAATGCTATGATGTAGAGTTATTGCCACCCTTTTGCGATACAAGATTGATCATATATTTTGGGGAATTTCTATGACTACATTGAAAGGCACTGGCATTTCTATTTTTTGAACCTGTAGATCGGCATGGTCACAATCAAGCCGATACATCTGATAAAATAAACGTTAATTATGTTTTGTTTTCTCTGGCAGTCATGGTTACTCTAGTCAAAATATAAATATCAAAGGCGATAGCGATTAAATTGTGCTGCAACTACTAAACGACGACTTTATACCGGTCATTTCAATGCAAACAGGATACAGACTGATTTAATCAATATACTTTACCTGACCTTACGTGCCTTGCCAAAACAGGATAATATCCAATTATCTTCTACCGACCTTACTGTGCTCGTTGGCATACATTTCATCTCTGAATTTTTGCTTCTGTTTCACTGGTATGTTTTGATTATGATACGTATAAATATGTTTTTATAAGCATATTTTAAGTTTAAAATGTTTTAAACCCCTCCCCTCTCCTCCCCTTAAAAAGTGGTCATATTACAACCCCACCCATGACACTTCTCTACAATGGTTTGATTTATTTTGCTAAACCCAGAGACCATGCAATTTCCCTTTTATTGATTCAAACTGCCTTTCTCTACAGTCTTTGGAATTCTATTCCACTTCATGTTAAAACTCGGAACAAATCTAATTTTCGTAAAAAAGTAATAAATTCGCTATTCGTCAATGTTCTATAGCAGGAGCCCCTGTCTATAGCTAGATAATGAGATAATTATTTGAATGTTACTCACTTATTACGATACTTTATAAAGTTAACCTGATACTGTAATTTGTTGTACATATCTCCAGTTGTAATTGTACTCTATTTTCAAATAACAAAATCCCTGAATTTTAAATTTACATGTAACTAGCGAAAACGTCCAGTGTTTCTTTCTGTTTTCTTTATATTCTTTAATATGTAATTTAATATCGCCTTTGTTTAAAGTCTTGTCCTGCCTAGATTAGCGTAGCTATTTGCTGGGCATACAGTATTTTGGTAAAACTTTATCGTTCTGTTAATTAATAAATTGTTGTTGCTATTGTTGTTAGTTCTCTATGAGAGAAAAGAGACAAGTTAAATTTGTTTTGCATCTTATTGCACCCGTAATTCCACCAACAGTCGGCCATGATGTGGCAACGGTGGAGAAACCTTCCTTGAATTTATACAGTCATTACATGATAAAATGCGCTGAAATTCGGCTTTGAATAAGCTGTTCATTCCAGCGTAAATGAACACATTGATTGAGCTGCTTAAAAACACCAGCCCCGTGTGAAGCAGGAAATACTCATGGGGTAGTGTAGGTATTAAGCAGAATCTCTTGATTATAGCAAGAGTCCAGGCTGGAACCCAACACAGGCCAAATCCAAGCACAACAACAAAAAGAGATTTGGAAAGTTTGATTTCTTGATAAGTGATTCTCGCCGCACGAATGCGACTTTGCAAACCTGGAGCAACTTCAAGGTTGTGTTTCTTTATAGCTGCAAACACTTTGACATAACAGAAAATTGCAACGCTAAACGGTAACGTTAGAAACAAGAACAGTACTATTGAGTAGTGAGCAATCGTGCCTGCGTCGGTGAGATGGATAATGTGGCAGCTAGCGTAATCAGGAAGGAATGCAAACTCTTGCAAACCAGCAAAATTAGGTACGATGATATAACCAGCAATAAAAAGGCACAAGCAAATGAGTATAGTGCGGGACTTCTTCTGGGAGAAGATGCCGCTGTAATTGGTTGTTTTCACAATCCTGACATATCGGTTGAAGGCCGTGAGACTCATGATAGAAGTAGAAACAAAAAGTCCAAAGTTTGCTAAAAACCCATGTATGTAGCAGTAGACAGTGCCGTATGACCACTTCCGTGTAACTAGGACCCCCGCCGTAAATGGCATAACCAGCGTAGCAGAGAGTAAGTCAGTACCGGCCAGGCTTATTATGTACAAATTGGTGGTTGTTCGCAAGCGAGGGTTTCTATACACGGCGAAGCACACCAACAGATTTCCAATAAGCGCTACCGCGTTCATAAGAAGACAGGTGGTTGCCTCGAAAATCATCACCACTTTTCCATTATCAGGCATCTCCGAATTCACATTTTCTGAATAACATAAACTTGTTTTTGCATCGTCGAGACTCATAGCTGTTACGTTTTAGGTCTGTTTGGAATCACTCCAGTTCAAAGGAACAAACATAATGAATGTTGGGAAATTTTCGAGGCGAAGACAGCAGTTTGGATCAACTTGTCTGTGACTGAAATGGAACTAGTCGTGGGCGATTGAAGTAGTCTGGTTAAGCAGTAAGCAAACATACGAGGTACAAGCAGTTTTAAATGGATTCCACACCGTGATGGCTGACGATTATTTTTCGTTTGATCCGAGTTCAGAAACCTATTAAAAACGAAAAAATCAGTCAACACTATTACCAAAACCGCGCACGCTTATCTATTCTCTTGCCGGTACGTTTCCACTTTTTCGCGCAAAAAGAATACAATTATATAACTGCAATGGAAATTAAATATGCATTACTACACTTCCTAGGCAGCTACAACTGAAGATTTGTTCGCTTACCCTGACGTAGTGTCCTCTTAAGAAATGAAAACCAGGAAACAACAATGTCAGGGAAAGATAGCTAAAGATGGGCACATTAAATGAAATGAAATGACACTCACTTGACTGTATCACAATTACGCGTCGGCGTAAACTGGCAGTCTGCATAGACATGAAGTACAAACCTTTCAAACTGATCGGCATTATGTCAACAGTTGATTTGACACTGGATTAATTAAAACCCGTCAACGGCTCCTTGTTTCTGGAACTTTCCTAAGAAAGACCCGATCCTCAGAATTGTAATAGTCTTTTACGTAGGCCTCACCACCGCCTGGTATGAGCGTGCACTCTCGTTATTGTTGTCGTTGTTTTGTTTTAATTGGTATTTTTAAATTTAGTTCTCCTAAGCAAAACTGTGTGATTGGGTGCTTTTAAAACAGATGTACAGTAAAATGAGGCATACACGCGAATTAATTAAGTCACTTCAATTCTGTGTTTGTTTTGTTTTAATCACACATTTTCAGCCCAGCTATAAGTTTATTACATCGTGTATATTTGACTTAAGTATTTTAGCTCATCCGCTATATTTCTAGGGAATCGCTTGACGTCCAGTATCTTGTTTTCAAGACTACTACGTCCTTTTTTTTACAGTAATGGACTTGCCTAGTTTTTAAATAAACAGTCCTTAGGAAGTTTAATGTGACAGGTAGACCAGCGCATCGAAGCCCACATGAGGCAACAGATGAAGACTAACTTTAATCTAGAGACTCATGTAATTACAAAAATTAATGCAATTTCTTCCCTACGATATAGATCGATGTACGTTAAAGTCCTGCAAAGACGTCAATTCAAACAATGAAAGCCCTCACATTGTCTTTCTTATAATATTCCCGTATTAAGAAAACGTAGTAATTATTTTTCAAATTGACATTATTCAAAGTAATTACTGATATCGTATTTTCCGCTCGGGTTCGGTTGGTTTTCAAAAAAGAGCTGAACACAAAAATATTATTAATAGGATTAAAGTGAGAAAATTCTATTCAGTTGCCATCAATTATCCAATTCGTAGTTCTTCGATTAGCAGGAGTAAAGTTCCACGTGAAATGTCTCAACTTGAAAGCAGTATTTAAAAAAAAAATAGTCAGGGGTTATTTTAAGACATTAAAAAGATAAGATAAAATATGAAATAAATGGACATGTAAGAAATATAAAGCTAAATTCAAATGATTATAGACTGCAAAACAGCCTGCTATCTATTCGCCACATTGGACAAATGAAAAAATAGGGCGCTTTAAGAACTGGGTCATGTGACCTCGCTACTCACTTCTGGTAGAGACTCCAGTTATAACTTAGTATGTATTAAATGAAAAATGTGGCCAAAAATAACATTTAGCTATTGTAGATAAATAATTAATATTAATTAATATCCTTATACCAATTGCAAAGAAGCACTCTCCAATGTCACCCATTAATGATATTGATCAGCTTCGAATATACAAAAAATAATTTCAGTATTGCCGCTCTGTTACTAATATCATCAGTCCACTGATCTCTACCAACTCACAACAACCAACTTCTCTAAGGAAGCACGCATGATTCATATTACTCTCTACCTTTACTAGCTGGTTATTTCACCAAAAATGTTCTGCTAGTACTAAAGTCAATTGAATACCGAAACGAAGGCCAAGTATGACTTCATGATGCGAATTAACATAACTTGATGTAACAGTCACTTTATAGTGCTACAGGTGTATGGAGAGACATCTCTCACTATTAGAATGCACGCTGCAAATCAACCATTCAGAGTCGAGGACGCGAAGTTCAAAGTTTGTTATAACTACCTAATTAGTAATAAAGAATAACCCAAACCTGGGCATAATTAATAGAAACTACATCCACTTGATGAATTTCTGCTAAAATATTAGAACCCAGTATCCTCTCCTCCTCTTGGAACGGCCTTTTCAAGACTTCGCTGCGCAACCTGGCCTTTGGCTAACCCACCTCTTGCCTGAGCATCCAAGCCTGGCAATGCTTCTGGATCGTGGATGCCCAGTTCTGACGGCCAAAAATAGTCTTCAGGAATTTTATCAAATTGAACTTCGTCATAGGGTTGGTCCTCTTCGGTCTCAGTAGGATCTTCGCTAAGTATCTCGAGATAATCCTAGAAAAGGATAAAAATCAGTTGGATGACTAACTGATTGCCAAGACTGTTCGGCTGACCTATCGACTGCTAATTTGATCAGTTGAGCGTCAGAGTGAAGAGCAAGCGCCAGAAACTTTAGCCTCTCTTTTTTCCTAAGGTAGCCAATGTACCTTATAAACTCAGCTGATAAAACCAAATCTTATTAAATGCACAAAGTCATTAAATGCACTTACGGCCCCTGCAGACAGCAAACTGTCTATTTCATGAACAAGTTCCTCAAACGTCGGTCTTTGTTTTGGGTTCGGATGCCAGCACTTAAACATTATGTCACAGCTGAAACAATTTAAGACAAATTAACACTGATTAGAGTGCACTAGAAACTAGTACAATCCTAAATAAACAACGGCCGTAACCCGAGATTAAAGCTTAGACTTAAGCTACGCATCATCATCGTCAAAGTCGAACTCGATCGGCCTTCCAAATAAGTCTAATCTGTCTTGTCTTTCATATGGTATTATTGTCCTTTGACTTTCGCCCTACAACAAAACAGTTCGCGTAAAATTTCGCTGGTCTGTGCATTCCTGGTTTCCCCTCCCATACGAAAGATGCCAAAACAACATTCCCGGATGCCAGGCTCTTTTTCTATGTCCTCCTAAGCACCACTCAGGCTGACCACCGAAAAGCTTTCTGCAGGACAAAAGGGTAAAGTCAGCACTCGGTGATAGAATACAGATTCCACTAATTGCCGTGAGTTGGAAGGGACAGCTCAGGGACAGCTCCTCTTTGGGTTTTATTAAAGGTCTACTTACATTTCGTCACTGCATCCTTCAGGTTTTGGAAGTCGCTCTCCTGTTTTCAATAACTTTACAATCTCTTGCCCTCCAAGGGCAGCGTAAGGAACTTTGCCTGACAAAAAAAAAAGGAAGTGGAAATTTCACGCTATACATGTATCTTTTACTAATTAGTATAAATCTTTTCACTATCGCCATTGTTCGTAATACAAATAGTTATATGAGGTTGAAAATTGAACACAGGAAGCAAAAACAAAAACACCTATGATTATGTGTTCCAAGTAGCAAGTAGGCTAGGTGGTAAGATATGAGAGTAGTTGATTAGAGTATCTCTGAATTACCGAAAAACAACTCAAGTAAGTCAGCCTTGAAATCCGGAGATAACTAATCGGACAGCATGTCCTTTATAATGTAGGGTAGGACAGAGAGTGGGAGCACGGAAGAATAGCCAGAAGGGAGGAGTACAGGGGGAGTGGCGGGAGGTTTGAGCCCCCTGTATCCACCCCATCTTCCCCCCCACCCCCCCCCCCCCCACAAGCCTTTTACTCAAGGGATTAATCCATGTGATTTTTACTGTTATAATAAGCAAAGAGAGAATGCATTTCCTACCTCCAGTTTCTATTTCCCAAAGAACGACGCCAAAGGACCATCTACAATGAAATGATAACTAATTAGTGACAGGATTGTTGTGATATATAATGGAAGTTTCAGTCTTATTCTGTTTACGAAAGGAACAGTTCCTACTTTATCATGCTTCAAAGATCTGGTTGCACCTCGGTTTTAGAAACCTGATAAAACACTCCCACTCGTTTATAAAGAGTAATTGCATCTACTTCCTTTCTGACTCAAATACAAGTTGAATGACTCTCATTCTACATTCTCGTTATTAGGAGCAAATTTCCGTGTCTCAAAGATGGTCGATTGACCCTGTAAGTAGCAAAATCCAGATGAAAATTCTCCAGAGTGGTCTCCATACATTTCTTTGAAGAATTAGACGAGAGAGAGTTTGATGAGAGATTGAAGCAGTTTCTCTTCAGTGATCATTTTATCAATTCTCATAAACTTTTCTCTTGATGAAGTGTTGATATCTTTAAGAGAATATTGACACTGGCCACTCTTGAGACTTGAAGCATTAACTGGGGTTTTACTGTAGCTGTCACTTACACGTCACTTTCTGAAGTATAGGAATAATCCTGCAACGACTCCAGCGCCATCCATCTGACAGGCAGTTTTCCCTGCATGAAGGTTATATTTCGATGAATTCAAAGGGGACAGAGGAGTGTACGAATTTTTGAGGAAGATATAGTTAACAATTATTCCTAGAGCTCGAATGGGCTCTGAGTCAATAGCCCGTGAGGCCGAAGGGGCTATTGACTCAGAGGCCATGAAAACGAGAGGAATAATTGTTTTAGTAAAATCCAACTAGTTGGTCAAAAATATCGAGACAAAACAACTTTAGCTATCAAAACTCGATTCAGCCACCATTTTTTCGGTTTTCAAAGCCGGCGCTTTTCGCTACTAGTAGGCTATAACATATAGCCTAGTAGAAGTTCAACCAATCAGAACGCAGCATTGATAATAGACCACTAGTTGGATTTTACTAATTCTATTTATTCTTTTACTTGTGCAAAAATAAGCTGCGAAACATTCGCTGGATAGAGAATAACCTACAAAGAAAGCGTTATTTCCCTCTCCTCCTCCATTTTAAACTCGTGGTCCTCTCCCCTGGAATAATTGTTTTATTCGCGCCAACTCTCTGTCAGTTTCAATGTCCAAGATTGCGGGAGAAAATTAGTCCTAAGAATAGCATTATCACTCGTGCTGCAAAATACGCCTTCTTTACAGGCTAGTTGGAGAACAACAAGGGACATTTGGGCCCGTGAGAATGACCCCCTTAAAATTCTGCACCTCCTACTTTGAGCTTGTCACTCAGGGAAAAGCCGCTGTAATTTATCCCCAGGTTTTACATTTACTTGTAAAAGAAGTTGAAGTTAAAAAAAAATGAAACACTGTCATACCCCGGATGTCGTCTCGTATGCTCCACTTTCGTAAATATCACGAGCAAGTCCAAAGTCCGACACCATAGGAATATAGTTCTTTCCTAATAGGACATTCCGGCAGGCCAAATCACGATGCACACACTGCAAAGAAAAAACAGTAAGTGTATTGCAGTAGGAATGCTAGCCTCTCACGCAGACGTTCTTAGGGGTTCGTCACGCGTTCCTCGTGGGGCAGGAACGCGTGACGAACCCCTAAGAACGTCTGCGTGGGAGGCTACAGGAATGCAAGCTTCTGCGCACTTCCTCCCCTGGCTCCCCGATTCCGACCCTTGGTCACTAAGCAATCATCGGCAAAATGTGCAATACTGTATTACAAACATACCTTGACTTTAGCCAGGTGGGCCATCCCTTTGGCGATGCCATGCGCTAATCGTATTATTTCCAAGTTGGATAGTGCCTTTGACTCATCGGAATCCTCCCCTGTGTTGATATAGTCTGGCTGACTTTGGCGCTTCCGGACGTAGTCTAACAGACAACCGTTTTCAGCGAACTTCACGATGACCCAAAGAGGACCTGTAGTAAGGAAAGAGGACAGAGAATCTACCCTGGGTACCAGAGGTTTTTCTCGCGCGCGGCGGGAATTTTCGGTGTTGGCCGAAGGTCGACAAATGTTCGGCCGTAGGCCGAAGTCACGAACGGCGAAGCCGGGAGAAAAAACGCGTGGGACGCTATAAAGACTTGACAGAAACCGGAAACCGCGCAAAAAAGTCTCTGGCACCCAGGCCACAGAGAATCATAAACGGTCCGAGATTAAGCAACCACAGAAGTGATCGCAACAATGTCAGAAAAATCTCAGATTGGCCTTGTTTTACAAAGATAAATTTTCGTTTCTGTTTCAAACTTGAATCTGGCGTCTAAAATTTATCTCCTGGGCCCAGTTGTTCGAAGGCCATTTGGCGCTAATTTTAATCAGGGTTTCTTTTTCTTTTGTTAAAAAACATTTTTTTCGACAGTTTTCTCTATTCTTTTTGGAGCGTCTATCATCAAATTATAGCTAGACAAAAAGAACTAAACTGACTTTGCTTCAAAATTCGCCCTAACTCTGGTTTGTCTTGACCTGGCCTTAAACAACCCGGCCCAGGCTGGAAAAGTCGTGATGAAGTGTGAAAGAATGCAAATTCACTTTCTTTTTGCTGTTGAGGCCGTGATGGTTGTTGAAATTTTCTGTCTTATTTATTCAGATTTTTGATTTTCACATCTGAGGTCACAAGTGCTCTTCGACGCCAGTTATGAGTCTGACTTCAATTTTGTCTGTAGCATCAAAAAAAGCCTTTGAAGACAATCTCGACCCAGAGCTCTTCTGCGCATTCCCAAACCCGTAAGCACTGGGGTCGAGAATGCCTTTGAAGAGTTTAAAACTGAGAAAGCTGAGGTAAAGGAGAGGCCTTATCCGCATGCGCAACTGAGCGCGCAAAGGTGAGATGGGCGAGGTGAGGCGGAAGAAAGTAAAAATCCTCTAATTTACCAAACAATTCGAACTTACCGTCTTCTGAGCATGCTCCAATCAAACTGACAACATTTGGATGGTTGCCGACAGATGCCATTATGTTGAGTTCGTTGTACAAGTCTCTTAACTCAGTAACCGTACCGTGCTCTAGAAAAAGGATTAAATTAAGCCAGAAATGTTTCAAGTGAACTCGCACTTCCTAGTACAAGCTATATAGCTATGTGGAGCGCAAATAGGCTCCTTTTTGCTGTGAAATTAGAAAAACGTTTAACAGCTATCGCAGACCAACATCAGAACAAAAGTGATATAAACAAAATTCACAAAATATAATTTCACTTTTTAGTGTGATTTTTTATTCGCCGGGGTAAAGGACTCCGGAACCGGGAAATTCTTGTTTGTGGAAACTGGAATCCGGGAAGTTTTTCTTGTGGATTCCGGAAACCTTGGCTTTGGAATCCGGAACACACTTGAGCTCAAGGAATCAAGAATCCCAATAACGATTAAAATCCGGAATCCAAGTTCCACGGACAAAGAAACTGGATTCCAGTACCTGGAATCCAAAATTCACGGCGTGGAATCCAGAATCCAAAACTGTCTTGGCTTCCATTCCGTGGAGCGATTTTATCTTAGGCATGCACAAAGGAAACTTCAGACAAACATGATAATTTGTCCAAGGGTGGTACTAAATTCGTTTAGTATAATTACATTGATGACTATCGAAAATAGAGCGCTGTGATTGGCTAGGAGCTTCGCTTTACCCCGCTATAATCACCGCGCGGTGACTATAGCATTGAAGGCTGGCAGTTTTCAAAATGGCAGCCAGATTTTTTGATGTTTCGGGGTCGGAAATTGATCAATAATTTTATTTTCTCGAATAATCATCAATGTAATTATACTAAAAAAATTAGTCGCCTCAGGCGACGTGAATATTGGCGAATAGTCACCTCGACTTCGTCTCGGTGACTATTCGCCGATATTCACGTCGCCTGAGGCGACTAATTGTTTATTAATAGTCCTAATGATGTATTTGTTACTTACTCTTCAACATCTTGACTGCGCATTCAATGACTTTATTATTACGCATCAGATATCCTTTCCTCACAACACCAAAGGCACCCGACCCCAACTCGTCCGCGATTTTAAGATACGCACGTGGCACCTCCAGCCATTGCCGCTTAAAATCCGTTTGAGGTAGGGCGACAGCAAATCGATTACCGGTGTAATCGTATTGATCATGATTTCTTCTTCTATCCCTTGTTTCTAACTAAAAAAGATCGAAAATAGTTCTTCATGATGTTATATTTTTAAAACAATTAAGCGAACTTGCTATTTTTATACCAGCTTATATCGCGGCACTGAGATAGTTAAAGAGAGAGAGGAGAATCCCCTAGTAAACTATCACAGCTGGTTGAAATCTTATAGACGTTTGCTCTTTTATGTCACAAATATTGCATATTTGTTGCTTCTGATGACGTTATCAAGTACGTACTGTTAAAAGTTGCAAAAGTCGCGCCCCATGTGTCACTGAGCGTGGAGAAGATCACTGATGATGACGATGGCTGTTACAGGACCCGAACCTTCCGTCTTCTCGTTAGACAGCTAGCGAGTAAGTTTAACAATTAGGGAGCGTGTAGCTCTACGCTTAAGTTCCCCCAAACACAAGTTATACGGCGGGCCCTTAAGACCGAGACTCAAGGTTCATACAGGTCACGTGTCCAGCATGCCTATAGGATCAGCAATGCCTAATTCGTACCGTATGATTTTCTCCACTCACGACATGATGTGCGAATCAAACTGAAGTCACTTTACCTCGTCCATAGTCAGCCTTCTTTCAGCCGTTTCAGGCTTGGGTCTTTTTCTGCACTTGATGAATACCAACACACCAACAATTACTCCAATCACAATTACTGGGACTACAATTCCAAGGACAATGGCGAGAGTGGGATCTGCAGAGACAAAGGTCAAATTTAGGAAAATAAACTTTAGTGTAAAAGGAAAAATAAAACATGGCAAAAGTAGAGAAAAATGGAAATGTAGATAAATACAGTAGTGATATATCATCAGTAGCCCGTAGCCCATCGGTCCAGAATGTGTATAGGAAGTAGCATATTAGCTACTAGTGATTACCACAGTGCGTTAGACTAAACATCTATTTATAGATTTTTAAAGTCGGTGTGTTTACATGCGTCCGCACAACAGCGCGGGTCTTCTTCATATGGTTTCCTCGACCAGATTCAGATGTTCCTAAACTCCAAAACGAAATTTAACAACTTTACATTTGATGAACTTTCTAACTGAGTTTGCCATATACTTCGCTGAGCTCATTCAACATTGCATTCGTTTTGATTGGCTGAGAGTTTCTTTGGCATGATAATCTATAAATAGCCTAAACACACGGCAGGCCCTACATGAGAAATGGACGTCTCATGTTGATGGGCTCTTTGATGTGGTACTATTGTATTTTTCATATCACACACCTTTATCAGTTTTAAATTCCTGTGGAGCTGATGCAGCTTCCTTAAGAGCGCTCTTTCGATGAGAAACAACTCGAACCAGGTACGCTGTATCTGGCTCCAGTCCGGTAAGCTTCCATTCATTGACATCTACTTTAACTGCCTTTTCAGTCACGAAATCCCTGTTGTTGTCAAGTACAAGTTTTCTCTGCACGGTATATTCACTGACCTCGTATACGTCCTCGTAAGGCGGTGTTTCCCACTTGACAACAGCACTTGTTACTCCTATAAGGCTCTCGTCCACTTTGAGGTTCTTAGGGGGTGGGGGTGCAACATCTAGAAGAGTCACCAACAGAAAATGTGGGTCGGCAGTTTGACTGCGGATATTGTTACGCGTGAACTCCCGTGCGCATATAGTTTTGTTATTTCGAGGGCTCAATTCGTCTTGCTTCGCGGTTGTAAGATAAATAAACCGTGCGCTGTGGACTTGTTCGTATCTTTCATTTATTTACTGGAGATAAAACTAAGCCATACATACGACGCTCTTAAGTTCCAAGCGAGACCATCAACAATGTTCTTCTAAAATATCCATCATCAACAAAAAAAGTTATGGGATGTAAAGAGGTCAGTCGATCTGGAGCATTTGTATGTGAAACTTTTCAAGATTTGGTGCTACTTAAAATCGAATGGGGAGCATTTGGATCAAAGCAAGTCTCCTAACAGTGGCCACGAACTATTGCGTTTTAATATAATGCTTTAGCCAAGCCTAAAAGCGAAGCTTCCTTTTATATGTTACAAGTCAAAATCTAATTCAGGTTAACATTTTTTAACCTAGGTTGATTCTTAATTTCTTTTGCTCCTAGCCCTAATTCATGAATAATTAGGGCTAGAAGACAAAGGAAATTTGAGAATCAACCTAGGTTAAAAAATTTTAATCTGAATTTGATTTTGACCTGTAACATATATACTTATTATAAAAGCGATCAACCTTAAGCCAAAGAAATACTGACTCAACTTTAGGAGCTCACCATGTACTATAAAAATGACTTTGCTTAAGGACGAATAAGAAGGACTGAGTTGGAAATAACTGAAGACTACAGTATATTACTCTTTGCTAGGAATTAGCAGCTACACTGTATAAAACATAATGATACACTACTTACCTTTTATAATTACACTTGTTACACTCAGATTACCGATTGTTTTTAAATCTAGCATCTTCAAGATGGCCTCTTGTATTTTATCAGAAGCGCTTCCCTCTTTTACAGCGGCAGTGAGAGAGAGGGGCAAAAATAAAGTTTTTGCACTAAAAACCAAAGCAAAAGGAAACAAGTTAAAAGCAATAGAGAGGAAAAGTCGTTTCGTCACGTTTCCATGGCAGCAAAATTTTTGGATGACAACAAATCGATAAAGTCACCTAAAAGTCTATTCGCACTATTTCAAACTTGACCGATCTTATTCAATTTCATTTAATTTGGCAAATCTTGGCGAAATTTTCTTTGGGGCCTTATACATTGTTATCTAAGTCTAGAAAAAAAAGCGACAATTTTTGTGTTGTGTTCACCTACTCCATACAGCGGGCTTGTGAAATTAGAAAGTTTCATGTCGTAGTAAAACTAAATACATTGACACATTAGTAAAGCTTTTACTTTACTTACTTACTTACGTAGTGGTGCAACGACGGTACAGAAATGTACAAAATAGCGTGATGCACGTGCAAAGTTGTTGTTTGTTAATATAAACATTTTATTTTTCGCCGTTCTCCTTGCCGTCACCATCGTCGTTGGTTTTATTGTCATCCAGAAATAGTGCTACCATAGTAACGTGACGTCACACTTCTCCTCTCTGTTAGGCACTATTATAGTCTTGACAAGCCATCTGCTGGCTTTTTCCTCAAAAGGACACGCTTCATTGTGAACGTTCTAACTAATTTCGCCTAATTTTGTATTACTGAACTTCAAAAGGCTACCATGTCTCAGAGATGACATTTCCCCTGATCATTTTGAAAATAGCAACATGCATACTCATAGTTTTTGTTTCCAGGCTTTTCTGTCCTTTCATCTTTAAAAGCAGATTTCCGTTAACCTTGTCTGACGCTTTCACTTTCGAGAGCACTTTCCAAACCTCCGCACTTGGTCGCCTCAGTGCGCTTAGAAACCTTAACCTGCAAGGAAAGGCGACGCGTGGAGGACCTTTTCTCGCCTTTTCCTGTCCCCCGCGCGCTCGCGTTTTTTTTCACAAGGGTCTATTTGGAGTCAAATATCGGTTCATACCTCGTATCAACTTTTGCGATGCCAAGCTCTCCGTCCTGGTTACCAATTTGTTCATCGAGAAGATCACCAAATATTTCGTCATACTATATAGAGAACGTGTATAAAATTAAAAACAGCTATATGTCCAAGATAAAATGCAGTAATTATCGTTGTTGTTGTTGTTATATAAAATTATAAACAGCCTCATGTCCATGATAACAGGCAGTTATTGTTTTTGTGTGATTGTTGTTGGGGAGGGTGGGGTGGGGATTCTTTCGACTCCCAATAGATTTTGGGCCCATAAATAGTTTAGCACCCTTTTTTGAATCAGCCTAGTTCCTAGTTTTCTCGTGCATCGCTGTCTGCGCGACGTTTGGGGAGATTTTGGTGAAAGCACCGTTCTTGGGAAGTGTTATTTTGTCAAAAAATTACTTTTTTTGTACCCTTACCTTTGAGTTAAGTTGTTGTCCAATAAATAAATCAATTTTGTTTAAGCTTTCTTTGACAACATCCGTATATAGTATTGTCAGGTCGAAATTAACAGTGGCATAATCTACAAGGGAAACATACAACCGAAATTATAAAACAACAACGTGAACAAGGATACTCAACTGAATGAATGGATTAAATACAGACTTTTAGAAGCTGACAATTCTATATTAATGGAGAAATGTCATTTTTCACGTACATTTACCTAGTAAAAATAGGACAAAGAAGAACGCAGTCTGACGGTCAGTCGACTGACTGCCTGACGAAAAATAAACCTTTAAGCCCCTTCGAGCCTTTAGTCAGATTTTAAACAGTAGAAGAAACATTTGATATGAAACTCTACTCTCTGACTAAAAAAAAACGACTGACTGGCCTAGCTGGTTTGACCACGTGACTGTCTAACTGACAGACTGTCTGAATGACTTACTTAATGACTAACTGACTGACTGGCTGACGGGCAGACAAACTGACTCATTGACTGAATGACTGACCGACCGACCGACTAATTGACCAGGTCTTACTGGTTACTCTAAGAGAATAGCTAACTGACTGTTTATTCTGAAGTGGAAGCGGACCGCAAGGTCCACGTTCTGGACTTAACTCTCGTCCTCGGACGGGAGGATCCAAGCCCAAGACACCGTCAGGTTGGGAGTTTGGCTGGGGCGGCACATCTGTCAAATGATAACGCAGGTGTCCTAAGGTGAGCTCAATGAGAACAGAAATCTCATGTAGAACAAAAGGGTAAAAGCTCACTTGATTTTGATTTTCAGTATGAATACAAACTGTGAAAGCATGGCCTATCGATCCTTTAGTCTTTAGGAGTTTTAAGCTAGAGGTGTCAGAAAAGTTACCACAGGGATAACTGGCTTGTGGCAGCCAAGCGTTCATAGCGACGTTGCTTTTTGATCCTTCGATGTCGGCTCTTCCTATCATTGCGAAGCAGAATTCGCCAAGTGATGGATTGTTCACCCACCAATAGGGAACGTGAGCTGGGTTTAGACCGTCGTGAGACAGGTTAGTTTTACCCTACTGATGAAGTGTTGTTGCAATAGTAATTCTGCTCAGTACGAGAGGAACCGCAGATTCAGACAATTGGCATTTGCACTTGCCTGAAAAGACAATGGTGCGAAGCTACCATCTGTTGGATTATGACTGAACGCCTCTAAGTCAGAATCCGTGCTAGAAAGCAACGATAATTACCTCCAGATAACCTTAGGCGAACAAGAATAGAAGACTTCGGTCTTCATGCGTCCCAAAGTGCCAAGGGAGACAAAAACTTCCAAGGCACTGCCAATACCAAACTCTAATGTTGCTGGAGATAAATCCTTTGCAGACGACTTAAATAAAGAACGGGGTATTGTAAGTTGTAGAGTAGCCTTGTTGCTACGATCTTCTGAGATTAAGCCTTTGTTCTAAGATTTGTTTCAAATCTTTTTTTTTTTTCACTGACTTGAAAGGGCTCCCCTCTTTGTGAGGGGAACTCCTTTCAACACTAAGTCCAAAAGACTCCTCACTGTATTTATTTATGAGTGTAAGTCCAAAAAGGCTCCCCACTACAAATTGTGGTGGGGAGTCTTTTATTTTTTTCATTATGCGTCTAAGTCCAAAAGGCTCCCCACTGCAAATTGTGGTGGGGAGTCTTTTATTTTTTTCATTGTGCGTCTAAGTCCAAAACGCTGCCCACTCCAGATTGTGGTGGGGAGTATTTTGTCTAGGGTTTAGGGGTTAGGGGTTGGGGTTGGGGTTGGGGGTTGGGGGTTGGGGGTTGGGGGTTGGGGGTTGGGGGTTGGGGGTTGGGGGTTGGGGGTTGGGGGTTGGGGGTTGGGGGTTGGGGGTTGGGGGTTGGGGGTTGGGGGTTGGGGGTTGGGGGTTGGGGGTTGGGGGTTGGGGGTTGGGGGTTGGGGGTTGGGGGTTGGGGGTTGGGGGTTGGGGGTTGGGGGTTGGGGGTTGGGGGTTGGGGGTTGGGGGTTGGGGGTTGGGGGTTGGGGGTTGGGGCTTGGGGGTTGGGGCTTGGGGCTTGGGGCTTGGGGCTTGGGGCTTGGGGCTTGGGGCTTGGGGCTTGGGGCTTGGGGCTTGGGGCTTGGGGCTTGGGGCTTGGGGCTTGGGGCTTGGGGCTTGGGGCTTGGGGCTTGGGGCTTGGGGCTTGGGGCTTGGGGCTTGGGGCTTGGGGCTTGGGGCTTGGGGCTTGGGGCTTGGGGCTTGGGGCTTGGGGCTTGGGGCTTGGGGCTTGGGGCTTGGGGCTTGGGGCTTGGGTTAAGGGAAAAGGGAAAAGGGAAAAGGGAAAAGGGAGAGGGGTTACCCTCACCCTAACCCCTAACCCTAACCCTAACCCTAACCCTAACCCTAACCCTAACCCTAACCCTCACCCCTCACCCCTAACCCTAACCCTAAACCCTAAACCATAACCCTAACCCCAGCCCCAACCCGAACTCTAACCCTAACCCTGACCCTAACCCCGCACCAGTTGGCCCGCAATTGGGTCAAATGAACGCAAGTAAAGAACATACGTGAAGGAAAACTCCTTATGTTCCTGCTTCCTTTATGGTTGGCCATAGATGTATGCTCAGTAACTTTGTCCAAACCTGCCCCTCAATATACATTTTTTCCCTTTTGGGTTTACCCCCCAAAAGAGACTTAGAAAAATTCCGTTCATTTTTGTTGGCGCCACTCTCAGTAGCGCCCGGAGGAAAAACCGGCCGAAGCTCAAACTTGGACCAAGTGTTCTCCAGTCCATTTTGATTGAAGTTAAAAAAAAAAAAAACATAAATCTTGGACAGCTCATAACTTTCAACATAATAGGCAGATGAGTATACTAGAGGCATCATTCGTGTCGTCTGCCCTAGTCCTGGCCAAATCTTTGACAGCCCGTAACTTTCAAATGCGTGAGCAGATGAGTCTACTTTTGGCATCATTCGATTGTTGTGGACCATAGCTATGTACTTATCAAAAATGAGCCAGATCGGAGAGGGTGGAATTTTTGGGCGTGGTCCGGGCCAAATCTTTGACAGCCCGTAACTTTCAAATTCGTCAGCAGATGAGTCTAGTTT
The DNA here is from genome assembly GCA_038088405.1 of Porites divaricata. Lineage (NCBI taxonomy): Eukaryota > Metazoa > Cnidaria > Anthozoa > Scleractinia > Poritidae > Porites > Porites divaricata. The sequence continues at coordinate 42,549,120 of JBBMOI010000001.1, forward strand.
TGGCATCATTCGATTGTTGTGGACCAGAGCTATCTACCGACCAGAAATGAGGCAAGTCGGAGAGGGTTGAATTTTGGGGCGAATTGTCTCATGGGGCGAAAGGTTTGAGAGGTAAATGCAAATTAGGCAGGAGGTGACGTCACACCGTAACGTCATAACTTCAATCACAATGGACTGAACAACACTTGGTCCAAATTTGAGCTTCGGGTGGCTTTTCCTCTGGGCGCTACTCTGGGGCGCTACTCAGAGTAGCGCCAACAAAACGTACCGGAATTTTTCTAAGTCTCTTTCGGGGAGTAAACCCAAAAGGGAAAAAATGTATATTGAGGGGCAGGTTGTAGAGAAAGTTACTGAGCATAGATCTTGGTAATGAGTAACGCAGTAAACCCTGTGCCTCTGTGCGAGCGGGAGAAGAGATCCTAGGATCTCTAGGAAGGAAAGGTAGAGTTAGACCAATAACTCTATGGGGATTTTCTAGGAAATCCCTTGCAGGTAAAAGAGTGGCTTGGGCAAGCACTCTCGAGGCACTTCCTAGTGTCTGATCACATTGTCACCTCGCGTGGCAAGGAAAGTTGGATGGCTGGTTGTACACGATGGCCTATGGCCAACGATGAACGAAGCACGAACCGAAGGATTTTTCCTTCACGGACGTTCTTTTCTTGCGTTCCTTTGACCCAATTGCGGGCCAAGTGGTGCGCATGAATCGAGCAAGGGTCCACTTGAAAGGCGAGGCAAAGAAGGACGGGCTTCCTTTGACCGTAACTGTAATTGGTTGTCGGCCACTTGTTCCCGTGCTTGAAGGCAAAACGAGTACGAAACAAGCGTGTCTCCCTTGTGGAGTCACACCGGTCCGGGCGCTTGCAGCGCCCGTTCCGGGAAAGGATAGTTACCTGGTTGATCCTGCCAGTAGTCATATGCTTGTCTCAAAGATTAAGCCATGCATGTCTAAGTATAAGCACTAGTACTGTGAAACTGCGAATGGCTCATTAAATCAGTTATCGTTTATTTGATTGTACCATTACTACTTGGATAACCGTAGTAATTCTAGAGCTAATACATGCGAAAAGTCCCGACTTCTGGAAGGGATGTATTTATTAGATTAAAAACCAATGCGGGTTCTGCCCGCTGTCTTTGGTGATTCATAGTAACTGATCGAATCGCACGGCCTTGCGCTGGCGATGTTTCATTCAAATTTCTGCCCTATCAACTGTCGATGGTAAGGTAGTGGCTTACCATGGTTGCAACGGGTGACGGAGAATTAGGGTTCGATTCCGGAGAGGGAGCCTGAGAAACGGCTACCACATCCAAGGAAGGCAGCAGGCGCGCAAATTACCCAATCCTGACTCAGGGAGGTAGTGACAAGAAATAACAATACAGGGCTTTTACAAGTCTTGTAATTGGAATGAGTACAACTTAAATCCTTTAACGAGGATCCATTGGAGGGCAAGTCTGGTGCCAGCAGCCGCGGTAATTCCAGCTCCAATAGCGTATATTAAAGTTGTTGCAGTTAAAAAGCTCGTAGTTGGATTTCGGGATGGCCCGGCCGGTCTGCCGCAAGGTATGTTACTGGCCGAGCTGTTCTTCTTCGCAAAGACTGTGTGTGCTCTTAACTGAGTGTGCTCAGGATCTGTGACGTTTACTTTGAAAAAATTAGAGTGTTCAAAGCAAGCCAGCGCTTGAATACATAGGCATGGAATAATGGAATAGGACTTTGGTTCTATTTTGTTGGTTTCTGGAACCTTAGTAATGATTAAGAGAGACAGTTGGGGGCATTCGTATTTCGTTGTCAGAGGTGAAATTCTTGGATTTACGAAAGACGAACTACTGCGAAAGCATTTGCCAAGAATGTTTTCATTAATCAAGAACGAAAGTTAGAGGATCGAAGACGATCAGATACCGTCCTAGTTCTAACCATAAACGATGCCAACTAGGGATCAGAGGGTGTTATTGGATGACCCCTTTGGCACCTTATGGGAAACCAAAGTTTTTGGGTTCCGGGGGAAGTATGGTTGCAAAGCTGAAACTTAAAGGAATTGACGGAAGGGCACCACCAGTAGTAGAGCCTGCGGCTTAATTTGACTCAACACGGGGAAACTCACCAGGTCCAGACATAGTGAGGATTGACAGATTGAGAGCTCTTTCTTGATTCTATGGGTGGTTGTGCATGGCCGTTCTTAGTTGGTGGAGTGATTTGTCTGGTTAAACAATAACTCTGCACGTGCATCATGCTTTTTTGTACATTTCTTTGCCGTCACTGCACGACTACGGCGTGAAATTCCCTAAAGTAACGTTTTATGAAGGACACAGACGCAAGACTTCAAATTTATTTTTCTCTTTCTAAACATGGGCGGCGGGGTCACCAAGAAATCAGTTCCAGGAAAATTCACCGACATTTTAGGATTTAACGCGCGTCGGAATGATCGAAACAAAGTTTGAAAAAAAGGCGAAGTCCTTTAAATAGTGACGTTAGGGACTTTAAGATCCAACGACACGACGGCAACGAGAATGTCGCTTAGAAAATGAATCTGCGTTTTTTCAGTCTTCAGAGCAGTTATTCTTACCCACGTACTTCGTCAAATGTAGGCGGACCCTCCTGAAGCTCAATTTCAAGTGACCACATCCAAGCTCAAAAAGAGGAATAGAATTTCGTCATTTCTTCTTTAAGTCCTTTATAAAACGCGAAATTAGGCATTTTCACGTCGCAGTCGTGCATAAGCGGGAAAGAAATGTACAAAAAGGGTCTGATGCACGTGCAAAGATGTTGTTTTGCTTATTAAACCTATTGTTCTTTTGACGTTCTCGTTGCCTTCCGCGTCGTTGGATCTTAAAGTCCCTAATATTTTTGTTGCTGCGGTCACCGTCTGTAACTGACACGGATTCGAAAAACCACTCAATATAACCGCACCAGCTCATTATCCCACACGTCTTTACCATAATTTTTTGGTTAAATAATACACTCTCTAACTTAGCAAGGCGATCTCTCTTGATAAAGACTTTTAAAATTAACATCAACCATTTAACTATTTTTCCGTCAGTAGAGATCAGAACTTTCATTTTAAGTGTTAAAGTATACTTCGCAAGATCTGTAAGTACACTGACACTGTGTACTCAGTGTGAAACATCTGTTACTGTATATCTTCTGTTCGTCTTCGCTGTTACTCTCCCATGATCACAAGACATCGATCCCGGATCTAAGAGAAGTTTCCTTCCCGCAACGCTATCTTTTTCGTCTCCCGTTAAATTTTCTTTCTAAATCTCCGCGTCGTCTCCCGTTAAATTTCACGCACGTGGAGCTCGCTAGTACCACAGTAATTTCTTTACTTTCCTTTCCTCTTCCTTTTCCAAAAACATTAACATTGAAAAGTTTCCTAGCACTTACCACAGTGTGTCAAAACCTCAACAGAGCTATAGTTTCCAGGCCCAGCTGTGAAATTAACAGCCACTTTGACAGTGTAGTTAAAACATTGGTTTAGAGAAGGAACTTTCACAGATAGCGTAACAGTATCCAATCCAACGCGCCTCACTTTCATGTTGTCTTTCAGGATCATGACGTCATACCCATGAACGTTATTTTGAGGCGGAACCGGATCCCAGCTTATCACAAGAGTGCTAGCGTTCTCGAACTCGGCTGATAATCCAATGATGTCTAAAGAAGAGGAAAGAGCATACACTCAGTCAGCCTAGAGAGACCTCTTGATTAGGGCAACTTCATTTAAAGACCGTGGCAAATAATTTTATTTCAGTGTTATTTCATTGTTTTTCAATAGCCCGTCACCAATTCCTCCTTTATTTGCAATTTAAATTAAACGGTCATATGACAGATCACATGACTTACGGAAACGTTTATTATCCTTATAGAGCGATTTTCGTATGACCTTGAAATGAAAACGCGCAAACAAAACAGAAACAACAAACGAACGGAAATAGAGCGATTTGATTGGTTTATCGAACGGACAGACAAACGCGCCTGGCTTTTCATTGGTTAAGCGAACGCTCGCGTAAAAAAACTTCATGCCCGAGAACTTTCTAGAAATCAATGGATCCTTCGCTCTGACGTCATACTGCAACACGATTGGCCAATTGAACAATGCCTTCTCCATATTAGGGTTTTCTTTGGCGGGAAAAACGAAGAGTCCATGTTGTGATCTTTTCATCCATTGGCTTATGAAACAGATGACGAACACTTATCGAAACCATTTTTCAAGGTCATACGAAAATCGCTCTATGTAATAAAAAATAAATAAATGGATGAATGAATGAATGAATGAATAACACTTATACTCCAGAAGTACACTTTCAATACAGTGAACAGCACTACATTTCACCCCATGTAACCCCGCGAGCAGAGGCCCTTCGACTTATCTAGGAGGATCAAAGGGCCTATGCTCGCATGTAAGCGGATCCGGCAAAATTTTTCTTGTGGAATCCGGAATGCAACTCAAGGAATAACGAATGGAATCCACTAACTTAAATCCGGAATCCACGGTAAGGAATCCAGATTCCAGGGCTGTCTTGGATTCCCTTACATCGGGCGAAGATTTGTGGGCTTTAATGGAGTGTAGATTCTATATAACTGTGAAAGGTTTGAGCCCAGGGGTCATTTCAAAAGTAGGTTGAGTTTGATCGTCCTGGTTAACGTAGTCCTGAATAGGACTGTTGTTGTTGACAGTGATGTCAAGGACAAAGACAATGTCAAGGACAAAGACAAACCGGAGGACAGACAGGGAGCAGTATACAAGATCAAATGCTGCGACTGCCAGGCTTCTTACATTGGTGAAACCGGCAGAAACCTTAGCACGCGACTGACCGAACACAAACGAGCAACGAGGAATGGTGACGTCAACAATCACATTGCTTAGCCAAATTGACTTGGACTCTGCGACATGTATAACGTATTCTACAGACTACCATCAACGTCTTACTTTGGAAAGCTTGTTCACTAACTTAGAACAAACGCCACTGAATCGTAGCCAACAGTTACCAGCGCCGTACAAACGACTTATTGACGAGATGAAGCGAAACTAACTACGAGAGATCGACTGGAGAACTGACAATTTGACTAACAATAGACGACTGCTTAACAGTGACAATACACGGATCGAAACGCACCAATTGCTGATTACGAGTCTTCATAGCCAATAACACCGCGGCTTAACTGACAGACGACCAATAACATCTTGACTTTATTGACCAATCAGATCAATAACCAGAGTATATAATACCATCTACTGACGTGATACAACTCACTTTTGACTCTGAAGATGACTACGGCACAGGTTGTCGAAACGTCAGTCACTGTCAACAACAACAGTCCTATTCAGGACTACGTTCACCCGGACGATCAAACTCAACCTACTTTTGAGATTCTATATAGTTTTCACACAGTTACAAACCTGACGTTTTCACATATATTCCATTTTTTAAAAAAAGGATACAGTTTGACGTTATTTGAAATCTGCGTGAAACAAAAAAGTTTTAGCAGATTCTGTTGACTTTTGGAAAATCTTGTTAACAACCAGAGGCACGATCAACCTGGTCTTCTGGTGGTGGCCGTCTTTAGAGTCGTCACGCAACGTTGCGTGACGACACTAAAAGCGGAAGCCAACGAGATCACGATCAACCAGCCCCAAATATAAGTTTCAGACGGCACCGGGCGTTGACTCTAGCAACTCGGCGTTTAAAACTCACCTTGCGCATTTATCATTAGAGAATCAAAACACAGGGAGCATAGGCCGATTACAAGACAGCAGAGTCCTACAGGATGATGAACCTTCATGTTTTATCACTTCGTCCTGAAAACTGCAATTGAACATAAAATTTCATCGATTATGACGGTTACACGCGCACTAAGGTTTGCAACAATTGACATGGGTATTGTCCCTCAACCCACTGAGGCAGACATTAGAGGGCCGTGGGAACACTAAACGAGTAGACGAACGGGAACGAGGAACGAGGAAGGGCGAGCTCTTAAAACGTCACACTTCACAAATCCTTCCCCGACTACCCGCGTACGTAATACGCAAATCAACGCAAAGACCAATGCAATCTGGAAAATTCTTTTCTTTTGATTACCGTTGTGCTCATTGACGCAAAACATACATGGCATTCTTACACACTTAGTTATGCATCCTGTTAGAACGAATCCTTTGAAAAGAATGAAAACTATTAGCCAATTACCATATATAAAAAGTGACTCGTAGTCTATTAGGGTTTGCATTCCAGCGCCGAAAATGTTTCTATGATCGAAGTAATTGCGGATAAGTATATTCGATCTCTTTTGCATTACTGAAAATTGACAGATAAGCAGTCGATTATCTCATTTTCCGTCTACGTGACGACTGTCTCAGCTGACACAAATACGGAGACTGACGGTATAGTGTTGAACTGTTAGAAATAACATACAGTACTTGATAATCTTGAGAAACAAGAGTCAGGGACAGAAAGCAGTTATAAAAGCAAGATACAGTATAACATGTAAATCATTTAAAATTGTGGATTTCACATTAAATGATAGTTTTAACGCTCGACAAACGCCAGCAATAGCCTGAGTTTGATTGTGGCTGTCTCTCGCTCAACAAATGCTTTGGTGTACGCCGTTTAAGATCGAGTATTGTCTTAGAGAATCCTGGCTCAAGATCTCATCCATATTTTAAAAAAGTACCTTAATCCCTTAACATAGCAAAAATACTTACCAACTAGCAGATAATACATTTTCCAGTTCGTGTATTTATAATTTTAGCCCTGCGACTTATACATATAGGCCAACTGATGGCTCACTTGCTTCCTGTTGATTTCGCTGATGCGGTCACGTCATGATCATTGCTGCTGTCACAGAACATCTGTCACGCAGTCTTCAACGCTCAGTGCATTGGAATTTTTATTCATTAATCCATTATATTTATAGATTTTTTTTACTTTTCGTTTATTTCTTCAGTAGTTCTTCAATCAATATGCTGATGAGTTTGAATTATTCTCCCCGTAGTTCTGTAAAAGAATGGCCTGGAACCTGACAATAACACGGTTGTTTGTGCACAGCGGATGCTCATTTGAATAATAATGGCAACATGGCGGACGAGGTTTGTTCTTGCGATGTTCTGTTGTCTTGCTATTGTAACAACCTTCGTAAACAAGGTGCTTGCTTCTTTGTCGATATTTTGAATTCTGCTGTTCTTTTTCGTACTTTTTATCTTGTAACCTTAATGTTAAGCTTCAACATGGTGAGATTTGGGTCTTTAATACCTATACCAGGTTACTGAAATGTTTTAAAGGTTTTCGTTAATTAATTTAAATAATCTGTTTGTATTATTTTATTTTTTGAATTTTAGCACGTTCTGTCGAATTTGAAATTTACCTATCCCACGGTATTTCAAAGGTATTTCAGTCACTTTATTTTAATTTAATTCTGAATAGGGGACAATTGAATTATAGTCAACCTAGGGCTATCACTAAGATTTCAAGTTGTCAGGTATATGTAATTAGAAGGCAGGAAATTGAATAGCTAGGAAGGCTTTTATGTTCTACTTTCCTCCATTGTTTCCTCTTATCGGAGTGACAGCCCTGATAAGTACAGGATGTTCATTAGACATTGGCGATTGGAGAATTCTCTGTTCGTTATCCAGAATTCTCTGGCTAAATTTCAATAGCCTATGAATTTTGTTTATTCAGATATGGAGCCTCTTGAAAAATATTCTCCTGCAACATTACACCTCTTCCTGCTACTATACTAAAATTCTTACCGAAAACCCGGTAATTATTAAATAAATTCTGTTTGTTTGCATCCCCTCCCCCAAAAAAATACACACCCCTTGATGACTTGTGTCAAAAATACAATGTAAACAACAAAGACAAGTCCACTGTCACTTAATGCAGATGACAAGAAAAGACTTAATATAAGACACTTCCTTAAAATAGGATATCTAGTCTTGAGTCACTTTTTGTGACTCTATAAAGCTAAGACTTTTCTGAGACAATTTTGATTTAAATGTTACATTTTCCCTTTTGTAGCCTTTAATGTACCATTATGACATGCAACAAAGGTGCACCATATTAATTGACCAGTATATTTTGTGTTTTTGTTGTTGTTTAGTTGGCAGACTGGAACAGCTGCTGTAGTGTTGCTCTCCATGAGTGCTTTAGGATATATAGACCTCAACATTGTAGCAGTTAACAGGCAAGGCTTTACTTAAGTTAATTCATTACATTGTTTATGTGATTCATGTCCCTCAGAGAACGAAAAGATGATCATTAAGCCTTTTATCAGTTAATAAACACTATATTTTGCACTTCAAATGATAAAAATGTTTGCTGTCATTTCATTTTGAATCTTGTTTTCACTTGTTATTTTTTTACTTGCTTTAGAAGTGTACTTCTCTCTTGGCTTCCAGCTGCCATACTTTTCTCCGGGATAATTTATTCAGAATCAGTTGCCCTTTCTCGATTGGTGAGTTACATGTTAGACAACGGCGTATACAGAAAATTCAGTTAAGGGGGGAAACTTGGAAGCCACAAAGGTACTATTTTTTACCAGTTTAACTGAGAATTCATTAAAAGTAATACAAAATTCCACAGGAAGAAGGGGCTGCTGTTCCCTAACACCATCCCTAAATCCACCCATCTCAGAGAATGGTATACAGCATTTGAAGAAAAAACAGTGATTGCTGCCCAAAGTGTGATGATCCTCAAAGCAAAACGATTCCATAAAGCTAAAATGTGAAATTTGAGATCTCTTTCATGGGGAGTCCATGGTGTTTCCTAACCTTCACCTAGCATGAGAGACTGGTAGTATATTTTCCTCATGGGGAGGGGGGATGTTGGGGAATTGGGGGAGTATTGTTTGGGTATGGTTTTAATACTTAAATAGGGTATCACTTTTCCTTTGTTGGCTAGTGTTCCCAGTGTGATCCAAAAATAGGGTACACCTAAATTGTATCAGCTAAAAATCAAGTGTGTAAATGCCCAGCTACATTAAAACAAATCACTGTTAAAACTGAATTATCCCTTTGAGTATTAGGAAAACATTAGGAAAGGTTTAGATGTTGCCATTAAATTTTTCATTTTGTTTCTCCCTTGAATAGGTTGTCATTTTGGGGGGTGAACCAGGATAAAACTGATTTTTTACTACTCCCCTCATATTCTGGGCCTAATTCTTTTTTTCCAACATAACGTTTCGCTCCTAATTATTTTCTATTCCTTGAAACAGCCAGTTCCTGTTTTCTATGCAATCCACGACATAACTACAGTAATTCAGACTTTGCTGGAGTCAATCCTCCTGAAGAAGGTAGAGGGTATGCATGTCAATCATATTGCATGTCAATCATATTGCATGTCAATCATATTGCATGTCAATCATATTGTGTTACTAAATGTTGATATTTTATACCACTAGAATTGTTTCATAAATAAACATAATTTTAGTGCTTTTGTTTCGTTTTATTCAGGATCCTTCACTTAGTTCACAGTTCTGGTAAGAATCTGTTATCCATAAAATGTATATTAATTTGTTTTTGTTATTGTTGCTAGTGTTTTGAACTAATGCTACCTTAATCTCCTCATCATAACTGAAAAGTAGCTGATTTTTATAAATATTTTTAACTTTCCTGGCAGTTTAATTTTTCTGGCATTTTCAGTGGTCTTGGTGGCAGCCAGTGATGCTGAGGTGTGTGATTTTTTCGTAAACTAAATTTGTAAAAGTGTGTAACAATGTCTTAGAGACACAGCATTTCTTAAAATTATATTCTGGTATATTTTCTTTAATTATAATCTGTAGTTCCAGAAAGTATCCATACCCACACCCCACAGAAGTGTTTTGTTCTATGGACCCCCTCCCCAGTGAAAATTCTCATTTATCTTCATGTCTGTGAGTCTTGTGAATCTTTAAGGGATCCCTTCGCCTTAAGAATTTCAACCTGTTGATTAAAAAAGTAATATTTTTTGTTTTCAGTTTGATCTGATGGGCTATAAGTGGATAATGGTCCATTGTGTGCTTTCAGGTAATTTTATAAGTTTCTTCTCTCTCTGAATGTAAGTCCTGTCCCTTTGTTCATATTCTCCAACTAAAAAGTTCTCTTTATAACGACTGTATTTGAATAATCATAGGCAGCGGGGTAGGGGGGCAGGGGGGCCCAAAACACTTTTACTGATGTATTTGACAATACCTGTGACATCAGCGACTCCAAAGCGCACATTTTCTGCCCTCAGACGATTCAAGAACTACCTACAAAGCACCATGGAGCAGGAACGCCTAAACAACTGCCTACTGATGCATTGTCACAGATCGATTATAAGACATTTACCAGATGGTAAATGCAGTTAATGGAACATGAAGCCCCAGGGGTGGGTAGACTAAGGTAGCCTGCCCCAATGTATGCTTGTTGCATCTTAAAAGCCTTATTTACATGTATGAATGAAAGCATGCTTATTGTAAGATACAAAGAAAAGCTGTTCAATTTGTCGTATGTTTGTCGTCATTCTTTTCTTAGCATTGCGCAGATTTGGTCCCTGTTTTCAAGGCCCTATTCATGGCTAGACTTTAATCATGATAAGACTAGGTAGCTTATGGTACAACTACATTTACTGGTCGAGATTTGAGACACTGTCTAGCTATAAAAGTGCTGCTATTTCACACCTAGTCATTATTTGCCTAGCTTGCACAAAAGCAAACAGTTACACTAGACACTGTGAAGATTGCTTGTGCCAACGAACAACGCAAAGGGCATTTTGGAAAATTTAAATGGGGGTATGCATATGGCTGAGGCTGAGGAAAAATGAAGGGAACCCAGTGCTCTTAACCTGAGAAATCCAGGGTACCCAGCTTATGATTTGTACGAAAAAACCTAAGATTTTATAGTCACCCAAAATTAAACTTACAGTATTTAAAGGTGCCTGGGGCTATCTGTGCTCTTCTAAAACACCGCCCCACCAGTAAAACTTGATAGATGTCGGTTTTCCTGGCAGCTTAGCTAGAGAATCACACTATAAAGTCGCACTGTAAAGTCACCTGTATTCGTGATTTGTTTGATTGAATTTTGAAATTGCTTTTTAATCATTTAGACGGTAACGAACTTTATATTGTCTTCTTAATTGTAGCTCTTTATCTGACCTATGGTAGATCAAGAAATAAGAATTCCATCAGGTACACGGTGTACTTTGGTTGTTAACCCTTTAAACCCTAAGATCAAAATCTGAATTCTCATTTGTTGCACCTATTTATTTCCTACAGAAGTAGTGGAGAGAAGTTGGTAAAATATCAAGTAAATTCATCTTGGGTGATCATGTTTGTTATTCTGCTGACCACTCTGTTTTACAAAGAATTAATCAGTGACAAGGAGAAATTTGATGCTGATCACTCTTAGGGCTTAAAGGGTTAATATCTTGAGGAATTATAGAAAACACTCTTTAAGTAAAATGTTTGAGCTGCAAAACCTGTATAAAGGACCCTAAGTAACTACAACAGCAACAGCAACAGCAACAGAAACATCACTGGTGCTGCCAAACTTCATTGCAATTATTCCAACAAGCTCAGTTTAAGGCGACCGTGTCTAAGTTGGAGAGGGTAGTGCATCTTCGTAAGTTTACATCCTCCATGGAAAGTTTGCTCGCAATATTTCGCATCGTAACTCGCTAAGTTCCGTTTACTCGTTTACTTTGTATACACTATCCGGGAACGGTACTAAAAGGAGCTTTATTGGAGACCTTACACAACCACACAAACTGTAGCTCATATACAATAATTGTACTCTCCGCCACTGTCTAGAGTTTCACTGTAAACGATTTGGGGCAAAAGCTTTTAAGTATTTAAAGGTGAAAGCTGTTCTTACTGCATCGAAATATACATTTTGTTTCTTACAGTGACCTCGAGAAAATGTTCTACAATGCAGTTGTCAGGTTTGCGTCTTAATTGCACTTTGTAACAAGAAAAGGTAGAATTTACTCCAAAAAAATGTAGTCTTTTACCCATAAAGCAAGTTGTCCTAGACAAGCCCCACCCTAGCTCGGCAAATGACCGTACTAGCTTTTCTTCCATTTTTAGTGACACAAAGAAGAGGTTACAAGGTTCAATTGCAAAAGCGCTTGATTCAAAAGGTAAACGTTGTCTTGCTCTGGTTGGAAAGCGTCTCTCGGAATTGTATCGTTAAATTTCAAAGTTGGTCAAGACATGTACAGGTGTCAAGGTGTTAATCAAAGTGAAGGCCAACCGAAAAGAATCCTTCAAAAGTTTTAGGCGTTTTTATCTTTGAAAAATTGACAACAATTTGTGAGTAGTAATCTATCTGCACTGGTAGGGTACGCTGTACATTCAACTGAAGTTTTACACTGACGCTTTTTCCGGTTTCAGTGTTTTTATCCTCTTGGGCATTGGTGTATCAACAGGTAAAAGGCTAAGTAGGCTGTTTACTCCAGTCATAAAAATAATTCTTGGAAATAAATGTGGCGTCATTCCTTGCTCTTACGTCAGGGGCGCGTGGTGTTATGGGATGGATGTACTACAAAATTTCAGTGGACGCGGCGCGGAGCGCTTTCCATTTACCAAGTAATTCAGGAAAAAGCAGTTTAGATGTAATAATGGTACACACGTTTTTCAAACTTTCCACCGGAAAATCCCCAGGAATATTTGGAACTTTGAAAAGGTAGTCCGGTTTCCCGTGGGAAGCTGTTCCGGTCGAAATTTTGTGTTCCATTTAGAAGTTTTCACAAGTCTTCATCAATTCCAGGTTGTTCACGGCAATATCTGCGCCGCCACCTTGAATTTTGGCGAGTAAGGGGAACAATTGGGTCTTGCGTCAAATAGACCAGGTTCTTCAGTCGCGGATGGACCTTTCCTTCAAAGTTCTGAAATTTTTTGGTAATTGGAAAATGCCCGTGTCTATAATACGCTGGTCTATATGTTTCCCGTGCTACAGCAATGACGCTGCAGAACTCTTAGCACACAAATTGTTGTGAAGGTTAATGTGAAACCCACCAACTTTTTCAACTCTTTCGAGAACTCTTGAGAGTAGTCAGTCTAGTCTAAAAATGCTTCATCGAAGACACATTATCTGGTTGTTAAGAAGGTATAGATTAGATTGAGTAGTGAATACGCTTGTAAAGTACTTCAATCAAATGGGTGCATGTATTACCCCACCCAGCCACCCCCCACCCCATTTTTTTCAGGCATATTTGTAGCCCTTAAGTTATAATGAATTAGGCCACTGTTAACCTATTTACTGTTGATAATCAATAGACCTTTTTTTCTCTCAGGTGAAGTGTACAGATTACTGGAATTTCCATTTTTGTATTCTTCGCAGTTTCATTTGGGATGTATGGCAAGGTAAACGTTCTTTACAAACGTGCTTTTTTATTATTTGTGAATAATTGTTTTATTCTTCATACAAAATATTTCCAAACTCCAAAAAACAGTTTACTTCTATGAAACGTCAAATGTTTTGAAGATGAGAGCCTTCCTCAGCAATTTCAATCGACTGGGATATTCTCTTCACACAGCAGACATCCGTCGAGTTGTATTTCCTCTGTTCTTGCTGTGTTATTGATGCAGTAGTTACGGTATTTCTTCCTCGTTTAATGTGCGAAATCTTCCACCATTTTCTCCAGTTCTGTACCGCCAACACAGCTGTGCCACCGCACTGCTTCTTTGCATGGCCGTTTGCGTGACTCAATTTTCCGTGCTGTAATTGTTTAAGTCGTTTTTAGATCTGCACGCGCTTTTTTAGCTGTATTCACCTTGTCTGTCAATATCAAATACAGTAGAACCCAGTTTTACCCTTGCAATTATTGTAACTGGGGTGAAGAATGTCACTCGCATCGGAGTGATGGCTTTATAGAGGATTGTTATACGTTGGTCTTATCCCATAGATTTACTGCCATTGGAACGAAGAATGTCATTGGGACCGATGTGTTCGTTACATACAGTTCATTATTTTGGGGGACTTCAACCTGTTTACATGAAAGTGGGGACCTTAAGAAGCTGAGATAGCCCGGTTAGGTAGGGTAACCCGCCTGTCCACATAATCTCTCATTTTAATTTGATCACGTTTACATGATAGGTGGGGTGACCATATGGGAGATTATATGGACAGACGGTTTCCTCACCTACCTGGGGTACCCCACCTCCATGTAAACAGGCCCTTTCTCCATTCCATTTAATGTAACTGAGTCTCAACAAGGTCAATATCATGTCGAGGTGGGGTTCATTTTTTAAGGTACATTTTGCTATAACTGAAGGAAAACGATGTCAGTTGTTATACTGGTGGTGAGGGTAGTTGTTGTATCGGGGTATTTTCCGACGGAAGTAATTGTGACTGGGTCGAACAATGTCATTCATTAAACCGGGGTGTTCACTTTATGGTGATCTTATCTCATGCAGTTTACTGTAACTGGGGCGAACAAATGTCGCTCGGATTACGGTACTCGTTATATAGGGGTTCGTTATACCTAGGTTTTTATGATACCGGGGTGTTCCCTTTACCGGGATGTTCTTTATATAGGGGTTCATAGTATCGGGATTTCCTTGTACTATGGTTCATATGCCAACACCAAACAAAGTCGTTGGTGAAAAGGGAAAAGCACGCTGACTTCATTTTTCTTTTACCTTTTTCTAGTGGTATTTTTAGTGCAGCACTAGGCTTCTGTCATGTTTTCCTGCTGAAAACAGAATTTTCTTCTTCAATGGGGATTATACATAGTCTTAATAAGGTAATCAAGTATTCGTTCATTGTCCTTAACATTCACACTTTGTGCTTTGTGCGAAATCCTGAAGGCTGATTGGCTGATTAACGTTTTGCATTCGGCTTCCGCATGATCTGAAGAATTGTTACTTATATTAACTATCATCATCATCATCATCATTATTACTATTATTAGTAGTATTATTGTTATTATTATTATTATTATTATTATTATTATTATTATTATTATTATTATTGTTATTTATTGTAGTAGTTGTAAGTGTTGTGTTATGTGTTCATCACATTGATTTGTCGTTACCTTGAGTATGAGAGGACAACCCAACGTAATTGCTGTCGTATTTTTATGTTTCACAGATTCTCATATCTTTTCTGTCGCTGCTCATCTTTAAGATATCTCTTAGCATCAGCATGGCTATTAGGTAAGCAAGTCATTCTTAACTTTCCTGCCTTTTATTCTTTAAACCAAGTTACAGAACACAGAAACGCTTTCCACTTGTATATGATATCATAGATCCTCCTTCGTACATCCTTTCCACTTCTGATTGATAAACTGGTCGTTTATTAAGTAAATTTCCTTTCTTAGTAGACGGAAAATGTTATTGTGATTCAGTCTCAATTTTTTAGCTTCTGTTTGTTCTGTTGATTACTTGAAAAAAGGATGTACTGATACAGTCGATCAAAGCTAGTTAGGGTGTACATTAAGGTCGCGGCTATGGGTTTGCTTTTTTATCTATTAATCCTGTTTCTTGGATTTGAAACAAGGGGTGTTGTTTAAACAATAGATTCATTGGAATGAGGTAACGCTCTTTGCAATTCTCTGCAATTATGTTTTGCTTTTGGTTTTTCTCCCCTAACAAAAAGTTGAAAACAAAACAAAAGAAGAGTGGGACTTGAACCTGACTCCGAGCTGTTGTGTTACTAACAGCCTATTACCTTATATCCATGTATCTTTTATCTCTTTATTCATTTATTTATTTATTTATTTTCAGCTTGATCATGGCTCTCTGTTTTGGAGTACTCTATTCGTTTTCTGTTACCGTTCAAAAGGAAAGCGATCAGCGCGCTGTTCTTCCTGTTCACGATAGTTGACGAAGGTATTCTTTTTGTTTAGGCGTGGTCAAGTTGGGCGAACAATAGATTTTACTTGGATTTAAGTGGTTTCAAAGTTGTGAATTAAGAGACCATTGAATGTAGAAAACATTGTTATAACTGTATCTAGTGTAGGCAAAGTTAATATTTTTAGTATTTCACTACATTATACCTTAGTTTTTATGTTGCAAAATAATTCAAATAGCAAACCAGTTGGCTGTTTGCAAGCGAGGCCGAGGATTTGAACTCGCGTCCACTGAGAACAAATCCAGGGAGAGGTCTGGACAGGACTTGAACTCGGGGATTCCGGATTAAAAGTCCGCCCCCCTTAAATGAGAGAATGTGAATGACTTGTTATCCACATTCCGTGGGAGAAAAAAGCTCGCTCAAACGCATTTCTATTCAAGTCATTGCTTGCCGAATTTGACTGACTCAGTAAAAGGAAAGTAATTGGAAGCAGTTAGAAATGTAGCCTTGTGTTTTACCGACTCTTTCCTTTTGTGATGCTGAGACGCAAACTGAAATAACCGGATAATTTCTCGATCGATTGGAATTTGAATTAAAATCGACTGGCGAGGAAAAAGACAAATTAGTAAACGAAAAAGACCAGTTGACTAGAGATTCAAAGAGACTTCAGCATGCACTGAAAAATACGAAGTTCGACGTTTCAAAATTTTAAGGAAAAGGATGGAAGATATTGAATTTTACACTGGCCTTCCACACTGGGATGCACTTATGCTTCTTTACGATATGTTACATGACAAGGCCCAGAACTTAAATGATGGCTCCTATGCGAAGAAAAACACCAGTCCTGAGCGAAAGCTAGGAAGACCCAGATCAATGAGTTGAAGAGTTTATTTTGACTTTGATGAGACTTAGGTTAGGTTTATTTCAAAAGGATTTAGCACATAGATTCAATGTTTCAGAAACAACCGTTTCCACTGTCTTTAATACTTAGGTGCGGTTCATGAGCTGTTTCACTGTGTATTCTTCAGGTTTCTTTCGCGGTAAAATAGCCCCAGGCACATCCTCTTCCTTTAGCTTCACAGTTTCATGTTTCTTTCTTTCATCGCCACCTTCCCTTTGGCTCTGGCTGTTGTTTTAACTCCGCTACATTTCACTTTGCTTTCCGTCATTTTTCGCGTCCCCCCCAAACGATCCCATAAACGCGGGCGCGCTTAGTTTGGTCCCAGGCTATAACTCATTTCCGAAGTGGGCCATAGCAGGTGCACCTCTCCACAGTTGTACGTGGGTTGAAAGAAGGGGTTTGGCATGCGCAGTTTCTCCTACTATGTGACCGTCGTGTCGCGCCCGCTAAATAAGCGCCACAAGTGCAAATTTATCACAAGAAAATTGACAATAATTGCGCTTGATGAAAAAAAAAGAACAGGAATGTTCTATTAATTAAGGCGCGAGATGCACACGAACAAACAAGTGTTCTCCCATCGTGGTTCGAGGGGTTTGGTGGCTAATACGAATTAAGATGTTAGCAGCTTAATTAAATTCACTTTACAAAAATAAAAACAAAAGATTTTTTCAGCACGTAATACATCCTGACACCTTCTATTCCCTATTTTTCAGCTGACTCAGCATTCATCGCCTCCTACAATTCTACATGTGAGTCCAGCATTGCTTCACAGAAATGTGTTGAGCGCTTTACTTTTCCTTCTGGCAGACAACTTTTTAGGGGTGCCCTTACGGATTGTTATTCCAGTTTCCTTTATAAGGTCCGCTGGCGTACAGGTGTCCACAATTCTTCTCTCCAGGATAGTTAGGTTCACTTTCATCCCAAGAAGTGATGCCACCCTCTAACGGAGTGCTATTCACCCACTGAAAGACGTTATCTTTATTGGGCGATTCCATTCCAAGCCAAGGCGGACCCTAGTCTTCCATCATATTCGAAAGGAATTCGTTCTCTTCGGCGGATCTGATAGTTGGGAGGGTGGCATCCTATTTTTGGCATTCTTCTTGGCCTTCACTCATCGACATTCCGTCATTGTCGACTTAAAAATAGTAAAAATATTCAAAGTCTTTCCAACCCTCTGCACAATCTGAGCACGATTCAAGTTATTTTCATTGTAAGTCTTAAGACTAACGTTAAGTTTCCAAAGCAACCACCCTCGTTATTTCTGTAATATGCAGCCTTGAGGAATTAGCCTGAATTTCATCCGATTACTTCTAGTCGTTATTACTCACTCAGTAACGTCTGAATCGACCGGCCGTTAATGCCGTCCAGTGACGTCACTACTCTTTGACCTTTGTTTTAATTCATGCAAAAAGTAAAACACGGTTTTCAAGTGGCAAACCGAGAAATATCGTTTGGAAATGTCTGCATGATACAGAATTGCTTTATCTTTTTCGATCGTAATTCATGTTTAACGTTCAAACTATCAACTGCACAACTCTGAACCGGTTGTACTGAATTCTATAATCAAACTCTGTCGCAATTACGCAATGAAATAAACACACACACGGAACACTTAGTTCAAAAACACATTCAATTTGATTTGCTTTAATTGAAAAGAAGCTATTTGGTCCTTAACGAAGAAAACAAAACAAGGAAACAAGAAAGAAAAGCTAACAGAATCATTACACTTGACGGTAAAAATAGCAAGAAGGTCGAATTATAACATGCAGATCTCAGAAAACTTCGCGTAAACAAAATCACCGGCCGCCAAAACCATAAAGCGGCTCTAAATGAAAAACCTACCGACTCTCCGGAACGATTCTTCATTCGCAGTTCAATTTAGCATTTCAGTTTCGAAGACAAGGGCACTTAAGATAAAGATTAAGCTTATCGAAATGTTTGAACTACACGAAAAAATGCCAGGGATGCGATCCGTTGAATATCAAGCAACAATCCCGCTAATTTTTTTCATAATTATGCGAATATTTAGACAATCAACCAATCAAAATCCCTACCCGGTTTTCGGGTAGTGAGTGACGTCACTGGACGGCATTAACGGCCGGTCGATTCAGACGTTGTTGAGAGGAGAAAACGACTCGAAGCAATCGGATGAATTTCAGGCTATTGAGGAATCACCTTTTTCACTGACTCGTTAGAGAAGTAGTAGTATTTTAGTGTGGTAGGGAAGATATTTTCTGACATTGTTCTGCAGCGCCTACAACGGTTAGCTGAACAAGTTTATCCTGAATCTCAGTCTGGTTACAGAAGTGGCAGAAGCACAACTGACAGCATCTTCACCTTGCGTCAAATAATGAAAAAGTGTAGGTAGCAGCAGCAGAATTTACATATTGCCTTTATTGACTTCACGAAGGCTTTTGATTGTGTAAATCAGGAGCTTCTCTTCAAGCTCTTGAGTAAGCTTAGATGCCTCACCATATTTGTTCGTGTTATCAGGAAGCTGTATTATGGAATGCATGCTAGATTGTGTATTGACGGAGAACTTTCCAAACCAATCGATTACAACAGTGGAGTCAAGCAAGGTTATAAACTTGCTCCCAATCTGTTTTAGGAATATACGCTGCCGTCATCCTTCACCTTACCTTCAAGAACATCAGTCCATGTTATAGCATCATGGTCCGTTTCAGGTATGACCGTGACTTATTTGACCTTCGACGCTTGAATTCTAAGACCAAGACACTTACTAAGTACATAACTAGAGGCCCAGTATGCAGATGATGTCACTATGTTTACCAATGATGGTATACTGCACTACAGTCGCTGTTATCCGCCTGCAACAAACTGTCAAAGAAGATGGGTCTTCGGATCAACATCTAGAAGACGGAAACCATGAGTGTAGGTGAACAGATTGACATCTACATTGATGGACACGAGTTGATTGAAGAGAGTAGACTGCTTCAAATATCTTGGTGGTTATGTTACCAAAGACTGCAAGGTATATGTAGAGATCACTGCACGGATTCTGGCTGCGTCGTGCGCGATTCGAAGACTTCGGAAAATGCATGGTTTTCGACGACAGAGACCTGACAGTAGAAACAAACCTCAAGGTTTCAGTACAATCAGTGCGTCATCCCTCTAACGATCTATGGTATAGCGAAACTTGCACCCTGTACCGTCACCATATTAAGCTCATCAGAGCCGTTCAGCAACGAAATTTGAGAATATGTTTTATTTCAGATGAGATCACTTCATCATTTTTTTTAAAGTCTTTATTATTGTTTCAGCAAAAATACCTGCTAAACTACTAAAAGTACATTTCGCAAAGCCAAAAACAATTTAAAAAATTAAACTAAGTAAAAAGTCATGAACATTGAATAGAATATTTGCATTAAATTGCCACTTTATATTCAAAATAGAGCCTGTTGATAAAGCTATTCTTAAAACGCTGAGTATTAACCCTAGGCAGCTGGCTGCAGGGAACCCTAAGGCGCGCAGAACTTTCTTTAGTTTTAGGGAGAGAAGGATACAAAGGTTGGCCGGGCATGTTGGAGATCTTACTGAATAGCGCACGGTCTGCCTTTTCTAAGACATCATATATATTAATTTGATAAGATATATATTTACGCTTATAGCAGCGCTGTAGAAAATTCTGGACCGCTGTTAAATCAGGTGTCGAGGACGCGTATATAGGAAGACCGTAAGTTAGTTTCGTTAAAACTATTGATCTAAAAAAGTAATCTATATCTGGTTGTTGGTATCCCTCCTTACGTAAACACCTTATCACATAAAGGCACTTATTGGCAAACAATGATGTGTTGGGTCTTGCTCATACCACAGATATTGAGATCATTCTTATCAGAAATAGACAGCGGCGATTGAGCCATGCTGCTCGCATGCCAGATGAACAGTCAGTATAGGCACTTCTCTATAAGGAACTAGCGGAGGGTTCTAGAAGAGTTGATCGTCCTTTTCTAAAATTTAAGGACACTTTGTAAGGATATTTTGAAGCGCGGAGTAGTACTTCCCTCGAGGAGAAACATTGTAGCAGACTCAGTGCCCGCCCGGGGCGGCGGATGTTAATAACAGAGGTTTGCAATAAGATAAACGATGACAGACAGAAGGCCAACACAGAAAAGAGGGCGAAGCGCCTTGAACGGAGAGGAGTGAGGAAATGAGTTGTTCTGAATGAACAATTAGTGCTGTTACTCATCCTGTAACTTTGTTTTATACCCGTGGCGGCTTCAAGGCGTGGTTGTTTTGGGAGCTTTTTTCTTCTTAACTTGCAAAATGAGTGCTTAACGATTTCCCAGCTTTGGCTATCTCAATAAAAATGCTCGTAGTTTTAACTCTTTTCTTGCCGGATTTGGGAAATGAATAAAGACACTTATTAGACGTTGTAACAAATACAGCCCTTTGTTCATATGCGAGGTGATCGTGATAAAAGGTCCAGCGATCTTTGAAAGATCATATGAAAAGGAACGTTGAAATAGATAGTCCATCTCAGTGGTTGTACGATCGTTGATTGAAGAATTGTTTCCATTTAATTGTTATCATGGTTGTATTTTTATTGTTATTATTTTTATTTGATCCTGACAATCGCATTGGTCTTGAGGAAAGAAGACTTTAAATACGAAAACTTGTATTCCACACCTTAATTTAAAGGATTTTGCTCGCCTTTTTGGGAAACTTAAATGTGGTTCAGTTTATACTATCATAAAAATGTATGCTTGTAAAAATTATTTATGGTCTGAAGTTATCCATTCTTCTGAAACCTTCCCCTACGAACAATTTTAAATTTTGGTATAGCTCCTGTCGACGTTGATAAGCGGGGAACTAAAAGTTTAAAACTAACAACACCATTGTCAATCATTTTCAATGCATTTTATTGCCAACTGTAACTTGCACTATTTAATAGCCCTTTAAATTACCCAAAACCCATTTAAAACTCCTTAATGGAACATAGAATCTTGAGTCCTGTCCAGCGCATCTTTATTCTACTTTGCAACTTTAATAAAATTCGTTGGCTTGAGCCGGTCCTTTCCTTCGTATTCTTTATACTGAAAAACAAGCAATAGCGTTGATAAGATTTAGATTGTCCACCGAACGTAATGATTTACACTGTGGTTAGGCATCCACAAAATGATTTATGTTATTGAATTGTAATGTGGAAAGGGTGTATGTTGTAGTTAATTTTTTTATCTCAGGTAATTTTTATTTTTCCTTTGTTTCAACTTCATTAGCATACATTACCATACCCAAATACAAAAGAAAACCAAAAATTACCTGAGATAAAAAATTAACTACAGTAGACGGAAAAGGGAATAAGTTACTGCGTCGCTTCGGACCTCCCCGTATATTTCATTGTCAGGAGTAACCTTGTAAAATGCTCTCCACGAGACAATGCGTTGATTCTTTAAATTTTTTTTATAATGTCACTGTAAATCTTGTTGTTTTATATTTCTGCTCTCTCGCAAATACCATTTCTCGGGCACGTGGTCAATCCCAAATATGGAAGTAACTTATGCAAAGTCTGCCTTACAAGGGTGGGGTAAAGCTAAAACTCACGCACACTCACGCACAAGAGCTTCGTGGGTAAACAAATTTAAAATTATATTTTTTCAGCTGGCATTGGACGTGGAATTAAACTTTACATATCGGCGTTAAATTATATCCTGGATCCGCCACTGGTTTGTTTTAATATATTAACGGGGTTTGACTGTATCACTTTACGACTTCTTAATCCCCCCAACAGTCATTATTGTTAATGGCAAATAACTGAGTCTGAGTAATTGGCGAGAGTCGAGAGTCATGTGTTCAGAGACTGAAATAATTATAATGGTGATAATTAATAATAATAATAATAATAATAATAATAATACTTTATGTATAGTTGATAAAAAATAATATATTTCGCCGTGTTCCCTGAATAATAGCAGTGAGATGCATCTTATTACTGCTAAAGTATAGAGTAAAAAAAAGTTCCAACACGAGAAGCGGACCTGTTTACAGACTTAACGTGCAAGTCTGTCTAATGTTTATTCTGAAAGTTTAGGCATCTTCGTTTTCGCCTTCAGTGTAAATATTAATTTTTTTCTTTGTAGTCAAGAGAGTTCACGCCGTCACTTAAACGACCTTAAAAGTACAAATTACGCGGGCTTCAGAGACGAGTGAACCGTAAACGCTCTAAAAATTATTTCCACCCTCATGTTTTCGCTTCAACTTTATCGAGATAAAACTCACTCGTAATTACTACACCGTACGTTAAAACTAGGTATGACGTTCCTAAAATTTCAGGTTATTGTTACCTTTTTTTTTAATTTCGTGGGAAATGTTGAACCGTAAATAAATAACAACCACCGAAATATAAGGATAAATAACGTCTCTAATGTTCCAGTGAATGTTATTTTAGATAAATAGTAAACGTTGAGTATGTCTTATGTCGGACTCTCGACTTGTTACTCTCGGCAATTACTCAAACTCCAAATAACTTACTGCGGCAGCAACACTTGTTCGTTTGTTCGAAGCATGGATACTGATGACACTCATAGTAACCCACTGGGCAGGGATCGTCGAAGTAAAAACAAGTGTTAGCGGGATCGTCAACGCACATCAATTCTATAAAGATGAAAAAAGACAGGCGCAATATTAGTTCGATTATTATTCATTATACTCACTATCTGTCTTCTCAGTGGCTAAGAGCTAGGCTTTACTAGTTAATTGAGGAATTCAGCACAACCCAAAGATTAGTTAGTTATTTTCTGGCAGATAACTGACTTATCTGTAGGTTGAGCACACAATGCATGATTTCCAAGAGAAATATCAAACCGTATTCTATGCGACGGTGTGTTTGTCGTTTTCTTCTTCAAAACATATTCTCTTCAACCGACGCTCCGTTAGACAGACTATGTATGGTTAGACAATTATGAGGTTCGGTTTTTGTGATATCTGGCTCGGCTGATAACTCTTACCTCGACCTTGATCTGCTTGATTATTTTTTACATCACAAAAACTTCATCGATTAATTGTTTAATGTTATACTTATCCCCTTTTTTACTGTAGTTTTTTTGGATTTGTTTGTTAAATTTGTTTGGAGGTTTTTTCGGTAACATATTTTAATGTTATTTTTTTTGTTTTTTCTTTTTTTATCGAAAAAAGTGTTTGTGACCCATGCTCACACTCAGCGCTACTCACTCTTCCTTGCATACCGTAGTTTTTCGATTAAACGCCGCGGCGTAAATTTCATTTTCAGCGTTTCCGATGCGGCGTTTGTTTCGACATAACTTTTCTTAAATCACTGACAACAGTTACTGTAAATCGTTGTTTAAATATTATGTACCTTAAAGGTTCCAATTTCCCTCTTATTTTGCTTAGATAGAATCGTAATTGTCTGGATGGTGTAGATTACCAAGTTGTACCAAGTTTTTTCACATTGGAAAATAGGCGCCGCATTTTTTTGATGAGGTAGGTTTATTGGTAAGTTTGCTTCCAATCGAGGGCGGCGTTTAATCGAATAAATACGGTAGGCGTAGCTACATGTGCGCCAGTACACACATACGTATCTGAGAAAATGTGGAAGTTTAATAAAATAAAATAGAAAAACAAAGCAATGGCATTAAACAGAATGCCTGAAAATTTGTAAAAAACAATTGCCTATGTTACTTCGATTTGCGCCAATCCAGGATTAAAATTTTGTTTCATTTTTGTATTTTACCTTCCTATGTATTGCGAGATTAACATCTTGTGTTATCATTACTGTATCTCGGAGTAAAGGCTCGTCAGTGTTTTGTAAGCTCGAGTTGCCTGTTCTTAGACAAGAAAACCTTACTTAAAATTTGGTTTAATTCTGGGTTAGACGTAACAAACTTTCGAGGAACTGGGCCGTATTTTACCCCAATTTGGCCACATGCGAACACGCAAAGGTCGTTAATATTGTCTGCGGGACACAGTCCTACGTCCACTAGAAGTGTTTACCTCACCCCGGCTCTTAATAAACGCAAACTATATTTGGTCAAATCACCAGTGTGGAAACTATTTGAGACGGGGTAGGCTAGAATTAGTGCATACCTTTGGACTGGTGTGTGCGTCGAAGGCTCTTAAACTTGGATCCTGTTGAAGAGAAATAAAGATGAAGAGTGACATCTTTTATCTTCTTTTTTAATGCGTAGAAATGAAAAGTGACACCCGATTACATAAGGGAGCTAGACTAGCCGACCGTACTCATATATACAAAGACTCTAAGTAACTGCCAATAGGTTCTAGGATCAGTATGAAAATCGCTCTATTCAATACATCCATAATTGACGTAACAGTTAATATAGTTATCTGTCAAACAATGTTTTTTAGTTTAAAATTCTGCGGAGATAGCGGGGTAACCTGAAAGATCTGTCCTTTGACTCTGTGGAAACGGGGCTTTTAACCTGATTAAAAATCGTGAACAATAAAGCTGAGAAGTCTTTCTCTGGTCAAATATACGTCTCTTAAACTTAGCTACAGTAAACAAGGAGTAAACATGATACTGTAAAATTCTGAAAATGATCCTCTCCGTGTATAAGCCCCCCAAACTAGTAACGCACAAAGACCACGTACCGGTCGCCTGGGTCACGAAGGCCATAGCAACCAACAAGACAAATATACCACACTTCATCGCTTCTTTTCAACTAGACCGACAAACAAAAACAGTCGCTTCACGGTACAACTGGAAAAAAAAAAAAAGAAATGGTGATATTTATTATGTTGTATGATGCATGTTCATTTATTTTATTTATATTATTATGTTGTATGATGTATGTATATTTATTAATTCCAAGGCTACTTACCCCTTCACCCCACCGCCCTTTCCACAAGGTATTACAGTTGAAACTCGCCTTACGGACACCCTCTTTATACGGACGCCTCGTTATTAAGGACAGTTTTTTTTGTCCCTTGTAGCCCTTATATTTTCACGAAATTCAACCCGCTTACAGTGCGACTACTGTAACCGGGGCTACTTAGACAAAGTTGACCAATCGGATTACAGGAAAATAACAATACATTCCAAGAAAGTTGGTTGTGGGCTAATCAGCCGCTCGTAAAAAACCAAAAGTTACTCATGTACAAAGGGCAGTCATACTTACCTTCGACAAAGGCGCTGATTCAGGAATTCCTCCAAACTTGACTGAAGTGAAGAGAACGAACTGTTTCCGACTTCTTATAGACATTTTAAGTATCCAAAAAGAACCAATGAAACTGCTCCTAAAGCAATTAGAGTTATTTGATAAAAGTGATTGAAAGGGTCTTTGCCAATTACATTTACATGATACAAATCGACTAAAAATAAACAATACAACTAAACTAAATGTCTAGACATTTTAAAAAGAAAAAGCAAAGTTACAGACTGCACGCAAAGTATTTCGCTAACATCCCGATGAGAGTTTTAAAGGGCAAACCGACCTTAAGTAAATATTTTGTTTAATACTATAGCTATGCAATTTTTCCAACTATTTTCCATCCGGGTTTGGCCACGGCGGAGGAATTTCCTTGACTACGTTTAATCTCATGCGCAATTTTTAATTAAAAAAATGGCTGTTTGAGGGAACTATTGTTTGTTAGCTATTGTGCCGTGCCCTGCGTATTGTTCAGTCTTTTCAATCTTTTGTATTTTGTCATTTGGTGACCGCACTCGAGAAACTTACAAAAACTTATGCATGCAGACCTCACGGAATTTTATAAACAAAACGTACCGAAATAAGATGTTCTGGGTAAATACCATAATACCAAGTTATTTCCAGTCATTTTCGATACAAGGATCTTCCGTGACTACGTTAAAACTCATTCGCAATTTCCCTTTTTGGCACGAAGGATCCAGAAAGCGATCAAGACGGCATATTTGATAAAAATAAGTTTGTTTTTTGTTGTTGTTGCTGTTGTCGTTTTTGTTGTTGTTGCTGACTTTTTAGGTTCTTTTTCTCGCATTGTGACCCTGAACATTATATGAAAGGCTGACAGGCCACTAAACAGTCCAATGTTGGTTATGTGATGCGCTTAAAAGAATTCACCCTTTAAAATTGGTGTCATGATGCAACGTGAAAAGTCCACTTAAAGCGGTTCCTTAAGTAACTATAGAATAGACTGGTTCTACTGTAAATTATCAACTGCTTGTTTAATTGTTGCTTTTAGTGTTCTTTGTGTCCTTAATTCTGTTATTTCTTTAAAAAATATTTCTTTTATATCTTTAACGTTGTCCGTGGCTGGTATCTGCACCCTTTTCGCATCGTTCATGGGATTTACATAAAATTTGATATCAACTCCTAACATGAGCGAATATTTGCTGACATTTTTTAGCCTCATTAATATGTTCTTATCATTCACTGATAAAGCTACTCGAGTGACATATTTTGAAGGAACATGACAATTACCGGTAGTCATTTATGAAAATGTGAGTCCGATTTACCGAATAGATTTGGATACATTCTCTTTCAAAAACTTGAAACTTTACGAAGAATGCATGATATGAGTTCATCTAAACGTTTTTGCTACCCAACAATTCCGCTGTTTTTGGTGGCTGGTATACATTTTCTTAATCATTACTTACAAAGAGCGGGATATTGCACAAATCCATTGAATCGACATTGAACTGTTCTCGCCGAGGAACATCGGCGCCCAATAATTTACTCTATGGGTTTAAAACATTTATTTCAATAAGTTGATTTTTATTTTGTCTTATTATAGGATTAGAGTTTACGCAATTCATTCATAATCGAACTGCCCCCTAACTAACATCTACATTATAACCATTATCACCGGGGCACTCCCGTAAACCATATTTCGCTCCACTAAGGTAATTCTCCTCCATCTTCCCCAATACAATGCTGAAACTCATCTGAAATTCGGTGCAAATACAAAACAGTGTCCAAAATTGTATTTGGCGAGAGAGAACGGTTGTCGCAGTTTTTCGCTGCCTTGCGTGTGCAAAAGACGCCAAAAATGCAAATTGCGACCGTGTTTGAAGCTTAATGAAATAGCAGGAGTGGTCTATCAAGTAAAACCCACATTCAAATTCTACAGACTGATCTTTATACTCTCAATTCTCCGTTGAGAATTAGAGTGAGAGAATTTGATAATAGATCAAAGCACTTTCCCTTTGCTGATCATTTTTTTAATTCTCATACCTTTTCTCTGGGTTTCATGTTGATAGTATTAGAAGAAAATTGAATTTGGTCACGAGGAGAAGCTGGACGTTTTTTAAAAGTCAGGTTCATGGTTAAGGGCATGCTCATTAAGTAAATAACTTTTTTCCAGTTTATATTAATACTATCTGTTAATAATCCCACTCGCATATATCTCAGCGATCTCAGAGTATATTTCAAAGTAGAAGTGTGTTTCAGAGTAACCTGAAGTAGGATGGAGAAGTACTAAAATCGCAGAAAAAATTAAAGGATTATGCCAACACTACCAATGTTGAATTTATTGTTGATGCAAAAGGTTTTATTCCAAGGTTGATTAATTTACAGCTATTTGCAAATATTGAAGTTGTTCCAGTGCAAATGACTGCCAGGGGAGTGTGCATATTGGTTCTTTGACAACATTATGACATGATCATATTGCAGGCATAGACGATACAGCATGTCCCGGCAGAAAAACAGCATTTTGATAAATGACCATGCACAGAAACGTGAATCTGTCCCTTTAAAATCGTCGAACCTACAAACAAATCCATAATACCATCGCGGTATTAGTTTTAAAAATTTATTATGAAAAAAAAAAACCCAGAAGATTTTCAAAAAAACACGTAACATATCCCAGCACCCTTTATTCTCTATTTTCAGCTGACTCAGCGTTCACCGCCCACTATATTTCTACATATGTGTCCAGCATACAATTATAATCCTTCGTCAGAAATGGGCTGAGCACGTTACTTTTGCTTTTGACATGCAACATGATGGAGTTGTTCACAAGGATTGTTATTCCACATTCCTTTGTAATTTCCGCTGATGTACATGTACACACAATTCTCTTCTACTCCAGAGTAGTTTACCTGGAGCCCATGCGGAGAAATTGCTCGCCATTGACAAAAAGCCACTGACAAAAAGCTCCCCTAGTAAAAAGCTGAAAACAAAACAAAAGACGAGTGGCACTTGAACCTGACACCTAGCTCTTGTGTTACTAACAGCCTATTCCCTTATATCCATGTATCTTTTATCTTTTTATTTATTCATTTATGTATTTATTTATTCATTTATTTTCAGCTTGATCATGGCTCCCTGTTTTGGAGTACTCTATTCGTTTTCTGTTACCGTTCAAAAGGAAAGCGATCAGCGCGCTGTTCTTCCTGTTCACGATAGTTGACGTACGTATTCTATTTGTTTAGGCGTGGAATCAAGTTCTGCAAACAATATATTTTACTTAGATTTATGTGGCTTTAAAGTTATGAATTAAGAGACCATTAAATGTAGAAAACATTGTTATAACGATAAATAGATAGATAGATAACTCGTTTATTAAAAATCAACACTAGCAGCCATAAGCTGAATTACTTGTGTTACATACATGTTAATAATAATAAAAAAAAAAACAATCATACAATGCTAAAATTACATCAAATCTAGTATAAAAGTTCTATTTACAATTGTTGCTTATCTGCATAGTGGACTATAAAAGAATTTCTAAACCTCTTTGTTTTTACTTGTGGGATTAAAAACATACCCCTGTTCCTAAAGTGATATCTTTCATTGTCGTTTCGCGCGGGCAGCAGGCCAGCTAGTTTATGCTGGCCATCACTCTCTACATTTTGTTTAAACTGAGTGCAATATAATTCCTCGCGTCTATGAAAGAATGTTTTTAAACCCGCATCTTCCAGGGCCTTGCTATACGAGACCTCTGGGAATAGAATCCTTAAGACTCTTTTCTGAACCCTCTCTATTTGGTCGGACAAATAGGCTGGCAAGCTGGAATGGAAAGCCTGGCATGCATATTCTAGGAAGGAACGAATGCTAGCGCAATAAAATTGAATTAAGGACTTACGGTCTATGCCAGCGTGCTTAAGTTGCTTGAGCAAATAAATCCGTCGAGACGCTTTCGCAGTAATATTATCGACCTGATCATTCCATTTAAGGTCATTCCTTACAGTGACGCCTAATATTATAGCTGATTTCACAATTTCAAAAGCATTACCATTAGCCTTAAGAGAAACAGTGTCCAAGTTACTTTCCCTTCGAAAGTCTATTCTGAGTTCCTTGCACTAAAGTGAGTTCAGTTTGAATCTATTGTCATTAGACCAACGAAGGACATCATGTATTGTATGTTGGAGCGTTGATGCACCAAACTTGGGAACAACTTCCGAGATCGTGGTGTCGTCTGCGAATTTCCATATGGAAGAGAGGATGTTACTCATTGTGAGGTCATTGATCATAACCAAAAAGAGCCATGGGCCAATCCGGGTTCCCTGTGGAATTCCGGCCGGAACTGGTTTAGAATCCGAAATGCAATCAGAATTAAGTTTGACCCCTTGATATCTGTCTCGTAAAAAGCCCGCCACCCAGTTGACAACGGTGGGTTTTACTCCTAGACTATAGAGCTTGGCGATCAGCAAGTTGTGGTCAACAAGATCAAAGGCTTTCTTGCAGTCCAGGAGTGCAGCTCTAACATGGGCGCCAGTCCCGTCAGTGGCTTCAAACCAGTGATGTAGCATGGAGATGAGTGCAAACGTAGTGCAGGAATCTGGTGTAAAGTTAATATTTTTTGGTATTTCACTACATTATACCTTAGTTTTTATGTTGCTATAATAATTCAAATGGCAAACCAGTTGGCTATTTGCAAGCGAGGCCGAGGATTTGAACTCGCGACCACCGAGAACAAATCCAGGGAGAGATCAGGGCAGGACTTGAACTCGGCGATTCCGGATTACAAGTCCGCCCCCTTAAATGAGAGAATGTGAATGACTTGTTATCCACATTCCATTGGAGAAAATAGCTCGCTCAAACGCATTTTCATTCAAGTCATTCTTTGTCGCATTTGAACACGGTAAAAGGAAAGTAATTGAAAGCAGTTAGAAATGTAGCCTGACGTCCATACTATTACTGGCAGTGTTTCACCGACTCTTTCCTTTTTGTGATGCTGAGACGCCAACTGAAATAACCCGACAATTTCTCGATCGATTGGAATTTGAATTAAAATCGACTGGCGAGGAAAAAGACAAATTAGCAAACGAAAAAGACCAGTTGACTTGAGATTCAAAGAGACTTCAGCATGCACTGAAAAATCCGAAGTTTGACATTTCAAAATTTAAGGAAAAAGATGAAGATATCAAATTTTACACTGGCCTTCCACACTGGAATGCACTTATGCTTCTTTACGATATGTTACATGACAAGGCCCAGAACTTAAATTATGGCTCCTATGCGAAGGAAAACACCAGTCCCGAGCAAAAGCTAGGGAGACCCACATCAATGAGTTAAAGAGTTTATTTTGACTTTGATGAGACTTAGGTTAGGTTTATTTCAAAAGGATTTAGCACATAGATTCAATGTTTCAGAAACAAGTGTTTCCACTGTCTTTAATACTTGGGTGCGGTTCATGAGCTGTTTCACCGTGCATTCTTCAGGTTTCTCTCGCGGTAAAATAGCCCCAGGCACATCCTCTTCCTTTAGCTTCACATTTTCATGTTTTTTTTTCTTTCATCGCCACCTTCCCTTTGGCTGTTTGAGATGTTTTAACCCCGCTACATTTCACTTTGCTTTCCGCCATGTTTGTTTCGCGTCCCCCAAACGATCCCATAAACGCGCGCGCGCTTAGTTTGGTCCCATGGCTATAACTCATTTCCGAAGTGGGCTATAGCAGGTGCACCTCTCCACAGTTGTACGTGGGTTGGAAAAAGGGGTTTGGCATGCGCAGTTTCTCCTGCTATGTGACCGTTGTGTCGCGCGCGCTAAATAAGCGCCACAAATGCAAACTCATCACAAGAAATTTGACAACAATTGCGCTTGATGAAAAAAAAACAGGAATGTTCTATCAATTAAGGCGCGAGATGCAGACGAACAAAGAAGTGTACTCTCATCGTGGTTTGAGGGGTTTGGTGGCTGATATGAATTAAGATGTTAACAGCTTAATTAAATTCACTTTACAAAAAATTAATGAAAACAAAAGATTTTTCAGCACGTATTACATCCCGACACCTTCTATTCCCTATTTTTCAGCCGACTCCTATAATTCTACATGCGAGTCCAGCAATGCTTCACAGAAATGTGTTGAGTGCTTTACTTCTCCTTCTGGCATACAACTTTTTAGGGGTGCCCACACGGATTCAAAGTAGACAGACTGCAAATTATGGTAGTTGCTAAAAATATGTCTACGTGTCCCAACTGTTCATCAGTAGGATGCCTAAAATGCGTGCAATTCCACAATTGGTTTCGGCCCCATTAATAAATCCTATACCAATTGCAGCCCATTTTAGGAGGAGCCACCCACCGTGTGAGCACAGTCGCGGACAACACATATAAGTGAGGAAAATAACGCAAAGTAAAACTAAGACGTTATTAAACGAACTAAATGTACACGCAACTTAAATAAATAATGCACGCGTCCAAAATTAAATTGCGCGCGTGCACACGTACCAATATACAACTGAAATAAAATCCAAGTAATAAATAAGCAATGCAAGGATACGATGGTGCAATTTAAGCCTACAATTCTCCTCTCCAGGATTGTTAGGTTCACTCTCATCCCAAGAAGAGACGCCACCCTCAAATGGAGTGCCATTCACCCACTGAAAGACGTTATCTTGATTGGGCGATTCCTTTCCAAGCCAAGGCGGACCCTAGTCTTCCATCATATTCAAAAGGAATTCGTTCTCTTCGGCGGATCTGATAGTTGAGAGGGTGGCATCCTATTTTTGGCATTCTTCTTGGCCTTCACTCATCGACATTCCGTCATTGTCGACGTAAAAATATTAAAAATATTCAAATTCTTTCCAACCCTCTGGACAACCTTAAGACTAACGTTAAGTTTCCAAACCAACCACCCTCGTTATTTCTGTAATACGCAGCCTTGAAGAATCACCTTTTTCACTGACTCGTTAGAAAAGTAGTAGTATTTTAATGTGGTAGGGAAGATATTTTCTGACATTGTTCTGCAGCGCCTACAACGGTTAGCTGAACAAGTTTATCCTGAATCTCAGTCTGGTTACAGAAGTGGCAGAAGCACAACTCACAGCATCTTCACCTTGCGTCAAATAATGAGAAAGTGTAGGTAGCAGCAGCAGAATTTACATATTGCCTTTATTGACTTCATGAAGGCTTTTGATTGTGTAAATCAGGAGCTTCTCTTCAAGCTCTTGAGTAAGCTTAGATGCTCCACCAAATTTGTTCGTGTTATCAGGAAGCTGTATTATAGAACTTTCCAAACTAATCGATTACAACAGTGGAGTCAAGCAAGGTTATAAACTTGCTCCCAATCTGTTTTAGGAATATACGCTGCCGTCATCCTTCACCTTGCCTTCAAGAACATCAGTCCATGTTATAGCATCATGGTCCGTTTCAGGTATGACCGTGACTTATTTGACCTTCGACGCTTGAATTCTACAAGACACTTACCAAGTACATAACTAGAGGCCCAGTATGCAGATGATGTCACTATATTTACCAATGATGGTACTGCGCTACAGTCGCTGTTTTCCGCCTGCAACAAGCTGTCAAAGAAGATGGGTCTTCGGATCAACATCTGGAAAACAGAAACCATGAGTGTAGGCGAACAGATTGACATCTACATTGATGGACACGAGTTGATTGAAGAGAGTAGACTGCTTCAAATATCTTGGTGGTTATGTTACCAAAGACTGCAAGGTATATGTAGAGATCACTGCACGGATTCTGGCCGCGTCGTGCGCGATTCGAAGACTTCGGGAAATGCATGGTTTTCGACGACAGAGACCTGAAGTAGAAACAAACCTCAAGGTTTCAGTACAATCGGTGCGTCATCCCTCTAACGATCTATGGTATAGCGAAACTTGCACCCTGTACCGTCACCACATTAAGCTCATCAGAGCCGTTCAGCAACGAAATTTGAGAATATTCTTTATTTTAGATGTGATCACTTCATCATTTTTTTTTTTAAGTCTTTGTTATTGTTTCAGCAAAAATACCTGCTAAACTACTAAAATTACATTAGGCAAAGCCAAAAACAATTTGAAAAATTAAACTAAGTAAAAAGTCATGAACATTAAATAGAATATTTGCATTAAATTACCACTCTATATTTAAAATAGAGCCTGTTGATAAAGCTATTCTTAAAACGCTGGGTATTAACCCTAGGCAGCTGGCTGCAGGGAACCCTAAGGCGCGCAGAACTTTCTTTAGTTTTAGGGAGAGAAGGATACAAAGGTTGGCCGGGCATGTTGGAGATCTTACTGAATAGCGCACGATCTGCCTTTTCTAAGACATCATATATATTAATTTGATAAGATATATATTTACGCTTATAGCAGCGCTGTAGAAAATTCTGGACCGCTGTTAAATCAGGTGTCGAGGACGCGTATATAGGAAGACCGTAAGTTAGTTTCGTTAAAACTATTGATCTAAAAAAGTAGTCTATATCTGGTTGTTGGTATTCCTCCTTACGTAAACACCTTATTACATAAAGGCACTTATTGGCAAACAATGATGTGTTGGGTCTTGCTCATACCACAGATATTGAGATCATTCTTATCAGAAATAGACAGCGTTGGTTGGGCCATGCTGCTCGCATGCCATATGAACAGTCAGTATAGGCACTTCTCTATAAGGAACTAGCGGAGGGTTCTAGAAGAGTTGGTCGTCCTTTTCTAAGATTTAAGGACACTTTGTAAGGATATTTTGAAGCGCGTAGTAGTACTTCCCTCGAGGAGAAACATTGTAGCAGACCCCCGCCTGGGGCGGCGGATGTTAATAACAGAGGTTTGCAATAAGATAAACAATGACAGACAGAAGGCCAACACAGAAAAGAGGGCGAAGCGCCTTGAACGGAGAGGAGTGAGGAAACCTTTAGCATCAGGTAAACCGCAAACCGCAGTTACGCGTTTGCAGTTTCGCGTTGCCTAGATTTCAAACTTTAGCAAGGCGTTCAGTTCATTTTTATTTAGCCAAAATACAATACAATACAAGAATACACATAGGAATTGTAAGGTTGCAAGGGAGCACAGAAGAAACCAGAAGGCTTTATGAAGCCTGGGCTCCCCAGTCTAAAAGAAATCAAAATAAAATGATATTTGCGAAGTGATACGTTAAAAATAGGAACCAAACAGAGACTGAGCTCAAACGGGAACTGCAAACTGCAAACGTGACCGCAAGGCCGTGGTCACGTGACATTTTGCGGTTTGCCGTTTCCCATGAAAAAACCTGATGCTAAAGGTCCCTAATCAGTTGTTCTGAACGAACAATTAGTGCTGTTACTCATCCTGTAACTTTGTTTTATACCCGTGGCGGGTTCAAGGCGTTGTTGTTTTGGGAGAGTTTTCTTCTTAACTTGCAAAATGAGTGCTGAACGATTTCCCAGCTTTGGCTATCTCAGTAAAAATGCTCGTAGTTTTAACTCTTTTCTTGCCGGATTTGAGAAATAAATAAAGACACTTATTAGACGTTGTAACAAATACAGCCCTTTGTTCATATGCGAGGTGATCGTGATAAAAAGCCAGCGATCTTTGAACGACCATTTGAAAAGGAACGTTTAAATAGAAAGTCTATCTCAGTGGT
This sequence comes from Porites divaricata, assembly GCA_038088405.1. Taxonomy (NCBI): domain Eukaryota; kingdom Metazoa; phylum Cnidaria; class Anthozoa; order Scleractinia; family Poritidae; genus Porites; species Porites divaricata. The sequence goes on from JBBMOI010000001.1 coordinate 42,584,453, forward strand.
TGTACGATCGTTGATTGAAGACTTGTTTCCATTTAATTGTTACCATGGTTGTATTTTTATTGTTATTATTTTTATTTGATCCTGACAATCGCACTGGTCTTGAGGAAACAAGACTTTAAATACGAAAACTTGTATTCCACACCTTGATTTAAAGGATTTTGCTCGCCTTATCGGGAAACTTAAATGTGGTTCAGTTTATACTATCATAAAAATGTATGCTTGTAAAAATTATTTATGGTCTGAAGTTATCCATTCTTCTGAAACCTTCCCCTACGAACAATTTTAAATTTTGGTATAGCTCCTGTCGACGTTGATAAGCGGGGAACTAAAAGTTTAAAACTAACAACACCATTGTCAATCATTTTCAATGCATTTTATTGCCAACCTTTAACTTGCACTATTTAATAGCCCTTTAAATTACCCAAAACCCATTTAAAACCCCTTAATGGGACATAGAATCTTGAGTGCTGTCCAGTGTATATTTATTCTACTTTGCAACTTTAATTAAATTCGTTGGCTTGAGCCGGTCCTTTCCTTCGTATTCTTTAAACTGAAAAACAAGCAATAACGTTGATAAGATTTAGATTTTCCACCGAACGTAATGATTTACACTGTGGTTAGGCATCCACAAAGTGATTCATTTTAGTGAATTGTAATTTGGAAAGGGTCTATTTTGAGTAGACGAAAAATGGAATAAGTTACTGCGTCGCTTCGGACCTCCCCGTATATTTCATTGTCAGGAGTAACCTTGTAAAATGCTCTCCACGAGACAATGCGTTGATTCTTTAAATTTTTTTTATAATGTCACTGTAAATCTTGTTGTTTTATATTTCTGCTCTCTCGCAAATACCATTCCTCGGGCGCGTGGTCAAGTCCAAATATGGAAGTAACTTATGCAAAGTCTGCCTTACAAGGGTGGGGTAAAGCTAATTAAAAACTCACGCACACTCACGCACAAGAGCTTCGTGGGTAAACAAATTTAAAATTATATTTTTTCAGCCGGCATTGGACGTGGAATTAAACTTTACATATCGGCGTTAACTTATATCCTGGATCCGCCACTGGTTTGCTTTTATGTCTCTGGGGAAAGAAAGCCCTCACATTTTCTCCAAATTCAATTCGCTTAAGGTGGCTGAACACAGTTTTGCGGGGGGTCAGCGGTAACTTGCGCTTGTTTTAAATTAGACAAACAAACATGGCGGCGAAAAAGCAATGGTACACAGAAGACAATTTCTCAAAATCTAGTAGTCATTAAAATTTTGTGATATTTGGCAGAATTTTTACTTTTATCGTACTTTCAATAATAAGAACTGTAAAATGGAAGTTGAACGGACGAATTTTGCGACACATTTAATAATTACAGTACAATCATATTGATTATCTAAAAACCCGTCTGTTAAAATTTGGTCAAATAAGTTTCAAATGGTAATGATTAATTATAGTACGCTGTGTGCAAGTTTATAGGAAAATCTAATGAGCGAATTTTATGTAAACTGAGCAAAAGTGAAATGTTAAGGTTGTATTCAATCGTTCATGTTGCCATGGAAACTACGAAAACGTCACATTTTACCTGCTAGTCAAAATCTTTTATCAGTATATTTTTCACTTGCCAAATTTCAGCTTTTGAGCTGCAACCTTTCTCTTGCCATGATTTGGCAAAGGACATATACTCACAAACTGCCAAAACTGTGTTCAGCCACCTTAATACGGACACCTCGTTAATATGGACATTCTCTATGGTCCCTTCAGTGTCCGTTTTATATATTAACGGGGTTTGACTCTATCACTTTACGACGTCTTAATCCTTCCGACAGTCAAAATTGTTAATGGCAAATAACTGAGTCTGAGTAATTGTCGAGAGTCGAGAGTCATATGTTCAGAGTCTGAAATAATTATAATGGTGATAATAAAAAAAAATAATAATAATAATAATAATAATACTTTATGTATAGTTGAAAAAAATAATTTATTTCGCCGTGTTCCCTGAATAATAGCAGTGAGATGCATCTTATTACTGCTAAAGTATAAAGTAAAAAAAAGTTCCAACACGAGAAGTGGACCTGTTTACAGACTTGCCGTGCAAGTCTGTCTAATGTTTATTCTGAAAGTTTAGGCATCTTCGTTTTCGCCTTCAGTGTAAATATCAATTTTTTTCTTTGTAGTCAAGAGAGTTCACGCCGTCACTCAAACGACCTTAAAAGTACAAATTACGCGGGCTTCAGAGACGAGTGAACCGTAAACGCTCTAAAAATTATTTCCACCCTCATGTTTCCGCTTCAAATTTATCGAGATAAAACTCACTCGTAATTACTATACCGTACGCTAAAACTAGGTATCACGTTCCTAAAATTTCAGGTTGTTGTTATCATTTTTTTTTTAATTTCGTGGGAAATGTTGAACCGTAAATAAATAACAACCACCGAAATATAAGGATAAATAACATCTCTAATGTTCCAGTGAATGTTATTTTAGATAAATAGTAAACGTTGAGTATGTCTTATGTCGGACTCTCGACTTGTTACTCTCGACAATTACTCAAACTCCGAATAACTTACAGCGGCAGCAACACTTGTTCGTTGGTTCTTCGCATTGAAACCCAGCACAGTCATAGTAACCGTCAGGGCAGGGATCATATATGTAAAAACAAGTGGCCTCGGGAACGATTTGATAACTGGGAGATTGGCTCCCAATTGTTGGCATTCTTCTTGGCCTTGACTCATTCCCATCCCCCCTTTGTTGACGTAAAAGTAGCAAAGAGATTCAAATTCTACCCAGCCGTCTGGACAACCTGCGCCGAGTAACAAAAGGTAATTTTCCTGGGAACCTTTACTATTGACATAAATTTTAGAAAATAACTGCCCTTGCTATTTTTCTAATTTATTATTAATGGCAACCCTTAACGATCACTTTTTGTTGGGCCTGAATGATCATCACATTGAACATGAGAGTGAATTGTTCTGCCGGAATAACTGGATATACCAAATTGTTTATTATTTTAGTCTTTCTGATGCCTTTTTTGAATGCCTCCTAGCCTGAGAATACAGCCGATATCTCGGGACGCCACCACTGGTTTCCCGCGAAAAGATATCTGAGCAACTACTGCATAAATTCCACACTGATGACGCATCACTACCCAGATCTGGTTATTGTTTTCAATTGGCTGAAGCAAATTTTTGTCGTAGCACAACCAATCACAAGCACTACCCAGATCTACATAGTGATACGTCATCAGTATTGAATTTCTGCAGTCGTTGCTGGGACGTCATTTCTCGAGGAAACCAGTTGTGGCGTCAGTAAATGTCTTTGTTTTTTCAGGCTAAATGCTTCCTCGAGTTAATTCATAAATTTGTCTTGTTTTCACTTTCTTAAGCGGCTAATACTTAAACCCTCGCCCACAGATAGAAGTTTTGAGAATAAATAAAAACATCAGCCATTCAATAGCGTTCTCAGTGTATTCTTACCACGACTGTATATTGTAAATGGCAAATAGGTCCCTCTAAGCAGGAATGGCAAGTCGGTATATATGTTAATTCCAATTGCGTAGTCTTGAATTAGAAAAATTTTGATTCTTTTGGCAAGAAAATATTGAAAGAGAATTCTAGATTATTGTTGGACTTACTAAATCAGGTCCTAACCTACCAGGAGCCTTTTTACAGCAGCATTTATTGGTGTCCAATGAACAACTGTACTGATCAGAACAATCTTCAGTTCCAGATGGGCACGGGTCATTTATATAATAACACGTATCGTCACCACTACAAGTTTGGCCTGAAAAAATGAATAAAGTAATTTTCAAGTCATTATTGCCAAATTAAATTTTTTATTGGCTCTTTTATTTGGTGTCTATGTAGTCATGATGCATTTCTTTGTCAACGGGGCGAGTAACAAACTAGCACAAACCGATAAGTAATTTTATCTATTTGTTTCCAATAAAATAGTTCGTTACAACTGCATTTAGCCTTAAAATGTCATGAATTCCTTTAAAGGGGTTGGGCGAAGGAACTGATGAACGATTCCAACATTTTGAATACCTGATGAAAAACTACTAGTCTGAGGATGCTACAGTCTCACCTGTATTCAGGTTTTAATAATATCATTTTGTTTGAAATTTACATTAAACATTCAATAAATTTTCATGGCAAAACTGATCAAGTTGGATAAACCAGTTATTTCCATCTTTCCCTGTCGGTGTTTGATATGTGATTAATTAAACATTATTTTCTTTGTGTTTGATAAATTACTTGACGTTTTCTCACCGCTTACTTGAGATACAGCCACAAAGAAAAGCGACAGGACGGGGGCAATTGATAAACGCATCTTTCAGTATGTAACGAAGAGGCAAAAGCTAGAAGAAAAAGTTAATAGGGAAGATAAAGAAACGCTTTGCCCGCAGAGAAGGCATAGTCCTTCCCTTTTAGTGGGCATTGTTAATATTCAGTTTTAAAATCATTGAACAGTCAGTAAGACGACCTTACCATATCATATACTTGAATTATATATATAAATAAATCTCTCCCTAGCTTGAGAAACAAAGAAATTAAAATATTTCTCTTTGAAGTAATACTTTACGATATTTCTATATAGAAGTTAGGGAGGGTAGGGCCATTGCAACAATGGAGCCGACAATACCGTTCAAACATACCAATTATAAAAGGGAAAAAAACCTGTTTCTCAAAAACTGACTTTAGCCGTAATGCTACTATTTTTAAGCTACTCACAAAATTGCTTGTGTGTTGTATGTGTTTCTTTGCCATTTTTCTGTGTGATAGCAATATTTTAGGTCTGGTTGACCTCTCGATTAGGGTGAGGTTATTTACGAACTTAATTAAAGGCCATTGGTCTACGGTTAAAAAAAAAAAAAGAAACGTTTACTGGACACAAAGAGTTTATCTTTGAAATAACTATTGGCTATCATCGAATGAAAGATCTTGAACACACGAACAAAGGACAGTCATACTTACCTTCGACAAAGGCGCTGTGTCAGGAAGTCCTCCAAACTTGACTGAAGTGAAGAGAACGAACTGTTTCCGACTTTTTATAGACAGTTTAAGTATCCAAAAAGAACCAATGAAACTGGTCCTAAAGTAATGAGAGTTATTTGATAAAAGTGATTGAAAGGGTCTTTGCCAATTACATTTACATGATACAAATCGACTAAAAATAAACAATACAACTAAACTAAATGTCTAGACATTTTAAAAAGAAAAAGCAAAGTTACAGGCTGCACGCAAAGTATTTCGCTAACATCCCGATGAGAGTTTTAAAGGGCAAACCGACCTTAAGTAAATATTTTGTTTAATACTATAGCTATGCAATTTTTCCAATTATTTTCCATTCAGGTTTGGCCACGGCGGAGGAATTTCCTTGACTACGTTTAATCTCATGCGCAATTTTTAATTTAAAAATTGGCTGTTTGAGGGAACTATTGTTGGTTAGCTATTGTACCGTGCCCTGCGTATTGTTCAGTCTTTTCAATCTTTTGTATTTTGTCATTTGGTGACCGCACTCGAGAAACCAACAAAAACTTATGCATGCAGACCTCACGGAATTTTATAAACAAAACGTACCGAAATAAGATATTCTGGGTAAATACCATAGTACCAAGTTATTTCCAGTCGTTTTCGATACAAGGATCTTCCGTGACTAGGTTAAAACTCATTCGCAATTTCCCTTTTTGGCACGAAGGATCAGAAAGCGATCAAGATGGCATATTTGATAAAATAAGTTTGTTTTTTTGTTGTTGTTGTTGCTGTTGTTGTTTTTTGTTGTTGCAGCTGACTTTTTAGGTTCTTTTTCTCGCATTGTGACCCTGAACATTATATGAAAGGCTGACAGGCCACTTATAACAGTCCAATCTTGGTTATGCGGATGCGCTTAAAAGAATTCACCCGTTAAAATTGGTGTCATGATAGAACGTGAAAAGTCCACTTAACGCGGTTCCTTAAGTAACCATAGAATAGACTGGTTCTACTGTAAATTATCAACTGCTTGTTTAATTGTGGCTTTTAGTGTTCTTTGTGTCCTTAATTCTGGTATTTCTTTAAAAAATATTTCTTTTATATCTTTAACGGTGCCCGTGGCTGGTATCTGCACCCTTTTCGCATCGTTCGTGGATTTACATAAAATTTGATATCAACTCCTAACATGAGCAAATATTTGCTTACATTTTTTAGCCTCATTAATATGTTCTTATCATTCACTGATGATCAAGCTACTCGAGTGACATATTTTGAAGGAACATGACAATTACCGGTAGTCATTTATGAAAATTTGAGTCCGATTTACCGAATAGATTTGGATACATTCTCTTTCAAAAACCTGAAACTTTACGAAGAATGCATGATATGAGCTCATCTTAACGTTTTTGCTACCCAACAATTCCGCTGTTGTTGATGGTTGATACATTTTCTTAATCATTACTTACAAAGAGCGGGATATTGCACAAATCCATTGAATCGACATTTGAACTGTTCTCGCCGAGGAACATTGGCGCCCAATAATTTACTCTATGGGTTTAAAACATTTATTTGAATAAGTTGATTTTTATTTTGTCTTATTATAGGATTAGGGTTTACGTAATTCATTCATAATCGAACTGCCCTCTAACTAACATCTACATTATAACCATTATCAACGGGCCACTCCCGTAAACCATATTTCGCTCCACTTAGGTAATTCTCCTCCATTTTCCCCAATACAATGTTGAAATTCATGTGAAATTCGGTGCAAATACAAAACAGCGTCCAAAATTGTATTTGGCGAGAGAGAACGGTTGTCGCAGTTTTTTCGCTGCCTTGCGTGCGCAAAAAACGCCAAAAATGCAATTTTTGATCGTGTTTGAAGCTTAATGAAATAGCAGGAGTGGTCTATCAAGTATAACCCACATGCAAATTCTACAGACTGATCTTTATACTCTCAATTCTCCTTGGAGAATTAGAGGAGAGAATTTGATGATAGATCAAAGCACTTTCCCTTTGCTGATCATTTTTTTAATTCTCATACCTTTTCTCTGGGTTTCATTTTGATAGTATTAAGAGAAAATTTAATTTGGTCACGAGGAGAAGCCGGGCGTTTTTAAAAGACAGGTTCGTGATTAAGGGCATGCTCATTAATTAATAACTTTTTCCAATTTATTATTAATTCTATCTGTTAATAATCCCACTCACATGTATCTCAGCGATCTCAGAGTGTATTTCAAAGTAGAAGTGTATTTCAGAGTAACCTGAAGTAGGATGGAGAAGTACTAAAATCGCAGAAAAAATTAAAGGATTATGCCAACACTACCAAAGTTGAATTTATTGTTGACCCGAAGGTTTTATTCCAAGGTTGATTAATTTACAGCTATTTGCAAATATTTAAGTTGTTCCAGTGCAAATGACTGCCAGGGGAGTGTGCATATTGGTTCTTTGACAACATTATGACATGATCATATTGCAGGCATGGACGATACAGCATGTCGCGGCAGCAAAACAGCATTTTGATAAATGAGCATGCGCAGAACCGTGAATCTGTCCCTTTAAAATCGTCGGACCTACAAACAAATCCACACTACCATCGCGGTATTAATTTAAAAAATTTATTATGAAAAAAAAAAACCCAGAAGATTTTCAAAAAAACACGTAACATATCCCAGCACCCTTTATTCTCTATTTTCAGCTGACTCAGCGTTCATCGCGCACTATAATTCTACATATGTGTCCAGCATACAATTATAAACCTTCGGCAGAAATGGGCTGAGCACGTTACTTCTGCTTTTGACATGCAACATGATGGAGTAGTTCACAAGGATTGTTATTCTACATTCCTTTGTAATTTCCGCTGATGTACATGTACGCACAATTCTCTTCTACTCCAGAGTTGTTAGGCTCACCCGGAGCCCATGCGGAGAAGTTGCTCGCCACTGAAATTCTATCCAACCACTTGAAATCGTCATCACCATCTGATGCTTCCATTCCAAGCCATGGCTCACCATTTTCCTCCATCAGATTAAGAAGAAAGTCGTTTTCTTCGGCTGATTTGATAACAGGCAGCGTGGCTCCTAATAGTTGACATTCGTCTTGTCCCTGGTCCATCGTCATCTTGTCTTTGTTGACGTGAAAGTAGCAAAGAGATCCGAATTCATCCCATCCCTCTGGACAACCTGCGTGCGCCAAGATACAAAAGGTTAGTCTTGCTGCTACGTATACATGGTATAGCATCGAAAACAACGATCCTCGTTGTTTTTGTGAAAAATGGCAGCTTCCAAGGATCGTTGGGAGCTTAAGCGAGCAAAGACGTTTATGAGCGCCACACGTGAACCGGAAGTTAGGCCTTCTCCCTTTTTGTATACCTTGACGCTAATAAATTTGTATTGCTAAGTTTCTTATAAAGACAATTTACCCAACTGTTTCAACCAAACCTCTGCCCAATACTCCCAATGATGCAAAAAGTCCACTTCCGGTTGACGTCTGTCGCTTAAAAACGCTATTGTTTAAGCTCCCTATTTTTTCCACATTCTCGTTTCTTTTGGGAGTCCAAACTGTTCAGTACAGTGTAACAATTAGTAACTTCCTTTTACATTACCTCAAATATTGTTGGAAATATCAGCTGGCATGTATAGTACGGTGCCTCTGATGTCAATTCGTATGTGCTCTGGAATTATTTCATTTGTCTTAATTTTCGCCTCTCTCTTAAAACTTATCGTAGCCTTAGTTCGCGGCATTATAGAAACTAGAGTCTAACAATTATCCACACTTAGGAACATAGAACTATGTTGTTAGTTCCCCTTTCGATCGCCGGGAGCCGATATATCATGCCATCAAATCTTTATTGTTGGACTATATTGGACCAATACGTTGAAACTCTACAAGGCACCCTCATTCTGCTAAGTGTATGGTAACAATTTCTGTATATCGTTATTCTCATTTGAGCAAGGACTGATCGCTTTATCTCGCCTCAAAAATACTTACACTGGATTTAACTGCGAATTTTTAAAATGAAAACATTTTAATTCTAGAGGCAATAAAGATTGCTAGAAAATTACAAAATTATATGCTTACTAACTCACTAACTTTTGCAGCAGCATTTGTTAGTTCCCAATGAGCAACTAAACTGTTCAGAGCATTCTTCAGTTCCAGTTGGACAGGGGTCATTTATGTGATAACAGGTATTCTCACCACCACAAAGAGGCCCTGAGAAAAAATTAAATCGTATTTAAGTGATTATCCTGGTTTACTGAGTCAGGACATTTATCTTAAAGCGTAAAATTAAGAACATTTTCGGAATGGGTGGTGATACCTTTGCAGTCTTTTACAAAATCTCGTTTACAATTTTAAGTGGGGAAAAGTGGCAAAGCAAGTAATGAATCATGCTATGTTTAGATATGTGATGTAAAACCCGTTTGAGGACGGCGGTATCTTTGAATATTGCGCAAAAAAATCCTTCAAATTTCTTTCTACTCTGCTACACGTTGTATTTTCATCGTCTTTCTCGTTGATTGATATGTGATGGAGAACCTTCGTCTAGTGTTTGTTATATTACTTCTCACCGATAGCCTGAGTTACAGCCACAAATATAAGCAACACAAAGGAGGCGATTAATGAACGCATTTTTCAGTCAGTGCTGAAGAGGAAAAAGCTGCCTGAAAGAAAAAATCGATAGTAAAGTTATAGCGGTTATGTCTTCCTTTAGAGAGCATGGTTGTTTCTCGATATGATTTGACAATAAATAGTAAGTTAACTTTAGCATATATCTTTATCATGTATAAAACAGTCCTCAGCTTCAAAAATAAACAAAACACTCAATTCAAAATCTTTTTCCTTTTTATTATAGTTAATACTCTTTCTAAATACCGACAAGTAAACGTAAGACCACGACTACCAGAGGGCGCAAATAACGAACGTGCTAAAATAAAATAAAAACCTGTTTTCTGAACGCATTTTTAACCGAAAACTAGTACTGTTAGTCCTCTTAAAGTAATTTATAATTCTTACAATCTCAGCTGTGGCCCAAACGTTTTCATTCTATCATATGGTTGACTTCTCGATTAGAAAAAGTTACTTAAAAACTGAATGTTAAGGTCATGTAACGAAGAAAGAAAAAAACTTTTGCTTTGCAAGAAGAGTTTATCTTTGAAACGCTAGGAGTACCATGAAAAATTTATGTTGTAACAAAAAGTGTGCATTCTTACCTTCGAGAAAGTCTTTGTTACAGAATTTCCTAAAGAACTTTAATTGAAGTGCAGAAAACAATCTGCTTCCGACTTTTTAAGGACGCTCATTCACAAAAGGAACCAATCAAAAACTGAATGACCCACGGAGTCATTAAGGGTAATTGATAAGGGTAATAGTTTGAGGGCCTTTGCTAATTGCATTTACATAAAAATTGACTTAAGTTGGACAATATTGAGCAAAAATGTCTAGACATTTCAAAACCCAATACTAAAGTTAGAGGTCGCCTACAAATATCTTGCTTATAGCCCGATGACCGTTTTGCAAGGAAAACTGTCCATATAAATTATTTTACAATTTGGCTCAAAATGCATGAAGACCTCACGGAATTACGACATTTTGTATACAGCGTAGCAACGTACCCAAATAAAATATTGCATAGGTAAATGCTATGATATAGAGTTATTGCCACCCTTTTGCGATACAAGATTGATCATATATTTTGGGGAATTTCTATGACTACATTGAAAGGCACTGGCATTTCTATTTTTTGAACCTGTAGATCGGCATGGTCACAATCAAGCCGATACATCTGATAAAATAAACGTTAATTATGTTTTGTTTTCTCTGCCAGTCATGGTTACTCTAGACAAAATATAAATATCAAAGGCGATAGCGATTAAATTGTGCTGCAACTACTAAACGACGACTTTATACCGGTCATTTCAATGCAAACAGGATACAGACTGATTTAATCAATATACTTTACCTGACCTTACGTGCCTTGCCAAAACAGGATAATATCCAATTATCTTCTACCGACCTTACTGTGCTCGTTGGCATACATTTCATCTCTGAATTTTTGCTTCTGTTTCACTGGTATGTTTTGATTATGATACGTATAAATATGTTTTTATAAGCATATTTTAAGTTTAAAATGTTTTAAACCCCTCCCCTCTCCTCCCCTTAAAAAGTGGTCATATTACAACCCCACCCATGACACTTCTCTACAATGGTTTGATTTATTTTGCTAAACCCAGACACCATGCAATTTCCCTTTTATTGATTCAAACTGCCTTTCTCTACAGTCTTTGGAATTCTATTCCACTTCATGTTAAAACTCGGAACAAATCTAACTTTCGTAAAAAAGTAATAAATTCGCTATTCGTCAATGTTCTATAGCAGGAGCCCCTGTCTATAGCTAGATAATGAGATAATTATTTGAATGTTACTCACTTATTACGATACCTTATAAAGTTAACCTGATACTGTAATTTGTTGTACATATCTCCAGTTGTAATTGTACTCTATTTTCAAATAACAAAATCCCTGAATTTTAAATTTACATGTAACTAGCGAAAACGTCCAGTGTTTCTTTCTGTTTTCTTTTTATTCTTTAATATGTAATTTAATATCGCCTTTGTTTAAAGTCTTGTCCTGCCTAGATTAGCGTAGCTATTTGCTGGGCATACAGTATTTTGGTAAAACTTTATCGTTCTGTTAATTAATAAATTGTTGTTGCTATTGTTGTTAGTTCTCTATGAGAGAAAAGAGACAAGTTAAATTTGTTTTGCATCTTATTGCACCCGTAATTCCACCAACAGTCGGCCATGATGTGGCAACGGTGGAGAAACCTTCCTTGAATTTATACAGTCATTACATGATAAAATGCGCTGAAATTCGGCTTTGAATGAGCTGTTCATTCCAGCGTAAATGAACACATTGATTGAGCTGCTTAAAAACACCAGCCCCGTGTGAAGCAGGAAATACTCATGGGGTAGTGTAGGTATTAAGCAGAATCTCTTGATTATAGCAAGAGTCCAGGCTGGAACCCAACACAGGCCAAATCCAAGCACAACAACAAAAAGAGATTTGGAAAGTTTGATTTCTTGATAAGTGATTCTCGCCGCAAGAATGCGACTTTGCAAACCTGGAGCAACTTCAAGGTTGTGTTTCTTTATAGCTGCAAACACTTTGACATAACAGAAAATTGCAACGCTAAACGGTAACGTTAGAAACAAGAACAGTACTATTGAGTAGTGAGCAATCGTGCCTGCGTCGGTGAGATGGATAATGTGGCAGCTAGCGTAATCAGGAAGGAATGCAAACTCTTGCAAACCAGCAAAATTAGGTACGATGATATAACCAGCAATAAAAAGGCACAAGCAAATGAGTATAGTGCGGGACTTCTTCTGGGAGAAGATGCCGCTGTAATTGGTTGTTTTCACAATCCTGACATATCGGTTGAAGGCCGTGAGACCCATGATAGAAGTAGAAACAAAAAGTCCAAAGTTTGCTAAAAACCCATGTATGTAGCAGTAGACAGTGCCGTATGACCACTTCCGTGTAACTAGGACCCCCGCCGTAAATGGCATAACCAGCGTAGCAGAGAGTAAGTCAGTACCGGCCAGGCTTATTATGTACAAATTGGTGGTTGTTCGCAAGCGAGGGTTTCTATACACAGCGAAGCACACCAACAGATTTCCAATAAGCGCTACCGCGTTCATAAGAAGACAGGTGGTTGCCTCGAAAATCATCACCACTTTTCCATTATCAGGCATCTCCGAATTCACATTTTCTGAATAACATAAACTTGTTTTTGCATCGTCGAGACTCATAGCTGTTACGTTTTAGGTCTGTTTGGAATCACTCCAGTTCAAAGGAACAAACATAATGAATGTTGGGAAATTTTCGAGGCGAAGACAGCAGTTTGGATCAACTTGTCTGTGACTGAAATGGAACTAGTCGTGGGCGATTGAAGTAGTCTGGTTAAGCAGTAAGCAAACATACGAGGTACAAGCAGTTTTAAATGGATTCCACACCGTGATGGCTGACGATTATTTTTCGTTTGATCCGAGTTCAGAAACCTATTAAAAACGAAAAAATCAGTCAACACTATTACCAAAACCGCGCACGCTTATCTATTCTCTTGCCGGTACGTTTCCACTTTTTCGCGCAAAAAGAATACAATTATATAACTGCAATGGAAATTAAATATGCATTACTACACTTCCTAGGCAGCTACAACTGAAGATTTGTTCGCTTACCCTGACGTAGTGTCCTCTTAAGAAATGAAAACCAGGAAACAACAATGTCAGGGAAAGATAGCTAAAGATGGGCACATTAAATGAAATGAAATGACACTCACTTGACTGTATCACAATTACGCGTCGGCGTAAACTGGCAGTCTGCATAGACATGAAGTACAAACCTTTCAAACTGATCGGCATTATGTCAACAGTTGATTTGACACTGGATTAATTAAAACCCGTCAACGGCTCCTTGTTTCTGGAACTTTCCTAAGAAAGACCCGATCCTCAGAATTGTAATAGTCTTTTACGTAGGCCTCACCACCGCCTGGTTTGAGCGTGCACTCTCGTTATTGTTGTCGTTGTTTTGTTTTAATTGGTATTTTTAAATTTAGTTCTCCTAAGCAAAACTGTGTGATTGGGTGCTTTTAAAACAGATGTACAGTAAAATGAGGCATACACGCGAATTAATTAAGTCACTTCAATTCTGTGTTTGTTTTGTTTTAATCACACATTTTCAGCCCAGCTATATTTATTACATCGTGTATATTTGACTTAAGTATTTTAGCTCATGCGCTATATTTCTAGGGAATCGCTTGACGTCCAGTATCTTGTTTTCAAGACTACTACGTCCTTTTTTTTACAGTAATGGACTTGCCTAGTTTTTAAATAAACAGTCCTTAGGAAGTTTAATGTGACAGGTAGACCAGCGCATCGAAGCCCACATGAGGCAACAGATGAAGACTAACTTTAATCTAGAGACTCATGTAATTACAAAAATTAATGCAATTTCTTCCCTACGATATAGATCGATGTACGTTAAAGTCCTGCAAAGACGTCAATTCAAACAATGAAAGCCCTCACATTGTCTTTCTTATAATATTCCCGTATTAAGAAAACGTAGTAATTATTTTTCAAATTGACATTATTCAAAGTAATTACTGATATCGTATTTTCCGCTCGGGTTCGGTTGGTTTTCAAAAAAGAGCTGAACACAAAAATATTATTAATAGGATTAAAGTGAGAAAATTCTATTCAGTTGCCATCAATTATCCAATTCGTAGTTCTTCGATTAGCAGGAGTAAAGTTCCACGTGAAATGTCTCAACTTGAAAGCAGTATTTAAAAAAAAAATAGTCAGGGGTTATTTTAAGACATTAAAAAGATAAGATAAAATATGAAATAAATGGACATGCAAGAAATATAAAGCTAAATTCAAATGATTATAGACTGCAAAACAGCCTGCTATCTATTCGCCACATCGGACAAATGAAAAAATAGGGCGCATTAAGAACTGGGTCATGTGATCTCGCTACTCACTTCTGGTAGAGACTCCAGTTATAACTTAGTATGTATTAAATGAAAAATGTGGCCAAAAATAACATTTAGCTAGATAAATAATTAATATTAATTAATATCCTTATACCAATTGCAAAGAAGCAGTCTCCAATGTGGCCCATTAATGATATTGATCAGCTACGAATATACAAAAAATAATTTCAGTATTGCCGCTCTGTTACTAATATCATCAGCCCACTGATCTCTACCAACTCACAACAACCAACTTTTCTAAGGAAGCACGCATGATTCATATTACTCTCTACCTTTACTAGCTGGTTATTTCACCAAAAATGTTCTGCTTTTACTAAAGTCAATTGAATACCGGAACGAAGGCCAAGTATGACTTCATGATGCGAATTAACATAACTTGATGTAACAGTCACTTTATAGTGCTACAGGTGTATGGAGGGACATCTCTCACTATTAGAATGCACGCTGCTAATCAACCATTCAGAGTCGAGGACGCGAAGTTCAAAGTTTGTTATAACTACCTAATTAGTAATAAAGAATAACCCAAACCTGGGCATAATTAATAGAAACTACATCCACTTGATGAATTTCTGATAAAATATTAGAACCCAGTATCCTCTCCTCCTCTTGGAACGGCCTTTTCAAGACTTCGCAGCGCAACCTGGCCTTTGGCTAATCCACCTCTTGCCTGAGCATCCAAGCCTGGCAATGGTCCTGGATCGTGGATGCCCAGTTCTGACGGCCAAAAATAGTCTTCAGGAATTTTATCAAATTGAACTTCGTCATAGGGTTGGTCCTCTTCGGTCTCAGTAGGATCTTCGCTAATTATCTCGAGATAATCCTAGAAAAGGATAAAAATCAGTTGGATGACTAACTGATTGCCAAGACTGTTCGGCTGACCTATCGACTGCTAATTTGATTAGTTGAGCGTCAGAGTGAAGGGCAAGCGCTAGAAACTTTAGCTTCTCTTTTTTCCTACGGTAGCCAATGTACCTTATAAACTCAGTTGATAAAACCAAATCTTATTAAATGCACAAAGTTATTAAATGCACTTACGGCCCCTGCAGACAGCAAACTGTCTATTTCATGAACAAGTTCCTCAAACGTCGGTCTTTGTTTTGGGTTCGGGTGCCAGCACTTAAACATTATGTCACAGCTGAAACAATTTAAGACAAATTAACATTGATTAGAGTGCACTAGAAACTACTACAATCCTAAATAAACAACGACCGTAACCCGAGATTAAAGCTTAGACTTAGGCTACGCATCATCATCGTCAAAGTCGAACTCGATCGGCCTTCCAAATAAGTTTAATCTGTCTTGTCTTTCATATGGTATTATTGTTCTTTGACTTTCGCCCTACAACAAAACAGTTCACGTAAAATTTCGCTGGTCTGTACATTCCTGGTTTCCTCTCCCATACAAAAGATGCCAAAACAACATTCTCGGATGCCAGGCTCTTTTTCTATGTCCTCCTAAGCACCACTCAGGCTGACCACCGAAAAGCTTTCTGCAGGGCAAACGGGTACAGTCAGCACTCGATGATAGAATACGGATTCCACTAATTGCCGTGAGTTGGAAGGGACAGCTCCTCTTTGGATTTTATCAAAGGACTACTTACATTTCGTCACTGCATCCTTCAGGTTTTGGAAGTCGCTCTCCTGTTTTCAATAACTTTACAATCTCTTGCCCTCCAAGGGCAGCGTAAGGAACTTTGCCTGACAAAAAAATATGAAAAGGAAGTGGAAATTTCATGCTATCCATGTATCTTTTACTTATTAGTATAAATCTTTTCACTATCGCCATTGTTCGTAATGCAAATAAATATAGGAGGTTGAAAATTGAACACAGGAAGCAAAAACAAAAACACCTATGATTATGTGTTCCAAGTAGCAAGTAGGCTAGGTGGTAATAAATGAGAGTAGTTGATTAGGGTATCTCTGAATTACCGAAAAACAACTCAAGTAAGTCAGCCTTGAAATCCGGAGATAACTAATCGGACAGCATGTCCTTTATAATGTAGGGTAGGACAGAGAGTGGGAGCACGGAAGAATAGCCAGACGGGAGGAGGACAGGGGGAGGGGCGGGAGCTTTGAGCCCCCTGTATCCACCCCACCTTCCCCCCCCCCCCCAAGCCCTTTACTCAAGGGATTAATCCATGTGATTTTTACTGTTACAATAAGCAAAGAGAGAATGCATTTCCTACCTCCAGTTTCTATTTCCCAAAGAACGACGCCAAAGGACCATCTACAATGAAATGATAACTAATTAATGACAGGATTGTTGTGATATATAATGGAAGTTTCAGCCTTATTCTGTTTACGAAAGGAGCAGTTCCTACTTTATCATGCTTCAAAGATCAGGTTGCACCTCGGTTTTAGAAACCTGATAAAACACTCCCACTCGTTTATAAAAAGTAATTGCATCTACTTCCTTTCTGACTCAAATACAAGTTGAATGACTCTCATTCTACATTCTCGTTATTAGGAGCAAATTTCCGTGTCTCAAAGATGGTCGATTGACCCTGTAAGTACCAAAATCCAGATGAAAATTCTCCAGAGTGGTCTCCATACATTTCTTTGAAGAATTAGACGATAGAGAGAGTTTGATGAGAGATTGAAGCAGTTTCTCTTCAGTGATCATTTTATCAATTCTCATAAACTTTTCTCTTGATGAAGTGTTGATATTTTTAAGAGAATATTGACACTGACCACTCTTGAGACTTCAAGCATTAACTGGGGTTTTACTGTAGCTGTCACTTACACGTCACTTTCTGAAGTATAGGAATAATCCTGCAACGACTCCAGCGCCATCCATCTGACAGGCAGTTTTCCCTGCATGAAGGTTATATTTCGATGAATTCAAAGGGGACAGAGGAGTGTACGAATTTTTGCGGAAGATATAGTTAACAATTATTCCTAGAGCTCGAATGGGCTCTGAGTCAATAGCCCATGAGGCCGAAGGCCGAATGGGCTATTGACTCAGAGGCCATGAAAACGAGAGGAATAAGTGTTTTAGTAAAATCCAACTAGTTGGTCAAAAATATCGAGACAAAACAACTTTAGCTATCAAAACTCGATTCAGCCACCATTTTTTCGGTTTTCAAAGCCGGCGCTTTTCGCTACTAGTAGGCTATAACATATAGCCTAGTAGAAGTTCAACCAATCAGAACGCAGCATTGATAATAGACCACTAGTTGGATTTTACTAATTCTATTTATTCTTTTACTTGTACAAAAATAGGCTGCGAAATATTCGCTGGATAGAGAACAGCCCACAACGAAAGCGTTATTTTCCTCTCCCTCAACTCTCCTCCTCCATTTTCAACTCGTGGTCCTCTTCCCTGGAATAATTTTTTTATTCGCGCCAACTCTCTGTCAGTTTCAGCGTCCAAGATTGCGGGAGAAAATTAGTCCTAAGAATAGCATTATCACTCGTGCTGCAAAATACGCCTTCTTTACAGGCTAGTTGGAGAACAACAAGGGACATTTGGGCCCGTGAGAATGACCCCCTTAAAATTCTGCACCTCCTACTTTGAGCTTGTCACTCAGGGAAAATCCGCTGTAATTTATCCCCAGGTTTTACATTTACTTGTAGAAGAAGTAGAAGTTTAAAAAAAATGAAACACTGTCATACCCCGGATGTCGTCTCGTATGCTCCACTTTCGTAAATATCACGAGCAAGTCCAAAGTCCGACACCATAGGAATATAGTTCTTTCCTAATAGGACATTTCGGCAAGCCAAATCACGATGCACGCACTGCAAAGAAAAAACAGTAAGTGTATTGCAGTAGGAACGCTAGCCTCTCACGCAGACGTTCTTAGGGGTTCGTTGTGTGGCAGGAACTCGTGACAAACCCCTAAGAACGTCTGCGCGGGAGGCTACAGGAATGCAAGCTTCAGCGCACTTCCCCCCCTGGCTCCCCCATTCCGACCCTTGGTCACTAAGCAATCATCAGCAAAATGTGCAATACTGTATACAAACATACCTTGACTTTAGCCAGGTGGGCCATCCCTTTGGCGATGCCATACGCTAATCGTATTATTTCCAAGTTAGATAGTGCCTTTGACTCATCGGACTCTTCCCCTTCCCCTGTGTTGATATAGTCTGGCTGACTTTGGCGCTTCCGGACGTAGTCTAACAGACAACCGTTTTCAGCGAACTTCACGATGACCCAAAGAGGACCTGTAGTAAGGAAAGAGGACAGAGAATCTACCCTGGGTACCAGAGGTTTTTCTCGCGCGCGGCGGGAATTTTCGGTGTTGGCCGAAGGTCGACAAATGTTCGGCCGTAGGCCGAAGTCACGAACGGCGAAGCCGGGAGAAAAAACGCGTGGGACGCTATAAAGACTTGACAGAAACCGGAAACCGCGCAAAAAAGTCTCTGGCACCCAGGCCACAGAGAATCATAAACGGTCCGAGATTAAGCAACCACAGAAGTGATCGCAACAATGTCAGAAAAATCTCAGATTGGCCTTGTTTTACAAAGATAAATTTTCGTTTCTGTTTCAAACTTGAATCTGGCGTCTAAAATTTATCTCCTGGGCCCAGTTGTTCGAAGGCCATTTGGCGCTAATTTTAATCAGGGTTTCTTTTTCTTTTGTTAAAAAACATTTTTTTCGACAGTTTTCTCTATTCTTTTTGGAGCGTCTATCATCAAATTATAGCTAGACAAAAAGAACTAAACTGACTTTGCTTCAAAATTCGCCCTAACTCTGGTTTGTCTTGACCTGGCCTTAAACAACCCGGCCCAGGCTAAATTGCCTAAACCTAAGCAAGTTGGAAAAGTCGTGATGAAGTGTGAAAGAATGCAAATTCACTTTCTTTTTGCTGTTGAGGCCGTGATGGTTGTTGAAATTTTCTGTCTTATTTATTCAGATTTTTGATTTTCACATCTGAGGTCACAAGTGCTCTTCGACGCCAGTTATGAGTCTGACTTCAATTTTGTCTGTAGCATCAAAAAAAGCCTTTGAAGACAATCTCGACCCAGAGCTCTTCTGCGCATTCCCAAACCCGTAAGCACTGGGGTCGAGAATGCCTTTGAAGAGTTTAAAACTGAGAAAGCTGAGGTAAAGGAGAGGCCTTATCCGCATGCGCAACTGAGCGCGCAAAGGTGAGATGGGCGAGGTGAGGCGGAAGAAAGTAAAAATCCTCTAATTTACCAAACAATTCGAACTTACCGTCTTCTGAGCATGCTCCAATCAAACTGACAACATTTGGATGGTTGCCGACAGATGCCATTATGTTGAGTTCGTTGTACAAGTCTCTTAACTCAGTAACCGTACCGTGCTCTAGAAAAAGGATTAAATTAAGCCAGAAATGTTTCAAGTGAACTCGCACTTCCTAGTACAAGCTATATAGCTATGTGGAGCGCAAATAGGCTCCTTTTTGCTGTGAAATTAGAAAAACGTTTAACAGCTATCGCAGACCAACATCAGAACAAAAGTGATATAAACAAAATTCACAAAATATAATTTCACTTTTTAGTGTGATTTTTTATTCGCCGGGGTAAAGGACTCCGGAACCGGGAAATTCTTGTTTGTGGAAACTGGAATCCGGGAAGTTTTTCTTGTGGATTCCGGAAACCTTGGCTTTGGAATCCGGAACACACTTGAGCTCAAGGAATCAAGAATCCCAATAACGATTAAAATCCGGAATCCAAGTTCCACGGACAAAGAAACTGGATTCCAGTACCTGGAATCCAAAATTCACGGCGTGGAATCCAGAATCCAAAACTGTCTTGGCTTCCATTCCGTGGAGCGATTTTATCTTAGGCATGCACAAAGGAAACTTCAGACAAACATGATAATTTGTCCAAGGGTGGTACTAAATTCTTTTAGTATAATTACATTGATGACTATCGAAAATAGAGCGCTGTGATTGGCTAGGAGCTTCGCTTTACCCCGCTATAATCACCGCGCGGTGACTATAGCATTGAAGGCTGGCAGTTTTCAAAATGGCAGCCAGATTTTTTGATGTTTCGGAGTCGGAAATTGATCAATAATTTTATTTTCTCGAATAATCATCAATGTAATTATACTAAAAAAATTAGTCGCCTCAGGCGACGTGAATATTGGCGAATAGTCACCTCGACTTCGTCTCGGTGACTATTCGCCGATATTCACGTCGCCTGAGGCGACTAATTGTTTATTAATAGTCCTAATGATGTATTTGTTACTTACTCTTCAACATCTTGACTGCGCATTCAATGACTTTATTATTACGCATCAGATATCCTTTCCTCACAACACCAAAGGCACCCGACCCCAACTCGTCCGCGATTTTAAGATACGCACGTGGCACCTCCAGCCATTGCCGCTTAAAATCCGTTTGAGGTAGGGCGACAGCAAATCGATTACCGGTGTAATCGTATTGATCATGATTTCTTCTTCTATCCCTTGTTTCTAACTAAAAAAGATCGAAAATAGTTCTTCATGATGTTATATTTTTAAAACAATTAAGCGAACTTGCTATTTTTATACCAGCTTATATCGCGGCACTGAGATAGTTAAAGAGAGAGAGGAGAATCCCCTAGTAAACTATCACAGCTGGTTGAAATCTTATAGACGTTTGCTCTTTTATGTCACAAATATTGCATATTTGTTGCTTCTGATGACGTTATCAAGTACTTACTGTTAAAAGTTGCAAAACTCGCGCCCCATGTGTCACTGAGCGTGGAGAAGATCAATGATGATGACGATGGCTGTTACAAGACCCGAACCTTCTGTCTTCTCATTAGACAGCTAGCGAGTAAGTTTAACAATTAGGGAGCGTGTAGCTCTACGCTTAAGTTCCCCCAAACACAAGTTATACGGCGGGCCCTTAAGACCGAGACTCAAGGTTCATACAGGTCACGTGTCCAGCATGCCTGTAGGATCAGCAATGCCTAATTCGTACCGTATGATTTTCTCCACTCACGACATGATGTGCGAATCAAACTGAAGTCACTTTACCTCGTCCATAGTCAGCCTTCTTTCAGCCGTTTCAGGCTTGGGTCTTTTTCTGCACTTGATGAATACCAACACACCAACAATTACTCCAATCACAATTACTGGGACTACAATTCCAAGGACAATGGCGAGAGTGGGATCTGCAGAGACAAAGGTCAAATTTAGGAAAATAAACTTTAGTGTAAAAGGAAAAATAAAACATAGCAAAAGTAGAGGAAAATGTAAATGTAGATAAATACAGTAGTGATATATCATCAGTAGCCCGTAGCCCATCGGTCCAGAATGTGTATAGGAAGTAGCAGATTAGCTACTAGTGATTACCACAGTGCGTTAGACTAAACATCTATTTATAGATTTTTAAAGTCGGTGTGTTTACATGCGTCCGCACAACAGCGCGGGTCTTCTTCATATGGTTTCCTCGACCAGATTCAGATGTTCCTAAACTCCAAAAAGAAATTTAACAACTTTACATTTGATGAACTTTCTAACTGAGTTTGCCATATACTTCGCTGAGCTCATTCAACATTGCATTCGTTTTGATTGGCTGAGAGTTTCTTTGGCATGATAATCTATAAATAGCCTAAACACACGGCAGGCCCTACATGAGAAAAGGACGTCTCATGTTGATGGGCTCTTTGATGTGGTACTATTGTATTTTTCATATCACACACCTTTATCAGTTTTAAATTCCTGTGGAGCTGATGCAGCTTCCTTAAGGGCGCTCTTTCGATGAGAAACAACTCGAACCAGGTACGCTGTATCTGGCTCCAGTCCGGTAAGCTTCCATTCATTGACATCTACTTTAACTGCCTTTTCAGTCACGAAATCCCTGTTGTTGTCAAGTAGAAGTTTTCTCTGCACGGTATATTCACTGATCTCGTATACGTCCTCGTAAGGCGGTGTTTCCCACTTGACAACAGCACTTGTTACTCCTATAAGGCTCTCGTCCACTTTGAGGTTCTTAGGGGGTAGGGGTGCAACATCTAGAAGAGTACAGGAAATGTGGGCCAGCAGTTTGACTGTTACGCGTGAACTCCCGTGCGCATATAGTTTTGTTATTTCGAGGGCTCAATTCGTCTTGCTTCGCGGTTGTAAGATAAATAAACCGTGCGCTGTGGACTTGTTCGCGTCTTTCGTTTATTTACTGGAGATAAAACTGAGCCATACATACGACGCTCTTAAGTTCCAAGCGAGACCATCAACAATTTTCTTCTAAAATATCCATCATCAACAAAAAAAGTTATGGGATGTAAAGAGGTCAGTCGATCTGGAGTATTTGTATGTGAAACTTTTCAAGATTTGGTGCTACTTAAAACCGAATGGGGGAGCGTTTGGATCAAAGCAAGTCTTCTAACAGTGGCCACGAACTATTGCGTTTTAATATAATGCTTTAGCCAAGCCTAAAAGCTAAGCTTCCTTTTATATGTTACAGGTCAAAACCTAATTCAGGTTGACATTTTTTAACCTAGGTTGATTCTTAATTTCTTTTGCTCCTAGCCCTAATTCATGAATAATTAGGGCTAGAAGAAAGGAAATTGAGAATCAACCTAGGTTAAAAAATTTTAACCTGAATTTGATTTTGACCTGTAACATATATACTCATTATAAAAGCGATCAACCTTAAGCCAAAGAAATACTGACTCATATTTAGGAGCTCACCATGTACTATGAATTAAAGTGACTTTGCTTAAGGACGAATAAGAAGGACTGAGTTGGAAATAACTGACGACTACAGTGTATTACTCTTTGCTAGGAATTAGCAGCTACACTGTATAAAACATAATGATGCACTACTTACCTTTTATAACTACACTTGTTACACTCAGATTACCGATTGTTTTTAAATCTAGCATCTTCAAGATGGCCGCTTGTATTTTATCAGAAGCGCTTCCCTCTTTTACAGCCGCAGTGAGAGAGAGGGGCAAAAATAAAGTTTTTGCACTAAAAACCAAAACAAAAGGAAACAAGTTAACAACAACAGAGAGGAGAAGTCGTTACGTCACGTTTCCATGGCACCAAAATTTTTGGAGGACAACAAACCGATAAAGTCACCTAAAAGTCTATTCGCACTATTTCAAACTTGACCGATCTTATTCAATTTCATTTAATTTGGCAAATCTTGGCGAAATTTTCTTTGGGGCCCTATATATTGTTATCTAAGACTAGAAAAAGAAAGCGACAATTTTTGTGTTGTGTTCACCTACTCCATAAAGCGGGCTTGTGAAATTAGGAAGTTTCATGTCGTAGTAAAACTAAATACATTGACACATTAATAAAGCTTTTACTTTACTTACTTACTTACTTACGTAGTGGTACAACGACGACACAGAAATGTACAAAATAGCGTGATGCACGTGCAAAGTAGTTGTTTGTTAATATAAACATTTTATTTTTCGCCGTTCTCCTTGCCGTCACCGTTGTCGTTGGTTTTGTTGTCATCCAGAAATAGTGCTACCATAGTAACGTGACGTCACACGTCTCCTCTCTGTTAGGTACTATTATAGTCTTGACAAGCCATCTGCTGGCTTTTACCTCAAAAGGACACGTTTCATTGTGAACGTTCTAACTAATTTCGCCTAATTTTGTATTACTGACCTTCAAAAGGGTACCATGTCTCAGAGATGACATTTCCCCTGATCATTTTGAAAATAGCAACATGCATAGTCATAGTTTTTGTTTCCAGGCTTTTTTGTCCTTTCATCCCTAAAAGGCAGATTTTAGGCACTTTCGAGAGCACTTTCCAAAACCTCCGCACTTGGTCGTCTCAGTGCGCTTAAAAACGTTAACCTGCAAGGAAAGGCGACGCGTGTAGGACATTTTATCGCCTTTTCCTGTCCCCCGCGCGCTCGCGTATTTTTTCACAAGGGGCTATTTGGAGTCAAATATCGGTTCATACCTCATATCAACTTTTGCGACGCCAGGCTCTCCCTCCTGGTTACCAATTTGTTCATCGAGAAGATCACCAAATATTTCGTCATACTATATAATAGACAACGTGTATAAAATTAAAAACAGCTATATGTCCAAGATAACATGCAGTAATTATCGTTGTTGTTGTTGTTGTTATATAAAATCATAAACAGCCTCATGTCCATGATAACAAGCAGTTATTGTTTTTGTGTGATTGTTGTTGGGGAGGGTGGGGTGGGGATTCTTTCGACTCCCAATAGACCTTGGGCCCATGAATGGTTTAGCACCCTTTTTTGAATCAGCCTAGTTCCTAGTTTTCTCGTGCATCGCTGTCTGCGCGACGTTTGGGGAGATTTTGGTGAAAGCACCGTTCTTGGGAAGTGTTATTTTGTCAAAAAAAATACTTTTTTTGTACCCTTACCTTTGAGTTAAGTTGTTGTTCAATAAATAAATTAATTTTCTTTTTGTTTAAGCTTTCTTCCACAACATCCGTATATAGTATTGTCAGGTCGAAATTAACAGTGGCATAATCTACAAGGGAAACATACAACTGCAATTATAAAACAAAAACGTGAACAAGGATACTCAACTGAATGAATGGATTAAATACAGACTTTTAGCAGCTGACAATTCTATGTTAATGAAGAAATGTCATTTTTCACGTACATTTACCTAGACTGGCCTAGCTGGTTTGACCACGTGACTGTCTAACTGACAGACTGTCTGAATGACTTACTTAATGACTAACAGACTGACTACTGAACGACTGACTGACTGGCTGACGGGCAGACAGACTGACTCATTATTGACTGAATGACTGACCGACCGACAGACTAATTGACCAGGTCTTACTGGTCAATTAACTGACTGTTTATTCTCATTGGATGGCTTGCCTAACCAACATCTTATCTCTTTTGTCTACCTGAATGGATGGATGGATGGATGGATGTACGGACGAACGGTCGGACGGAGGGACAGACGGATGTATGCACCCGTTTCAATTATCGCTAACTAACAAATACCGCTAAAAGTACTGACAAAATTGTTTCACTGTCCTACCTCTCACCAACACCAAACTGACATTCCCGTAAGCAGATCCCAAATGATTGATCGCTGTACACTGAAATCGTCCTAACGTATCAGCAGCACTTACTTCGGAAATATGAAGAGTCCCATTGTCATAAACTGTGGACTGTTGTATAAAAGACGTTCCATCAGCTAAAAAACGGACTACAAGATTGGGACTTGCAACTGTAACATTTTCAGTTACTTGTTGATGAGTTACTGTCCAGTAAACAGTCGGTGCAGGAAATCCTGAGACGGCACATGGTAAAAAGGCGGCTTTTCGAGCTATGACGTAGACGGTCTTCGTATCAGGCGTGATTGATGGTGGAGCTGCGTAAACACGTGAAAACTAAGTGCAAGTCAATAGAACAAAACAACAACCAAAACATTAAAAGGGAACTTTGGCAACGACGACGGCGACGTCAACGAGAACATAAAAAAAAGTCGATTTCATCAGCAAAACAATAACTCTGCACGTGCATCATGCTTTTTTGTACATTTCTTTGCCGTCACTGCACGACTACGGCGTGAAATTCCCTAAAGCAACGTTTTATGAAGGACACAGACGCAAGACTTCAAATTTATTTTTCTCTCTCTAAACATGGGCGGTGAGGTCACCAAGAAATCAGTTCCAGGAAAATTCACCGACATTTTAGGATTTAACGCGCGTCGGACTGATCGAAACAAAGTTTGAAAAAAAGGCGAAGTCCTTTAAATAGTGACGTTAGGGACTTTAAGATCCAACGACACGAAGGCAACGAGAATGTCGCTTAGAAAATGAATCTGCGTTTTTTCAGTCTTCAGAGCGGTTATTCTTACCCACGTACTTCGTCAAATGTAGGCGGACCCTCCTGAAGCTCAATTTCAAGTGACCACATCCAAGCTCAAAAAGAGGAATAGAATTTCGTCATTGCTTCCTTAAGTCCTTTATAAAACGCGAAATTAGGCATTTTCACGTCGCAGTCGTGCATAAGCGGGAAAGAAATGTACAAAAAGGGTGTGATGCACGTGCAAAGTTGTTGTTTTGCTTATTAAACCTATTGTTCTTTTGACGTTCTCGTTGCCTTCCGCGTCGTTGGATCTTAAAGTACCTAATATTTTTGCTCCCGCGGTCACCGTTGTCGCTGCTAAAGCTCCCTAACAACAGTACAAGACTGTAACTGACACGGATTCGAAAAACCAGTCAATATAACCGCACCAGCTAATTATCCCACACGTCTTTACCATACTTTTTTGGTTAAATAATACACTCTCTAACTAAGCAAGGCGATCCCTCTTTTTATTATTATTATCATTATTATTATTATTATTATTCTTTATTAAGGCGATCTCTCTTGATATAGACTTTTAAAATTAACATCAACCATTTAATTATTTTTCCGTCAGTAGAGATCAGCACTTTCATTTTAAGTGTTAAGGTATACTTCGCAAGATCTGTAAGTACACTGACACTGTGTACTCAGTGTGAAACATCTGTTACTGTATATCTTCTATTCGTCTTCGCTGTTTCTCTACCATGATTACAAGACATCGATCCCGGATCTAAGAGAAGTTTCCTTCCCGCAACGCTCTTTTTTTCGTCTCCCGTTAAAGTTTCTTTCTAAATCTCCGCGTCGTCTCCCGTTAAATTTCACGCGCGTGGAGCTCGCTAGTACCACAGTAATTTCTTTACTTTCCTTTCCTCTTTCTTTTCCAAAAATATTAACATTGAAAAGTTTTCTAGCACTTACCACAGTGTGTCAAAACCTCAACAGAGCTATAGTTTCCAGGCCCAGCTGTGAAATTAAAAGCCACTTCGACAGTGTAGTTAAAACATTGGTTTAGAGAAGGAACTGTCACAGATAGCGTAACATTATCCAATCCAACGCGTCTCTCTTCCATGTCATCTTTCAGGATCTTGACGTCATACCCATGAATGCTATTTTGAGGCGGAACTGGATCCCAACTTATCACAAGAGTGCTAGCGTTCTCGAACTCGGCTGATAATCCAGTGATGTCTAAAGAAGAGGAAAGAGCATACACTCAGTCAGCCTAGAGAGACCTCTGGATTAGGGCAACTTCATTTAAAGACCGTGGCAAATAATTTTATTTCAGTGTTATTTCATTGTTTTTCATTAGCCAGTCACCAATTCCTCCTTTATTTGCAATTTAAATTAAACGGTCACGTGACAGATCATATGACTTACGGAAACGTTTATTATCCTTTTATGTAATAAAAAATAAATAAATGGATGAGTGAATGAATAACACTTATACTCCAGAAGTACACTTTCAATACAGTGAACAGCACTACATTTCACCCCATGTAACCCCGCGACCAGAGGTCCTTCGACTTATCTAGAAGGATCAAAGGGCCTCTGCTCGCATGTAAGCGGATCCGGGAAAATTTTTCTTGTGGAATCCGGAATGCAACTCAAGGAATAACGAATGGAATCCACTAATAAAGACTGGCATCCACTACCTTAAATCCGGAATCCACGGTAAGGAATCCAGATCCCAGGGCTGTCTTGGATTCCCTTACATCGGGCGAAGATTTGTGGGTTTTAATGGGTGTAGATTCTATATAGTTTTCACACAGTTACAAACCTGAAGTTTTCACATATATTCCATTTTTTTAAAAAAGGATACAGTTTGACGTTATTTGAAATCTGCGTGAAACAAAAAAGTTTAAGCAGATTCTGTTGACTTTTGGAAAATCTAGTTGACAACCAGAGGCACGATCAACCTGGTCTTCTGGTGGTGGCCGTCTTTAGAGTCGTCACGCAACGTTGCGTGACGACACTAAAAGCGGAAGCCAACGAGATCACGACCAACCAGCCCCAAATATAAGTTTGAGACGGCACCGGGCGTTGACTCTAGCAACACGGCGTTTAAAACTCACCTTGCGCATTTATCATTAGAGAATCAAAACACAGGGAGCATAGGCCGATTACAAGACAGCAGAGTCCTACAGGATGATGAACCTTCATGTTTTATCACTTCGTCCTGAAAACTGCAATTTGAACATAAAATTTCCTCGATTATGACGGTTACACGCGCCTAAGGTTTGCAACAATTGACATGGGTATTGTCCCTCAACCCACTGAGGCAGACATTAGAGGGCCGTGGGAACACTAAACGAGTAGAGGAACGGGAACGAGGAACGAGGAAGGGCAAGCTCTTAAATCGTCACAGTTCACAAATCCTTCCCCGACTACCCGCGTACGTAATACGCAAATCAACGCAAAGACCAATGCAATCTGGAAAATTCTTTTCTTTTGATTACCGTTGTGCTCATTGACGCAAAACATACATGGCATTCTTACACACTTAGTTATGCATCCTGTTAGAACGAATCCTTTGAAAAGAATGAAAACTATTAGCCAATTACCATATATTAAAAGTGACTCGTAGTCTATTAGGCCCGGTTTAGACGCCGATCTTTGCATGAGCCGAACCTAATACATTGAATTAAGTACATGAAAAGTTCGGCGTCTGAATCAATTAGGAACGGCTGTTTCAATTTGGAACGGCTCAGCCGTTCTTTTCGCCTGGTCCGGCCGGGAATTTCGCCTTTGGAGCGACTTTGGAACGGCTTTGATTCAGACGCCGAACTTTTCATGTACCGAACCTAACGCATAAATTATTATAACGTATTTTGTAAGTAGTTTGACCGAAATGGGCATTTTTCTCCTTTTGAATTTAGTTCGGCTGGAATTAAGATCGGCGTCTGAATCAATTCAGCCGGACTAAATGATTTGGGTCGGCCTTAATTCGAATTAGGTTCGGCTCATGAAAAGTTCGGCATCTGAACCGGGCCCTAGGGTTTGCATTCCAGCGCCGAAAATGTTTCTATGATCGAAGTAATTGCGGATAAGTATATTCGATCTCTTTTGCATTACTGAAAATTGACAGATAAGCAGTCGATTATCTCATTTTCCGTCTACGTGACGACTGTCTCAGCTGACACAAATACGGACACTGACGGTATAGTGTTGAACTGTTATAAATAACATACAGTACTTGATAATCTTGAGAAACAAGAGTCAGGGGACAGAAAGCAGTTATAAAAGCAAGATACAGTATAACATGTAAATCATTTAAAATTGTGGATTTCACATTAAATGATAGTTTTAACGCTCGACAAACGCCAGCAATAGCCTGAGTTTGATTGTGGCTGTCTCTCGCTCAACAAATGCTTTGGTGTACGCCGTTTAAGATCGAGTATTTTCTTAGAGAATCCTGGCTCAAGACCTCATCCATATTTTAAAAAAAGTACCTTAATCCCTTAAAATAGCAAAAAAACTTACCAACTAGCAGATAATACATTTTCCAGTTCGTGTATTTATAATTTTAGCCCTGCGACTTATACATATAGGCCACACAACTGATGGCTCACTTGCTTCCTGTTGATTTCGCTAATGCGATCACGTCAGGATCATTGCTGCTGTCACAGAACATCTGTCACGCAGTCTTCAACGCTCAGTGCATTGGAATTTTTATTCATTAATCCATTATATTTATAGATTTTTTTTACTTTTCGTTTATTTCTTCAGTAGTTCTTCAATCAATATGCTGATGAGTTTGGATTATTCTCTCCGTAGGTCTGTAAAAGAATGGCCTGGAACCTGACAATAACACGGTTGTTTGTGCACAGCGGATTCTCATTTGAATAATGGCAACATGGCGGACGAGGTTTGTTCTTGCGATGTTCTGTTGTCTTGCTGTTGTAACAACCTTCGTAAACAAGGTGCTTGCTTCTTTATCGATATTTTGAGTTCTGTTGTTCTTTTTCGTACTTTTTATCTTGTAACCTTAATGTTAAGCTTCAACATTGTGAGATTTGGGTCTTTAATACCTATACCAGGTTACTGAAATGTTTTGAAGGTTTTCGTTAATTAATTTAAATAATCTGTTTGTATTATTTTATTTTTTGAATTTTAGCACGTTCTGTCGAATTTGAAATTTACCTATCCCACGGTATTTCAAAGGTATTTCAGTCACCTTATTTTAATTTAATTCTGAATAGGGGACAATTGAATTATAGTCAACCTAGGGCTATCACTAAGATTTCAAGTTGTCAGGTATATGTAATTAGAAGGCAGGAAATTGAATAGCTAGGAAGGCTTTTATGTTCTATTTTCCTCCATTGTTTCCTCTTATCGGAGTGACAGCCCTGATAATTACAGGATGTTCATTAGACATTGGCGATTGGAGAATTCTCTGTTCGTTATCCAGAATTTTTTTTTTTACGCAGGTCGAAATAAGGCAGCATAAAGCTGATGTGGCTAAATTTCAATAGCCTATGAATTTTGTTTATTCAGATGTGGAGCCTCTTGAAAAATATTCTCCTGCAACATTAAACCTCTTCCTGCTACATATACTATACTAAAATTCTTACCGAAAACCCGGTAATTATTAAATAAATTCTGTTTGTTTGCATCCCCTCCCCCAAAAAAATACACACCCCTTGATGACTTGTGTCAAAAATACAATGTAAACAACAAAGACAAGTCCACTGTCACTTAATGCAGATGACAAGAAAGTACTTAATATAAGACACTTCCTTAAAATAGGATATCTAGTCTTGAGTCACTTTTTGTGACTCTATAAAGCTAAGACTTTTCTGAGACAATTTTGATTTAAATGTTGCATTTTCCGTTTTGTAGCCTTTAATGTACCATTATCACATGCAACAAAGGTGCACCATATTAATTGACCAGTATATTTTGTGTTTTTGTTGTTGTTTAGTTGGCAGACTGGAACAGCTGCTGTAGTGTTGCTCTCAATGAGTGCTTTAGGATATATAGACCTCAACATTGTAGCAGTTAACAGGCAAGGCTTTACTTAAGTTAATTCATTACATTGTTTATGTGATTCATGTCCCTCAGAGAAGGAAAAGATGATCATTAAGCCTTTTATCAGTTAATAAACACTATATTTTGCACTTCAAATGATAAAAATGTTTGCTGTCATTTCATTTTGAATCTTGTTTTCACTTGTTATTTTTTTACTTGCTTTAGAAGTGTACTTCTCTCTTGGCTTCCAGCTGCCATACTTTTCTCCGGGATAATTTATTCAGGATCAGTTGCCCTTTCTCGATTGGTGAGTTACATGTTAGACAACGGCGTATCCAGAAAATTCAGTTAAGGGGGGAAACTTGGAAGCCACAAAGATACTATTTTTTACCAGTTTAACTGAGAATTTATTAAAAGTAATACAAAATTCCACAGGAAGAAGGGGGTGCTGTTCCCTAACACCATCCCTAAATCCACCCATCTCAGAGAATGGTATACAGCATTTGAAGAAAAAACAGTGATTGCTGCCCAAAGGGTGATGATCCTCAAAGCAAAACGAGTCCATAAAGCTAAAATGTGAAATTTGAGATCTCTTTCATGGGGAGTCCATGGTGTTTCCTAACCTTCACCTAGCATGAGAGACTGGTAGTATATTTTCCTCATGGGGGGGGGGGGGGGGGGGGAATTGGGGGAGTATTGTTTGGGTATGGTTTTAATACTTAAATAGGGTATCACTTTTCCTTTGTTGGCTAGTGTTCCCAGTGTGATCCAAAAATAGGGTACACCTAAATTGTATCAGCTAAAAATCAAGTGTGTAAATGCCCAGCTACCTTAAAACAAATCACTGTTAAAACTGAATTATCCCTTTGAGTATTAGGAAAACATTAGGAAAGGTTTAGATGTTGCCATTAAATTTTTCATTTTGTTTCTCCCTTGAATAGGTTGTCATTTTGGGGGGTGAACCAGGATAAAACTGATTTTTTACTACTCCCCTCATATTCTGGGCCTAATTCTTTTTTTCCAACATAACGTTTCGCTCCTAATTATTTTCTATTCCTTGAAACAGCCAGTTCCTGTTTTCTATGCAATCCATGACATAACTACAGTAATTCAGACTTTGCTGGAGTCAATCCTCCTGAAGAAGGTAGAGGGTATGCATGTCAATCATATTGCATGTCAATCATATTGCATGTCAATCATATTGCATGTCAGTCATATTGTATGTCAATCATATTGTGTTACTAAATGTTGATATTTTATACCACTAGAATTGTTTCATAAATAAACATAATTTTAGTGCTTTTGTTTTGTTTTATTCAGGATCCTTCACTTAGTTCACAGTTCTGGTAAGAATCTGTTATCCATAAAATGTATATTAATTTGTTTTTGTTATTGTTGCTAGTGTTTTGAACTAATGCTACCTTAATCTCCTCATCATAACTGAAAAGTAGCTGATTTTTATAAATATTTTTAACTTTCCTGGCAGTTTAATTTTTCTGGCATTTTCAGTGGTCTTGGTGGCAGCCAGTGATGCTGAGGTGTGTGATTTTTTCGTAAACTAAATTTGTAAAAGTGTGTAACAATGTCTTAGAGACACAGCATTTCTTAAAATTATATTCTGGTATATTTTCTTTAATTATAATCTGTAGTTCCAGAAAGTATCCATACCCACACCCCACAGAAGTGTTTTGTTCTATGGACCCCCTCCCCAGTGAAAATTCTCATTTATCTTCATGTCTGTGAGTCTTGTGAATCTTTAAGGGATCCCTTCGCCTCAAGAATTTCAACCTATTGATTAAAAAAGTAATATTTTTTGTTTTCAGTTTGATCTGATGGGCTATAAGTGGATAATGGTCCATTGTGTGCTTTCAGGTAATTTTATAAGTTTCTTCTCTCTCTGAATGTAAGTCCTGTCCCTTTGTTCATATCCTCCAACTAAAAAGTTCTCTTTATAATGACTGTATTTGAATAACATAGGTAGCGGGGCAGGGGGGCCAAAAAACACTTTTACCGGTGTATTTCATAATACCTGTGACATCAGCGACTCCAGAGCGCGCATTTTTTGCCCTCAGATGATTCAAGAACTACCTAAGAAGCAGGACTGCCTAAACAACTGCCTACTGATGCATTGTCACAGATCGATTATAAGACATTTACCAGATGGTAAATGCAGTTAATGGAACATGAAGCCCCAGGGGTGGGTAGACTAAGGTAGCCTGCCCCAATGTATGCTTGTTGCATCTTAAAAGCCTTATTTACATGTATGAATGAAAGCATGCTTATTGTAAGATACAAAGAAAAGCTGTTCAATTTGTCGTATGTTTGTCGTCATTCTTTTCTTAGCATTGCGCAGATTTGGTCCCTGTTTTCAAGGCCCTATTCATGGCTAGACTTTAATCATGATAAGACTAGGTAGCTTATGGTACAACTACATTTACTGGTCAAGATTTGAGACACTGTCTAGCTATAAAAGTGCTGCTATTTCACACCTACTCATTATTTGCCTAGCTTGCACAAAAGCAAACAGTTACACTAGACACTGTGAAGATTGCTTGTGCCAACGAACAACGCAAAGGGCATTTTGGAAAATTTAAATGGGGGTATGCATATGGCTGAGGCTGAGGAAAAATGAAGGGAACCCAGTGCTCTTAACCTGAGAAATCCAGGGTACCCAGCTTATGATTTGTACGAAAAAACCTAAGATTTTATAGTCACCCAAAATTAAACTTACAGTATTTAAAGGTGCCTGGGGCTATCTGTGCTCTTCTAAAACACCGCCCCACCAGTAAAACTTGATAGATGTCGGTTTTCCTGGCAGCTTAGCTAGAGAATCACACTATAAAGTCGCACTGTAAAGTTACCTGTATTCGTGATTTGTTTGATTGAATTTTGAAATTGCTTTTTAATCATTTAGACGGTAACGAACTTTATATTGTCTTCTTAATTGTAGCTCTTTATCTGACCTATGGTAGATCAAGAAATAAGAATTCCATCAGGTACACGGTGTACTTTGGTTGTTAACCCTTTAAACCCTAAGATCAAAATCTGAATTCTCATTTGTTGCACCTATTCATTTCCTACAGAAGTAGTGGAGAGAAGTTGGTAAAATATCAAGTAAATTCATCTTGGGTGATCATGTCTGTTATTCTGCTGACCACTCTGTTTTACAAAGAATTAATCAGTGACAAGGAGAAATTTGATGCTAATCACTCTTAGGGCTTAAAGGGTTAATATCTTGAGGAATTATAGAAAACACTCTTTAAGTAAAATGTTTGAGCTGCAAAACCTGTATAAAGGACCCTAAGTGACTACAACAGCAACAGCAACAGCAACAGAAACATCACTGGTGCTGTCAAACTTCATTGCAATTATTCCAACAAGCTCAGTTTAAGGCGACCGTGTCTAAGTTGGAGAGGGTAGTGCATCTTCGTAAGTTCACATCCTCCATGGAAAGTTTGCTCGCAATATTTCGCATCGTAACTCGCTAAGTTCCGTTTACTCGTTTACTTTGTATACACTATCCGGGAACGGTACTAAGAGGAGCTTTATTGGAGACCTTACAGAACCACACAAACTGTAGCTCATATACAATAATTATTGTACTCTCCGCCACTGTCTAGAGTTTCACTGTAAACGATTTGGGGCAAAAGCTTTTAAGTATTTAAAGGTGAAAGCTGTTCTTACTGCATCGAAATATACATTTTGTTTCTTACAGTGACCTCGAGAAAATGTTCTACAATGCAGTTGTCAGGTTTGCGTCTTAATTGCACTTTGTAACAAGAAAAGGTAGAATTTACTCCAAAAAAATGTAGTCTTTTACCCATAAAGCAAGTTGTCCTAGACAAGCCCCACCCTAGCTCGGCAAATGACCGTACTAGCTTTTCTTCCATTTTTAGTGACACAAAGAAGAGGTTACAAGGTTCAATTGCAAAAGCGCTTGATACAAAAGGGAAACGTTGTCTTGCTCTAAATTTCAAAGTTGGTCAAGACATGTACAGGTGTCAAGGTGTTAATCAAAGTGAAGGCCAACCGAAAAGAATCCTTCAAAAGTTTTAGGCGTTTTTATCTTTGAAAAATTGACAACAATTTGTGAGTAGTAATCTATCTGCACTGGTAGGGTACGCTGTACATTCGACTGAAGTTTTACACTGACGCTTTTTCCGGTTTCAGTGTTTTTATCCTCTTGGGCATTGGTGTATCAACAGGTAAAAGGCTAAGTAGGCTGTTTACTCCAGTCATAAAAATAATTCTTGGAAATAAATGTGGCGTCATTCCTTGCTCTTACGCCAGGGGCGCGTGGTGTTATGGGATGGATGTACTACAAAATTTCAGTGGACGCGGCGCGGGGCGCTTTCCATTTACCAAGTAATTCAGGAAAAAGCAGTTTAGATGTAATAATGGTACACACGTTTTTCAAACTTTCCACCAGAAAATCCCCAGGAATATTTGGAACTTTGAAAAGGTAGTCTGGTTTCCCGTGGGAAGCTGTTCCAGTCGAAATTTTGTGTTCCATTTAGAAGTTTTCACAAGTCTTCATCAATTCCAGGTTGTTCATGGCAATATCTGCGCCGCCACCTTGAATTTTGGCGAGTAAGGGGAACAGTTGGGTCTTGCGTCAAATAGACCAGGTTCTTCAGTCGCGGATGGACCTTTCCTTCAAAGTTCTGAAATTTTTTGGTAATTGGAAAATGCCGCCGTGTCTATAATACGCTGGTCTATCTGTTTCCCGCGCTACAGCAATGACGCTGCAGAACTCTTAGCTCACAAATTGTTGTGAAGGTTAATGTGAAACCCACCAACTTTTTCGACTTTTTCGAGAACTCTTGATAGTAGTCAGTCTAGTCTAAAAATGCTTCATCGAAGACACATTATCTGGTTGTTAAGAAGGTATAGATTAGATTGAGTAGTGAATACGCTTGTAAAGTACTTCAATCAAATGGGTGCATGTGTGACCCCACCCAGCCACCCCCCACCCCATTTTTTTCAGGGATATTTGTAGTCCTTAAGTTATAATGAATTAGGCCACTGTTAACTTATTTACTGTTGATGATCAATAGACCTTTTTTTCTCTCAGGTGAAGTGTACAGATTACTGGAATTTCCATTTTTGTATTCTTCGCAGTTTCATTTGGGATGTATGGCAAGGTAGACGTTCTTTACAAACGTACTTCATACAAAATATTTCCAAACTCCAAAAAACAGTTTACTTCTATGAAACGTCAAATGTTTTGAAGATGAGAGCCTTCCTCAGCAATTTCAATCGACTGAGATATTCTCTTCACACAGCAGACATCCGTCGAGTTGTATTTCCTCTGTTCTTGCTGTGTTATTGATGCAGTTGTGACGGTATTTCTTCCTCATTTAATGTGCAAAATCTTCCACCATTTTCTCCAGTTCTGTACCGCCAACACAGCTGTGCCACCGCACCGCTTCTTTGCATGGCCGTTTGCGTGACTCAATTTTCCGTGCTGTAATTGTTTACGTCGTTTTTAGATCTGCACGCGCTGTCTTAGCTGTATTCACCTTGTCTGTCCATATCAAATACAGTAGAACCCAGTTTTACCCTTGCAATTATTGTAACTGGGGTGAAGAATGTCACTCGCATCGGAGTGATGGCTTTATAGAGGATTGTTATACGTTGGTCTTATCCCATAGATTTACTGCCATTGGAACGAAGAATGTCATTGGGACCGGTGTGTTCGTTACATACAGTTCATTATTTTGGGGGACTTCAACCTGTTTACATGAAAGTGGGGACCTTAGGAAGCTGAGATAGCCCGGTTAGGTAGGGTAACCCACCTGTCCACATAATCTCTCATTTTAATTTGATCACGTTTACATGATAGATGGGGTGACCATATGGGAGATTATATGGACAGGCGGTTACCTCACCTACCTGGGGTACCCCACCTCCATGTAAACAGGCCCTTTCTCCATTCCATTTAATGTAACTGAGTCTCAAGAAGGTCAATATCATGTCGAGGTGGGGTTCATTTTTTAAGGTACATTTTGCTATAACTGAAGGAAAACGATGTCAGTTGTTATACTGGTGGTGAGGGTAGTTGTTTTATCGGGGTATTTTCCGACGGAAGTAATTGTGACTGGGTCGAACAATGTCATTCATTAAACCGGGGTGTTCACTTTATGGTGATCTTATCTCATGCAGTTTACTGTAACTAGAGCGAACAAATGTCGCTCGGATTACGGTACTCGTTATATAGGGGTTCGTTATACCTAGGTTTTTATGATACCGGGGTGTTCCCTTTACCGGAATGTTCTTTATATAGGGGTTCACAGTATCGGGATTTCCTTGTACTATGGTTCATATGCCAACACCAAACAAAGTCGTTGGTGAAAAGGGAAAAGCGCGCTGACTTCATTTTTCTTTTACCTTTTTCTAGTGGTATTTTTGGTGCAGCACTAGGCTTCTGTCATGTTTTCCTGCTGAAAACAGAATTTTCTTCTTCAATGGGGATTATACATAGTCTTAATAAGGTAATCAAGTATTCGTTCATTGTCCTTAACATTCACACTTTGTGCTTTGTGCGAAATCCTGAAGGCTGATTGGCTGATTAAGGTTTTGCATTCGGCTTCCGCATGATCTGAAGAATTGTTACTTATATTAACTATCATCATCATCATCATCATTATTACTATTATTAGTAGTATTATTGTTGTTATTATTATTATTATTATTGTTATTTATTGTAGTAGTTGTAAGTGTTGTGTTATGTGTTCATCACATTGATTTGTCGTTACCTTGAGTATGAGAGGACAAACCAACGTAATTGCTGTCGTATTTTTATGTTTCACAGATTCTCATATCTTTTCTGTCGCTGCTCATCTTTAAGATATCTCTTAGCATCAGCATGGCTATTAGGTAAGCAAGTCATTCTTAACTTTCCTGCCTTTTATTCTTTAAACCAAGTTACAGAACGCAGAAACGCTTTCCACTTGTATATGATATCATAGATCCTCCTCCGTACATCCTTTCCACTTCTGTTTGATAAACTGGTCGTTTATTAAGTAAATTTCCTTTCTTAGTAGACGGAAAATGTTATTGTGATTCAGTCTCAATTTTTTAGCTTCTGTTTGTTCTGTTGATTACTTGAAAAAAGGATGTACTGATACAGTCGATCAAAGCTAGTTAGGGTGTACATTAAGGTCGCGGCTATGGGTTTGCTTTTTTATCTATTAATCCTGTTTCTTGGATTTGAATCAAGGGGTGTTGTTTAAACAATAGATTCATTGGAATGAGGTAACGCTCTTTGCCATTCTCTGCAATTATGTTTCGCTTTTGGTTTTTCTCCCCTAACAAAAAGTTGAAAACAAAACAAAAGAAGAGTGGGACTTGAACCTGACTCCGAGCTGTTGTGTTACTAACAGCCTATTACCTTATATCCATGTATCTTTTATCTCTTTATTCATTTATTTATTTATTTATTTTCAGCTTGATCATGGCTCTCTGTTTTGGAGTACTCTATTCGTTTTCTGTTACCGTTCAAAAGGAAAGCGATCAGCGCGCTGTTCTTCCTGTTCACGATAGTTGACGAAGGTATTCTTTTTGTTTAGGCGTGGTCAAGTTGGGCGAACAATAGATTTTTCTTGGATTTAAGTGGTTTCAAAGTTGTGAATTAAGAGACCATTGAATGTAGAAAACATTGTTATAACTGTATCCAGTGTAGACAAAGTTAATATTTTTAGTATTTCACTACATTATACCTTAGTTTTTATGTTGCAAAATAATTCAAATGGCAAACCAGTTGGCTGTTTGCAAGCGAGGCCGAGGATTTGAACTCGCGTCCACTAAGAACAAATCCAGGGAGAGGTCTGGGCAGGACTTGAACTCGGGGATTCCGGATTAAAAGTCCGCCCCCCTTAAATGAGAGAATGTGAATGACTTGTTATCCACATTCCGTGGGAGAAAAAAGCTCGCTCAAACGCATTTCTATTCAAGTCATTCCTTGCCGAATTTGACTGACTCAGTAAAAGGAAAGTAATTGGAAGCAGTTAGAAATGTAGCCTAGTGTTTTACCGACTCTTTCCTTTTGTGATGCTGAGACGCAAGCTGAAATAACCGGAGAATTTCTCGATCGATTGGAATTTGAATTAAAATCGACTGGCGAGGAAAAAGACAAATTAGTAAACGAAAAAGACCAGTTGACTAGAGATTCAAAGAGACCTTCAGCATGCACTGAAAAATCCGAAGTTCGACGTTTCAAAATTTTAAGGAAAAGGATGGAAGATATTGAATTTTACACTGGCCTTCCACACTGGGATGCACTTATGCTTCTTGACGATATTTTACATGACAAGGTACAGAAGTTAAATTCAGGATGGCTCCTATGTGAAGAAAAACACCAGTCTTAAGCAAAAGCTTGGAAGACCCAGATAAATGAGTTGAAGAGTTTATTTTGACTTTGATGAGACTTAGGTTAGGTTTATTTCAAAAGGATTTAGCACATAGATTCAATGTTTTAGAGACAACCGTTTCCAGTGTGTTTAATACTTGGGTGCGGTTCATGAGCTGTTTCACTGTGCATTCTTCAGGTTTCTTTCGCGGTAAAATAGCTCCAGGCACATCCTCTTCCTTTAGCTTCACAGTTTCATGTTTCTTTCTTTCATCACCACCTTCCCTTTGGCTCTGGCTGTTGTTTTAACTCCGCTACATTTCACTTTGCTTTCCGCCATGTTCCGCGTCCCCCCCCCCCCCCCCCCCCCAAACGATCCCATAAACGCGGGCGCGCTTAGTTTGGTCCCAGGCTATAACTCATTTCCGAAGTGGGTTATAGCAGGTGCACCTCTCCACAGTTGTACGTGGGT
The DNA here is from genome assembly GCA_038088405.1 of Porites divaricata. Taxonomy (NCBI): domain Eukaryota; kingdom Metazoa; phylum Cnidaria; class Anthozoa; order Scleractinia; family Poritidae; genus Porites; species Porites divaricata. Next base: position 42,624,462 of record JBBMOI010000001.1, read on the forward strand.
TGAAAGAAGGGGTTTGGTATGCGCAGTTTCTCCTACTATGTGACCGTCGTGTCGCGCGCGCTAAATAAGCGCCACAAGTGCAAATTTATCACAAGAAAATTGACAATAATTGCGCTTGATTTAAAAAAGAACAGGAATGTTCTATTAATTAAGGCACGAGATGCACACGAACAAACAAGTATACTCCCATCGTGGTTCGAGGGGTTTGGTGGCTGATGCGAATTAAGATGTTAACAGCTTAATTAAATTCACTTTACAAAAATAAAAACAAAAGATTTTTCAGCACGTAATACATCCCGACACCTTCTATTCCCTATTTTTCAGCTGACTCAGCATTCATCGCCTCCTACAATTCTACATGCGAGTCCAGCATTGCTTCACAGAAATGTGTTGAGCGCTTTACTTCTCCTTCTGGCAGACAACTTTTTAGGGATGCGCACACGGATTGTTATCCCAGTTTCCTTTATAGGGTCAGCTGGCGTACAGGTGTCTACAGTTCTCCTCTCCAGGATAGTTAGGTTCACTCTCATCCCAAGAAGTGATGCCACCCTCTAACGGAGTGCTATTCACCCACTGAAAGACGTTATCTTGATTGGGCGATTCCATTCCAAGCCAAGGCGAACCTTAGTCTTCCATCATATTCAAAAGGAATTCGTTCTCTTCGGCGGATCTGATAGTTGGGAGGGTGGCATCCTATTTTTGGCATTCTTCTTGGCCTTCACTCATCGAAATTCCGTCATTGTCGACGTAACAATAGTAAAAATATTCAAATTCTTTCCAACCCTCTGGACAACCTGAGAACGATTCAAAATTATTTTCCTTGTAAGTCTTAAGACTAACGCTAAGTTTCCCAAGCAACCACCCTCGTTATTTCTGTAATATGCAGCCCTGAAGAATCACCTTTTTCACTGACTCGTTAGAAAAGTAGTAGTATTTTAATGTGGTAGGGAAGATATTTTTTGACATTGTACTGCAGCGGCTATACAACGGTTAGCTGAGCAAGTTTATCCTGAATCTCAGTCTGGTTACAGAAGTGGCAGAAGCACAACTGACAGCATCTTCACCTTGCGTCAAATAATGAAAAAGTGTAGGTAGCAGCAGCAGAATTTACATATTGCCTTTATTGACTTCACGAAGGCTTTTGATTGTGTAAATCAGGAGCTTTTCTTCAAGCTCTTGAGTAAGCTTAGATGCCTCACCAAATTTGTTCGTGTTATCAGGAAGCTGTATTATGGAATGCATGCTAGATTGTGTATTGACGGAGAACTTTCCAAACCAATCGATTACAACAGTGGAGTCAAGCAAGGTTATAAACTTGCTCCCAATCTGTTTTAGGAATATACGCTGCCGTCATCCTTCACCTTGCCTTCAAGAACATCAGTCCATGTTACAGCATCATGGTCCCTTTCAGGTATGACGGTGACTTATTTGACCTTCGACGCTTGAATTCATATTAGGGAGTTTAACCCTTTGACTGCTGAGTTTTTCTGTCATATTGCTTCGGTTTTGACATACATACACTAAATAACATCTCAAAACTTCCCTTTGAGGTAAAAGTTCCTATAATCGTACATATTTAGAAAGTAGACATATCAGGGTTTCAAAATATATATATGTATTAACTTAACGTTTCTTTGGAGAGCTGTTTGCCTTTAGCAGTCTCTTACAACTGACACTGTCCATTTTGTGGCCACCGAAGCGCCCGCTTGCTCTCTTTCTTCGATATTTTCTTGACTACCACACCGTGTATCTGCATGCTCAAGCTCTGAATTGTTGCCAGTATCTTCGTCCATTTAATCGGACTAATCTTCACCTAACCTGGATCATCGCTAAAATCCGGTGCTGCGAATATAGTTCGATCCACTCCACTCGTGTCTGACGCCATTTTTAAAGGTTATCATTAGCACAGCGAGGAAATATTGCCAAAAAGTTAGTCCAAAATGGCGAAAAACCGATTGAAATGGAATCAAATGATAAACGACTTCATATAAGAGTCATAAAGTGTCATTTGACAAAATATGGAGCCTTTCGGAGCCTTTTTGGGGACAAAATGTGCACCTTATTTGGAAGTGCGCGTAAAAACGCGCTAAGGAGTCAAAGGGTTAAGGACACTTTGAAGGATATTTTGAAGCGCGGAGTAGTACTTCCCTCGAGGAGAAACATTGTAGCAGACCGCCCGCCCGGGGCGGCGGATGTTAATAACAGAGGTTTGCAATAAGATAAACGATGACAGACAGAAGGCCAACACAGAAAAGAGGGCGAAGCGCCTTGAACGGAGAGGAGTGAGGAAATGAGTTGTTCTAAATGAACAATTAGTGCTGTTACTCATCCTGTAACTTTGTTTTATACCCGTGGCGGCTTCAAGGCGTGGTTGTTTTGGGAGCTTTTTTCTTCTTAACATGCAAAATGAGTGCTTAACGATTTCCCAGCTTTGGCTATCTCAATAAAAATGCTCGTAGTTTTAACTCTTTTCTTGCCGGATTTGAGAAATAAATAAAGGCACTTATTAGACGTTGTAACAAATACAGCCCTTTGTTCATATGCGAGGTGATCGTGATAAAAAGTCCAGCGATCTTTGAAAGATCATATGAAAAGGAACGTTGAAATAGATAGTCCATCTCAGTGGTTGTACGATGGTTGATTGAAGAATTGTTTCCATTTAATTGTTATCATGGTTGTATTTTTATTGTTATTATTTTTATTTGATCCTGACAATCGCACTGGTCTTAAGGAAACAAGACTTTAAATAAGAAAACTTGTATTCCACACCTTGATTTAAAGGATTTTGCTCGCCTTTTTGGGAAACTTAAATGTGGTTCAGTTTATACTATCATAAAAATTTATGCTTGTAAAAATTATTTATGGTCTGATGTTATTGATTCTTCTGAAACCTTCCCCTACGAACAATTTTAAATTTTAGTATAGCTCCTGTCGACGTTGATAATCACGAAACTAAAAGTTTAAAACTAACAACACCATTGTCAATCATTTTCAATGCATTTTATTGCCAACTTTAACTTGCACTATTTAATAGCCCTTTAAATTACCCAAAACCCATTTAAAACTCCTTAATGGAACATAGAATCTTGAGTCCTGTCCAGTGCCTATTTATTCTACTTTGCAACTTTAACAAAATTCGTTGGCTTGAGCCGGTCCTTTCCTTCGTATTCTTTATACTGAAAAACAAGCCATAACGTTGATAAGATTTAGATTGTCCACCGAACGTAATGATTTACACTGTGGTTAGGCATCCACAAAGTGATTTATCTTATTGAATTGTAATTTGGAAACGGTGTATGTTGTAGTTTATTTTTTTATCTCAGGTAATTTTTATTTATCCTTTGTTTCAACTTCATTAGCACACATTACCATACTCAAATACAAAAGAAAACCAAAAGTTATCTGAGATAAAAAATTAACTACAGTAGACGGAAAAGGGAATAAGTTACTGCGTTGCTTCGGACCTCCCCGTATATTTCATTGTCAGGAGTATCCTCGGGCGTATTCACTTGTAAAATGCTCCCTACGAGACAATGCGTTGATTCTTTAATTTTTTTTTATAATGTCACTGTAAATCTTGTTGTTTTATATTTCTGCTCTCTCGCAAATACCATTTCTCGGGCACGTGGTCAACCCCAAATATGGAAGTAACTTATGCAAAGTTCGCCTTACAAGGATGGGGAAAAGCTAAAACTCACGCACACTAACGCACAAGAGCTTTGTGGGTAAACAAATTTATTAAATTATATTTTTTCAGCTGGCATTGGACGTGGAATTAAACTTTACATATCGGCGTTAAATTATATCCTGGATCCGCCACTGGTTTGCTTTAATATATTAAGGTGGCTGAACACAGTTTTGCGGGCGGTCAGCGGTAACTCGCGTGACGGCGAGAGTTTTAACTCAGACAAACAAACATGGCGGCGAAAAAGCAATGGTAAAAAGAAGACTATTTCTCAAAATCTACTCATTAAAATTTTGTGATATTTGGAGGAATTTTTACTTTTATCGTATTTTAGATAATGAGAACTTTAAAATGGAAGTTAAACAGACGATTTTTGTGACACATTTAATAATTACAGTAAAATTATATTATTGATTATCTAAAAACCCCTCTGTTAAAATTTGGTCAAATAAGTTTCAAATGGTTATGATTAGTTATAGTAAGCTATGTGCAAGTTTATAGGAAAATCTAATGAGTGAATTTTCTGTAAACTGAGCAAAAGTGAAATTTTAAGGTTGTATTCAATCGTTCATGTTGCCATGGAAACTACGAAAATGTCAAATTTTACCTGTCAATCAAAATCTTTCATCAGTGTATTTTTCATATGCCAAGTTTCAGCTTGTGAGCTGCGACCCTTCTCTTGCTATAATTTGGCAAATGACATATACTCACAAACTGCCAAAACTGTGTTCAGCCACCTTAACGGGGTTTGACTGTATCACTTTACGACTTCTTAATCCCCCCGACAGTCATTATTGTTAATGGCAAATAACTGAGTCTGAGTAATTGTCGAGAGTCGAGAGTCATATGTTCAGAGTCTGAAATAATTATAATGGTGATAATTAATAATAATAATACTTTATGTATAGTTGATAAAAAATAATTTATTTCGCCGTGTTCCCTGAATAATAGCAGTGAGATGCATCTTATTACTGCTAAAGTATAAAGTAAAAAAAATTTCCAACACGAGAAGCGGAGAAGTGGACCTGTTTACAGACTTGCCGTGCAAGTCTGTCTAATGTTTATTCTGAAAGTTTAGGCATCTTCGTTTTCGCCTTCAGTGTAAATATTAATTTTTTTCTTTGTAGTCAAGAGAGTTCACGCCGTCACTTAAACGACCTTAAAAGTACAAATTACGCGGGCTTCAGAGACGAGTGAACCGTAAACGCTCTAAAAATTATTCCCACCCTCATGTTTTCGCTTCAACTTTATCGAGATAAAACTCACTCGTAATTACTACACCGTACGTTAAAACTAGGTATGACGTTCCTGAAATTTCAGGTTGTTATCTTTTTTTTTTTAATTTCGTGGGAAATGTTGAACCGTAAGTAAATAACAACCACCGAAATATAAGGATAAATAACATCTCTAATGTTTCAGTGAATGTTATTTTAGATAAATAGTAAACGTTGAGTATGTCTTATGTCGGACTCTCGACTTGTTACTCTCGACAATTACTCAAACTCCAAATAACTTACAGCGGCAGCAACACTTAAGTCTTGGATTTGTGCATTGATACTGAGGACACTCATAGAAATACCCAGGGCAGGGATCGTCGACGTAAAAACAATTGTCAACGCACATCAATTCTATAAAGATGAAAAAAGACGGGCGCAATATTATTTCGATTATTATTCATTATACTCACTATCTGTCTTCTCAGTGGCTAAGAGCTAGGCTTTACTAGTTAATTGTGGAATTCAGCACAACCCAAAGATTAGTTAGTTATTTTCTGGCAGATAACTGACTAATCTGTAGGTTGAGCGCACAATGCATGATTTCCAAGAGAAATATCAAATCGTGTTCTATGCGACGGTGTGTTTGTCGTTTTCTTCTTCAAAACATATTCTCTTGAACCGACGCTCCGTTAGACAGACTATGTATGGTTAGACAATTATGAGGTTCGGTTTTTGTGATATCTGGCTCGGCTGATAACTCTTACCTCCACCTTGATCTGCTTGATTGTTCTTTACATCACAAAAACCTCGTCGATTAATTGTTTAAATGTTACTCTTAAGCAAGCGAATATTAGCGTTAAAAGCCGACGTTTCGGTATCATCATGACACCATTCTCAAGGCAAAATGAATAAGTAATGCAAGATTTGATTTCTATAGTCTCTACAAATTAGCATAATAACAAAGGATCACAAGTTCTTCAAGTGAATACCTTTGCGCGAATCGAGTCCGCCTGCACGTTTAGGGATGGTTTGAGTTTTCTTATAAAGAGCATCTCCTTAATTAGGCAATCAAATTTGTTAGAACCTTTAGTGAGCACGTGAAATTGTTCTGAAATAAAAGGTGGTACGACCGAGTTATGTTCGCTAAGATAATGTTTACAAATTGACGACGATTTCTGTTTATGTCCATCAACGCGTTCGTGAAGGTGGCCGCGAGTATAACCAACATATCCTGCATCGCACAGGTTACATTGAAATTGATAAACTAAACATTGTTGGTTAACAATGGCTGGCTTGACTTCTCGAAATTTAAGGTCTTCGTTGAGTTTTCTGCTGATAAGCACGGGTTGAATAGTGGTCTTGATTTTTGAGCTGAGGTCTGTGAGACGTTTTTTCACTATATTAGCAGAGACCTGATCTTTAAATGGTATGACAACTCGGATGGGGGCTGGAGTCGTGTCGGTTGATGGAATTTGCTGCTGGTCTGCTACCTTGGATTCTACGAATTGTTTGACAGCCAGATTGAATAGGTGCTTCGGGTACTTAAGCTTTAAGAATACAATCTCAAGTCGATCGCATTCTTGTGAGAAGTACGACCAGTCGGAAGATATGCGGTAAGCTCGATCTAACATGGTCGTGATTAGACTGCGCTTGTACCGATTATCCACGCGGCTCTGGTAGTGGAGTAAAAGGCCCGTATTAGTTGGTTTTACGTAGACCTTGGTCTTGATTCTGGGAGCTAAGTTTAACAGTTCGACACCGATGAAAGGAAGCGAGGCATTCCGTTCAACCTCCATAGTAAACTTTGGTATCAATGTTACACTTTTTTACTGTAGTTTTTTTGGATTTGTTTGTTAAATTTTTTGGAGGTTTTTTCGGTAACATATTTTAATTTTAACTGTGCTTTGCTTCTATTTTTTGTTTTTTCTTTTTTTATGGAAAAAGGTGTTCGTGACCCATGCTCAGACTCAGCGCTACTCACTCTTCCTTGCATACCGTATTTTTTCGATTAAACGCCGCGGCGTAAATTTCATTTTCAGCGTTTCCGATGCAGCGTTTATTCAAGAGCGGCGTTTGTTTCGACATAACTTTTCTTAAATCACTGACAACAGTTACTGTAAATCGTTTTTTAAATATTATGTGCCTTAAAGGTTCCAATCTCCGTCTTATCTTGCTGAGATAGAATCGTAATTGTCTGGATGGTGTAGATTACCAAGTTGTACCGAGTTTTTTCTCATTGGCGAATAGGCGCCGCATTTTTTTCGATGAGCTAGGTTTATTGGTAAGTTTGCTTCCAATCGAGGGCGGCGTTTAATTGAATAAATACGGTAGGCGTAGCTACATGTGCGCCAGTACACACGTACGTATCTGAAAAAATGTGGAAGTTTAATAATTAAAAATAAAATAGAAAAACAAAGCAATTGAATTAAACAGAATGCCTGAAAATTTTTAACAAACAATTGCCTCTGTTACTTCGATTTGCGCCAATCCAGGATTAAAATTTTGTTTCTTTTTTGCATTTTACCTTCCTATGTATTGCGAGATTAACATCTTGTGTTATCATTATTGTATCTCGGAGTAAAGGCTCGTCAGTGTTTTGTAAGCTCGAGTTGCCTGTTCTTAGACAAGAAAACCTTACTTAAAATTTGGTTTAATTCTGGGTTAGACGTAACAAACTTTCGAAAAACTGGGCCGTATTTTACCCCAATTTGGCCACTTGCGAACACGTAAAGGCCGTTAATATTGTCTGCGGGACACAGTCCTTCGTCCACTAGAAATGTTTACCTCACCCCGGCTCTTAATAAACGCAAACTATATTTGGTCAAATCACCAGTGTGGAAACTATTTAAGAGATGGGGTAGGCTAGAATTAGTGCATACCTTTGGACTGGTGTGTGCGTCGAAGACTCTTAAACTTGGATCCTGTTGAAGAGAAATAAAGATGAAGAGTGACATCTTTTATCTTCTTTTTTAATGCGTAGAAATGAAAAGTGGCACCCGATTACATGAGGGAGCTAGACTAGCTGACCGTACTCATATATACAAGGACTCTAAGTAACTGCCAATAGGTTCTAGGATCAGTATGGAAATCGCTCTATTCAATACATCCATAATTGACGTAACAGTTAATATAGTTATCTGTCAAACAATGTTTTTTAGTTTAAAATTCTGCGGAGATAGCGGGGTAACCTGAAAGATCTGTCCTTAGACTCTGTGGAAACGGGGCTTTTAACCTGATTAAAAATCGTGAACAATAAAGCTGAGAAGTCTTTCTCTAGTCAAATAGACGTCTCTTAAACTTAGCTACAGTAAACAAGGAGTAAACATGATACTGTAAAATTCTGAAAATGATCCTCTCCGTGTTATAAGCCCCCCAAACTGGTAACGCACAAAGACCACGTACCGGTCGCCTGGGTCACGAAGGCCACAGCAACCAACAAGACAAGTATACCACACTTCATCGCTTCTTTTCAAGTAGACCGACAAACAAAAACAGTCGTTTCACGGTACAACTGAAGAAAAAAAAAAAGAAATTGTAATATTTATTATGTTGTATGATACATGTACATTTATTTTATTTATATTATTATGTTGTATGATGTATGTATATTTATTAATTCCAAGGCTACTTACCCCTTCCCCCCACCGCCCTTTCCACAAGGTATTACAGTTGAAACTCGCCTTGCGGACACCCTCTTAATACTTTTTTTTTGTCCCTTGTAGCCCTTATATTTTCACGAAATTCAACCCGCTTACAGTGCGACTACTGTAACCGGGGCCACTTAGACAAAGTTGACCAATCGGATTACAGGAAAATAACAATACATTACAAGAAAGTTGGTTGTGGGCCAATCAGCCGCTCGTAAAAAACCAAAAGTTACTCGAAGCACAAAATTTCAATATTGGCAACAAACGTTTTCCAAGAAAGAAAAATGTTTCACCAGACAATGTTTTTCTATTCGAAATTTTACATATAACACCTAGGAAACATATTTGTTTGACACAAGCTGTTATTTTGTCATCCACCAGCAATTTCTTCGCTACCGGCTGAGCTTTGCAATAAAATCACGACCTCAAGTCAAAAATTTAACTAAATGTTTACATTTTATGTCTGAGTCGTTCACTCTGCACAGGAAACAAGGGCTTTCTTCAGCGGGTTTAAAAGGTCACGTCTCTAGGTTGTAATTGGTCGATTTTGATCCATGTTGGTAACTTCGATTGTGATTGACAACAAACTTTCTCGGAATGTATTGTCATTTTCCTCTAATCTAATTGGTCAACTTTGTCCAGGTGGCCCCGATTATCAGTCGCTCAAGCATGTTGAGGCATGGCTCAAGTTTGGTCTCGATCCCCCGCGAAGATAAAGCTGTTTTTATTCTACGGCCATGCATTTTAATTCTAAAAGTTGCAAAAAACTTTCGAGAAACTTTCTTTCGAGGCGTTGAATTAATTGGGGTTGAAGTGATGTAGTCACGTGAAACGTGACGTCATAATGATATTCAAAAAGAAATTCAAAATGGGGTAGGAATGGTTAATTGTAACTAAGTTTGAACCATGTGTAAATGTTTGTCTTACCGCACGAATTTTTTCCGTGGCCGGAACGGAGAGAATTTTTAATTTCTTAAAAAGATATTAACAGGTGAAAAGTGTCACGTGACCTATTTTGCTTAATTACTAATTAAATAAAAACGTGAGTCAACCATTCCGGCCAGATTCAAGTGAGAAATGATGATACAATAACATAAATACTATATTTAATATATACTGTGGGGCATCTCGCCACCCCATTTTTAGTTTTCTTTTCTTTCCTGGACTCGACCATAAGTGGTCACGTGACACAGATATCTGATTTCTTACGCTACAGAAAAATTAAGGTTACCGATTTTTCCGAGGTTGCCGAATTTTGGAAGGTTCTGATAAATTTTCACAAAGTTATGATCATTATTAGATTTTATGCAAATTAGCCTCAATCCATGCCTTAACATGCTTGAGCGCACTGTAAAACGGACACCCCTTCAATAATGCGGACAACGGACACTTGTTTCTTGCTCAATCAGCAGATTCTCATAGAAAGCCAACCTCGCTAATGCGGACTCTTCATTATCAACAGTGCGTTGTAATAGATCTTTCCTTTTTGAAGGAAGGAAAAAAACTTCAGTTGACAGCATGCTGATGATCCCAACCCTACAGTGCACTGGATAAAATGTACATATTACATATCTCGGGTTATGTAAGCAAAATTTCTGCGCAGAGAGAAAACATTGGAGAGGTTATTCAAGGTTTAAAACATATAGCAGATGAGGACAAGAACTGCTGGAAAAAGTCTTCAAAGTAAGTTGTAAACGAAAAAATTGCTGAATCAGTAACAAAACCGTATTTTCCGTTTCTTTGAAAAACTAAACACAGCTGAGCAAAGCCATTATTTAACTGTTATTCAGATAAGAGCATATGGAAACCATCTTTAAAGCCACGTCATTGACTAAAAGTTTTTTCCTAGACCGCGATCATCAAACAATGAAAAGTGAACTATTTTTCGCAATAAACATAGAAACGTGCTATAGTGAGTCGCATTTTTGAAACAGAGAATTGCTTAAAACGTGTGATAAAACGATGGCAAATACTCAGTAAATGTATTTACTCACCCTGAACGGAGGTATAACGCGCTGATCCAAACACTTCACCAACTGAACAACGATGATGATGTTCTTGTTTAAACACGTCTGATCAAGCCACACCCCCAAAAAGAACCAATCACACTCCATTTATTTTGGGTAAGTTCAAAGGTAATTGCGAACAAATTTCCATACTAATTGCCAATGAATTTTTTTTTCTTTAATCGTTAGCAACCCAATGAAGAGATAGATTTTTTAAGATCTTATAGGGATTCTGTATTGTGACATAACAACAAAATAGTCTTGGACAATCCTAAGTTTGGCATGGCAAAATGCCACCACAAATTACAGGTTTGAGAAAACCATAGCACATTATCGCATTTTTTAGTGCCCCTCCTTAACTAGTTTCGGAAAGGAAAACTCTAGCAACAAATAAGAAAATCTGTTATTTAGCTGCCGGCAATATAACAACTCGAAGAACTTTCCTGGAACACCAAGAATAAGTTGTGGCTTTAGGGCTTGTTCCTTTGTGTGATTAAAACTTGATGTCTGCAACAAGAAGATCCAGTAATTAATCGAAATTAAATTCACTTTCACAAATCCACAGTAAGACGGGAAACAAGACATATATGTATTTTAGCTTCTCCCACTGAAAGTTCTTCAGTACGGGCGTCGATAAAACCAGGGACACGGAACATTCCGGAACATGCGAAAATAACAATAATTTTCATGAAAAAAAATAACAATAATAAAATAATTTTTGTAAAAATTAATAATAATGGAAAATAACAAAAAAACAAAACTAAAAAAATAATTAAGAAAAAAAAAATGGTGTCATCTCCGAGTATAAGAAAACAATATTTTGTCGCAATTAATTTGTTGGGCGAGTGAGGGTCCATGCAAATGACAGTAATGAATGAAGGCTTGCTTCTAAATTCAGAATATATTAAAATGGGTCGCGAGGAGGGGGTTTTTCAAGCTTTCCTCACACAGCTACTTCTTGTAATTGTTTGCCAATAGTTAATCATTTGGCGGTTATCTAATTACGGCTCTGCGATGGTCTGAAATGTCGGTGCAGTATTTCTTTTTAAGCCAAGTCGGTAAGTAAGTCTGTCAAGCCAACATATAGTCTCCTTATTTATAACCGACATTTGCTTACTTGTGGTGCTTTGCTTTGTCTTTTATGAAGGACGATCATCGCAGTTATGCTCACATTCGTAGTAGTTCCTAAACTGTTTACAGTCAGCCTGATATTTCAGACGTCTCCTCGAGTCGCAAGAGGAGTTTGCGACTCGTGGAGACGGCTGAAATTCAAGTTATTTACAGTCCCCTCTTTTTTCCCGCTTGGTTGAGGAGGCGATCGCCGCTGTGATTTAATTTGGGCATCCCCTGTGACACTGCATTTTTTTCCACTCTGTGTACTGAAACGCTGTTCCCCCCTATATTTCGAGCCCAAGCCTTGCCCAAGCCTAATTTATCGAAGACACTTGAAGGTTTGCTTATGCGACTTGTAATTTTTGTAAACAGTATTTTTTAGCTAAATTCACTGAATATTACAGTATCCGTTTGTTACGTGTCCGAGTCAAAGGTGAATAGAAACGAAAGGAGCCGTCCGAGTTTGTTTGTTTGTTTTTGTGTTCCACCTTGCTAAATGTATCAATCTCGGAGCATTTGGTTTCGTCGTGTCAGTGTTATGTCTGGAGTCTGAAACGGGCGTAGGAAGTCTGTAGTTGAAGTTGTAGTTCCATTATTGGGTCATAATTTTATTCCGCGGATCTCGAGATTGTTTTTATTTGTAATTATGTGTGATGAATAGTCAACTTTGTTATCTGACGCAAATCAACATAAGGATTTAATTTAAGAAAATCTAGTCGCCAAAAATAGCTTCGCATTACTGTTTCCAAAATGAAATCTTGTTCACTAAAATCTAGTAACGTCACAAAATTCAAAGCAACAAACACATAAGCAAAGCATTCGAATTAGCGCCAACTTCGCTCTCACCAGTTTTGTCGTCAGAGGATACCCAATTCACTTTGATAGCGGCGATCGCCATCTTCAACTTGGCGGAAGAAAATAGGGGGCTGTGATCTAGCTTGGGAGACGGCTAAAATTCAGGCTAACTGATAACAGAGGGAAACAACCGCTGCGTTACCACAGTCACTGCAACTATTTACGGCGAATGTGAATAGTTCTCCGAGTCCAAAGCGACGAGGCCCTAAGCTCTTCTTACGGTCGCAAAGCCGTAAATGGGTCAAACAATTACAAGAGGTAGCTGTGTGAGGAAACCTTGAAAACCCTCCTTCTCGCGACCCATTTTAATATATTTTGAATTTAGAAGCAAGCCTTCACTCATTACTGTCATTTGCATGGACCCTCACTCGCCCAACAAATTAATTGCGACAAAATATTGTTTTCTCATACTCGGAGATGATACCGGTTTATTTTTCTCCATTTCTTTCTCATTTTTTTTTTTTGTTATTTTATGTTATTATTAATTTTTACAAAAATTATTTTATTATTATTATTTTATTTATTTCTTTCATGAAAAATATTGTTATTTTTTCATATTCCGGGATGTTCCGGCTTGTTCCGAAATGCTCCGCGTTCCAGGTTTTATCGACGCCCTTGATTACGGCAGTAAAAAGATATCAAGGTAGAAAATGTTCCATCACGGTAGTAAAATAATATCGAGGTAGAAAATGTTCTATCACGGTTACCGTGGTAAAATGATATCAAGGTAGAAAATGTTTGATCACGGCAGTAAAAAGATATCAAGGTAGAAAATGTTCCATCACTGTAGTAAAATGACATCCAGGTAGAAAATGTTTGATCACGGCAGTATTTATTTATTTATTTATTTATTTATTTGCCACACACACGATTACAATAATTACAAAAAAGTATACCAAAAAAGAAATGTAGGAAGAAATGGCGAGGAGGCCTAAAGGAAACTATAGAGCTTATATTAATTAGGCCTCCTCAGTTACAATTTTTAGAAGATGGCACAAAAATTACGGCGACGGATACAAAATAATATCAGGTGGAAAATTAAACTAATAAGTGTTACAGAATTTTACAAGTAATGTTGAATATTAAAAAGCATTTAAAAAGATAGCCTGTGTTGCAGCCGGCCCACGTATTCGTAAATATAGTCCGTCTGCGAATTAGTGCAGAAAGACTCGTTCTAATACCCTGCAGAGTCGCAAGGACATATGTGAGCGTTCCTGATAGGCGGGTTTCTCTCGGGTTTCTTATACGCCTCACGATTGGCCTAATTCTTACGTGTGCGTGACACTTGAGCGCAGTGAGATGTCAAAATTCACAGAAGGGAGTTTAGGCACGGATCGTTTACAGTAAACGATGAAAGAGCAGTTTTAGCGTCAAAACAAAGTAGGAAATCATGATATTCACGGCCAAAAAACACTACACATATTTAGCTATTCAGGTCCAGGCATTCGGGAGAAAACCAAAGAGACTAAGGTTATTTAGCCACAATAACAAAGCTTAAGGCTTAAACAGAGGTAAAAGAAACTGCATCCGTGATCACATCCTGTCTGAAAACATTTGCCGAAATAATAGTAACTAATTACTCAATATACATCGAACAGACCAGCTTTATAACATCTAAATGTGAGATTCAAAGCGGCAAAACATTTTGTTCAGTCAAAGTGTTGAACACTCCATGCAGTGCGTAAACTACGCAAAAAGAGAGCAAGAAAAACCTCTATTGTTCAAGCTGACTCTAAGGTCACGTTCCACACTATCACAAGCTCGACCCGACACTTGTCACGAGCTATTAGTCGTGTTTGGCCTGTCAACACTTAATTCAAATCGGACTAATCACAGACCGTGAATGAAACTAGCCAATCGAAAACGCCGACATATGTCCTTGCGACTCTGCGGGATTCGAACACTGTATTGTGCACTTATTCGCAGACGCTCTATGCAGAAGGTTTAGAGCGTCTGCGACCAAGGCAATAAAAAGATATCAAGGTACAAAATGTTTAATCACGGCAGTAAAAAGATATCAAGGTAGAAAATGTTCCATCACGGCAGAAAAAAGATATCAAGGTAGAAAATGTTCTATCACGGTAGTAAAATGATATCAAGTTAGAAAATGTTTGATTACCGCAGTAAAACGATATCAAGGAAGAAAATGTCACATCATGGCAGTAAAAAGATATCACGGTAGAAAATGTTCCATCACGGTAGTAAACTGATATCTAGGTAGAAAATGTTCTATCACGGTTACCGTAGTAAAATGATATCAGGATAGAAAATGTAAAAAGATATCAAGGTAGAAAATGTCACATCACGGTGGTAAAATGATATCAAGGTAGAGAATGTTCCATCACGGCAGTAAAATACGGTGGCTTCAAAGGGACATCAATATACAGAGTTTTTGTTCTGAAAATCTGAGTTTGAGATCGAGTTGCAGTTAGAGATTGACTTCGAGTTGGGGTGTTAAGTTTTACATAGAGTTTGAGTTCGAGTTCGCTCGAGCTGAAGTTGAAGTTCGAGTTGGAGTTCGAGTTCGAGTTCGAGTTCGAGTTGGAGTTCGAGTTGGAGTTCGAACCTGGTTTCCAGTTCTTTGCATTTTTCAATATGGCGACCGATAGTCCAGCCGATTGAGTGTAGGAACTTGAGCAATGGGCATGTGATTTATGCTCGCAAGCAACAGTACATGAAAAGATTGTTGGTGTCTGATAGTTTATTCACTTCAAATGAACAACTTTAAAACACCGTTTGCTTTGAGAAATATCCAACTTTAAGCCAAAAACATTTGTTGACAGATACGTAGATTAACTCAATTGATATCTGTGTTATCCACAGATATAAAACTTCATCTAAATAACGAGTATAATTGTCTGCTGATCACCCTTTGATATACAGCTATTTCGAGAAAGGTTGTCGGAAAAAGTGCACGCGACAATCCCGAAAGGTATTGTGGGTGGTTTTGAGTTCACTGTTCTTCAAAGAAATTTGAAAGAATGGCACGAGAGGCCATGGACATACGTTTGCGAGTGTTAAAGGAAAGCAACAGAAGCAGGTTCGACAGCTACAGTGTCGGGAACAGCGTATTGCTCATATCCCATATTACCTTTCGGGATTGTCGCGTGCACATTTTTTCCGACAACTTTTCTCGAAATAGCTATATATGAAATTAAGCAATAGCTCATTACTGATTTCTAAAACAACAACTTCAAATATGTTTCAGGGTCCCAAAGGGGTTTAGGGCTTCAAGGCTCCCAACAATTTAAGCGAGGGCTCCAGGCTCCAATTTTTTTTTATTAGTACTTTATCCAAATCAAATCCTGGTGAATCATAAGATTAATAAAAAACAACTATTTTTATTCATAAACGCTGTTTACAGTTTATCTACTCGCAGTTTACAGCATCCTCGGAGACCCAGTGGGAGATAGTGGGGGCTAGGCCTTTCCCAATTGTGCTCGTAAAATGCTGGAAAGTTGCTCACTGGAATGCCCAAAAGTTGGTAAAAAATTGCCAAAATTCTAAAAATTTGCTACCTAAATTTCATGATGCTTATATATAAACGTTAATTGATAGTATTATTTTTCGTGCTTCACAATAATAACTAACATCGGTCAAGAAAAATAGCTGTAACCTTAGCTTTAAAGAGTTGTTCGCTGATACGGGCGAAATTTAAGGATACTCTTAAGTCTAATGGAACGAAACATATTAGATGAGGACCGTAATAGGCCTGCAAAACGTTGTCAAGGACGTGATAGGTTATGTGTGCAAAAGGTTGATAAACACTCAAGTAATTCGCATGAATTGAAGTTTCCTATGAAATCGTTGACTTTTTCGTGCTTGATGTGTGCTCTAAACCTATATTTGCTCAAGTTACTCAGAGAGGCAAAATTTGCTCGAGGTCGCTAGAGCCGCAACTAAAAGGTTTCCCCAAACTTCAAAAGTTTGTCAAAAGTTGCCGATCACAATCTGGAAAGGCCTAGTGAGGGCCATCCTCGGAGACCCAGGGGCAGATAGTGGGGACGAGGAAAAGTCTAAACGGGCGGAAAAATATATGCCACGAAGAAAAGTAAAGAACGGCGAGAAGACCCCCTGGGGACAATGTCTTACCAGACCAGTTCCAAACGGTCGCCACCGTTCTGGCTTCTGATTTGTGCCAGAAAAACTTGGGTGTTGACTCTGGCAACTCGGCGTTTAAAACTCACCTTGCGCATTTATCATTAGAGAATCAAAACACAGGGAGCATAGGCCGATTACAAGACAGCAGAGTCCTACAGGATGATGAACCTTCATGTTTTATCACTTCGTCCTGAAAACTGCAATTGAACATAAAATTTCCTCGATTATGACGGTTACACGCGCTCTAAGGTTTGCAACAATTGACATGGGTATTGTCCCTCAACCCACTGAGGCAGACATTGGAGGGCCGTGGGAACACTAAACGAGTAGAGGAACGGGAACGAGGAACGAGGAAGGGCAAGCTCTTAAAACTTCACAGTTCACAAATCCTCTTGGCTTCCAGCTGCCATACTTTTCTCCGGGATAATTTATTCAGGATCAGTCGCCCTTTCTCGATTGGTGAGTTACATGTTAGACAACGGCGTATCCAGAAAATTCAGTTAAGGGGGGAAACTTGGAAGCCACAAAGATACTATTTTTTACCAGTTTAACTGAGAATTCATTAAAAGTAATACAAAATTCCACAGGAAGAAGGGGGTGCTGTTCCCTAACACCATCCCTAAATCCACCCATCTCAGAGAATGGTATACAGCATTTGAAGAAAAAACAGTGATTGCTGCCCAAAGTGTGATGATCCTCAAAGCAAAACGAGTCCATAAAGCTAAAATGTGAAATTTGAGATCTCTTTCATGGGGAGTCCATGGTGTTTCCTAACCTTCACCTAGCATGAGAGACTGGTAGTATATTTTCCTCATGGGGGGGGGGGGGATGTTGGGAAATTGGGGGAGTATTGTTGGGGTATGGTTTTAATACTTAAATAGGGTATCACTTTTCCTTTGTTGGCTAGTGTTCCCAGTGTGATCCAAAAATAGGGTACACCTAAATTGTATCAGCTAAAAATCAAGTGTGTAAATGCCCAGCTACATTAAAACAAATCACTGTTAAAACTGAATTATCCCTTTGAGTATTAGGAAAACATTAGGAAAGGTTTAGATGTTGCCATTAAATTTTTCATTTTGTTTCTCCCTTGAATAGGTTGTCATTTTGGGGGGTGAACCAGGATAAAACTGATTTTTTTACTACTCCCCTCATATTCTGGACCTAATTCTTTTTTTCCAACATAACGTTTCGCTCCTAATTATTTTCTATTCCTTGAAACAGCCAGTTCCTGTTTTCTATGCAATCCACGACATAACTACAGTAATTCAGACTTTGCTGGAGTCAGTCTTCCTGAAGAAGGTAGAGGGTATGCATGTCAATCATATTGCATGTCAATCATATTGCATGTCAATCATATTGCGTTACAAAATGTTGATATTTTATACCACTAGAATTGTTTCATAAATAAACATAATTTTAGTGCTTTTGTTTGTTTTATTCAGGATCCTTCACTTAGTTCACAGTTCTGGTAAGAATCTGTTATCCATAAAATGTATATGAATTTGTTTTTGTTATTGTTGCTAGTGTTTTGAACTAATGCTACCTTAATCTCCTCATCATAATTGAAAAGTAGCTGATTTTTATCAATATTTTTATTTTTCCTGGCAGTTTAATTTTTCTGGCATTTTCAGTGGTCTTGGTGGCAGCCAGTGATACTGAGGTGTGTGATTATTTCAGAAACTAAATTTGTAAAAGTGTGTAACTATGTCTTAGAGACACAGCATTTCTTAAAATTATATTCTGATATATTTTCTTTAATTATAATCTGTAGTTCCAGAAAGTATCCATACCCACACCCCACAGAAGTGTTTTGTTCTATGGACCCCCTCCCCAGTGAAAATTCTCATTTATCTTCATGTCTGTGAGTCTTGTGAATCTTTAAGGGATCCCTTCGCCTCAAGAATTTCAACCTATTGATTAAGAAAGTAATATTTTTTGTTTTCAGTTTGATCTAATGGGCTATAAGTGGATAATGGTCCATTGTGGGCTTTCAGGTAATTGTATAAGTTTCTTCTCTTTCTGAATGTAAGTCCTGTCCCATTTGTCATATTCTCCAACTAAAAAGTTCTCTTTATAACGACTGTATTTGAATAATCATAGGCAGCGGGGTAGGGGGCAGGGGGGCCCAAAACACTTTTACTGATGTATTTTATAATACCTGTGACATCAGCGACTCCAGAGCGCACATTTTCTGCCCTCAGACGATTCAAGAACTACCTAAGAAGCACCTTGAAGCAGGACTGTCTAAACAACTGCCTACTGATGCATTGTAACAGATCGATTATAAGACATTTACCAGATGGTAAATGCAGTTAATGGAACATGAAGCCCCAGGGGTGGGTAGACTAAGGTAGCCTGCCCCAATGTATGCTTGTTGCATCTTAAAAGCCTTATTTACATGTATGAATGAAAGCATGCTTATTGTAAGATACAAAGAAAAGCTGTTCAATTTGTCGTATGTTTGTCATCATACTTTTCTTAGCATTGTGCAGATTTGGTCCCTGTTTTCAAGGCCCTATTCATGGCTAGACTTTAATCATGATAAGACTAGGTAGTTTATGGTACAACTACATTTATTGGTCTAGATTTGAGACACTGTCTAGCTATAAAAGTGCTGCTATTTCACACCTAGTCATTATTTGCCTAGCTTGCACGAAAGCAAACAGTTACACTAGACACTGTGAAGATTGCTTGTGCCAACGAACAACGCAAAGGGCATTTTGGAAAATTTAAACGGGGTATGCATATGGCTGAGGCTGAGGAAAAATGAAGGAAACCCAGTGCTCTGAACCTGAGAAATCCAGGGTACCCAGCTTATGATTTGTGCAAAAAAACCTAAGATTTTATAGTCACCCAAAATCAAACTTACAGTAAGGTGCCTTGGGCTATCTGTGCTCTGCTAAAACACCGCCCCACCAGTAAAGCTTGATAAATGTCGGTTTTCCTGGCAGCTTAGCTAGAGAATCACACTATAAAGTCGCACTGTAAAGTCACCTGTATTCGTGATTTGTTTGATGGAATTTTGAAATTGCTTTTTAATCATTTAGACGGTGACGAACTTTATATTGTCTTCTTAATTGTAGCTCTTTATCTGACCTATGGTAGATCAAGAAATAAGAATTCCATCAGGTACACGGTGTACTTTGGTTGTTAACCCTTTAAACCCTAAGATCAAAATCTGAATTCTCATTGTTGCACCTATTCATTTCCTACAGAAATAGTGGAGAGAAGTTGGTAAAATATCAAGTAAATTCATCTTGGGTGATCATGTCTGTTATTCTGCTGACCACTCTGTTTTACAAAGAATTAATCAGTGACAAGGAGAAATTTGATGCTGATCACTCTTAGGGCTTAAAGGGTTAATATCTTGAGGAATTATAGAAAACACTCTTTAAGTAAAATGTTTGAGCTGCAAAACCTGTATAAAGGACCCTAAGTAACTACAACAGCAACGGCAACAGAAACATCACTGGTGCTGTCAAACTTCATTGCAATTATTCCAACAAGCTCAGTTTAAGGCGACCGTGTCTAAGTTGGAGAGGATAGTGCATCTTCGTAAGTTCACGTCCTCCATGAAACGTTTGCTCGCAATATTTCGCATCGTAACTCGCTAAGTTTCGTTTACTCGTTTACTTTGTATACACTATCCGGGAACGGTACTAAAAGGAGCTTTATTGGAGACCTTACACAACCACACAAACTGTAGCTCATATACAATAATTGTACTCTCCGCCACTGTCTAGAGTTTCACTGTAAACGATTTGGGGCAAAAGCTTTTAAGTATTTAAAGGTGAAAGCTGTTCTTACTGCATCGAAATATACATTTTGTTTCTTGCAGTGACCTCGAGAAAATGTTCTACAATGCAGTTGTCAGGTTTGCGTCTTAATTGCACTTTGTAACAAGAAAAGGTAGAATTTACTCCAAAAAAATGTAGTCTTTTACCCATAAAGCAAGTTTTCCTAGACAAGCCCCACCCTAGCTCGGCAAATGACCGTACTAGCTTTTCTTCCATTTTTAGTGACACAAAGAAGAGGTTACAAGGTTCAATTGCAAAAGCGCTTGATTCAAAAAGTATTTAACGTTGTCTTGCTCTGGTTGGAAAGCGTCTCTCGCAATTGTATCGTTAAATTTCAAAGTTGGTCAAGACAGGTGTCAAGGTGTTAATCAAAGTGAAGGCCAACCGAAAAGAATCCTTCAAAAGTTTTAGGCGTTTTTATCTTTGAAAAATTGACAACAATTTGTGAGTAGTAATCTATCTGCACTGGTAGGGTACGCTGTACATTCGACTGAAGTTTTACACTGACGCTTTTTCCGGTTTCAGTGTTTTTATCCTCTTGGGCATTGGTGTATCAACAGGTAAAAGGCTAAGTAGGCTGTTTACTCCAGTCATAAAAATAATTCTTGGAAATAAATGTGGCGTCATTCCTTGCTCTTACGCCAGGGGCGCGTGGTGTTATGGGATGGATGTACTACAAAATTTCAGTGGACGCGGCGCGGGGCGCTTTCCATTTACCAAGTAATTCAGGAAAAAGCAGTTTAGATGTAATAATGGTACACACGTTTTTCAAACTTTCCACCAGAAAATCCCCAGGAATATTTGGAACTTTGAAAAGGTAGTCTGGTTTCCCGTGGGAAGCTGTTCCGGTCGAAATTTTGTGTTCCATTTAGAAGTTTTCACAAGTCTTCATCAATTCCAGGTTGTTCACGGCAATATCTGCGCCGCCACCTTGAATTTTGGCGAGTAAGGGGAACAGTTGGGTCTTGCGTCAAATAGACCAGGTTCTTCAGTCGCGGATGGACCTTTCCTCCAAAGTTCTGAAATTTTTTGGTAATTGGAAAATGCCGCCGTGTCTATAATACGCTGGTCTATATGTTTCCCGTGCTACAGCAATGACGCTGCAGAACTCTTAGCACACAAGTTGTTGTGAAGGTTAATGTGAAACCCACCAACTTTTTCAACTCTTTCGAGAACTCTTGAGAGTAGTCAGTCTAGTCTAAAAATGCTTCGTCGAAGACACATTATCTGGTTGTTAAGAAGGTATAGATTAGATTGAGTAGTGAATACGCTTGTAAAGTACTTCAATCAAATGGGTGCATGTATGACCCCACCCAGCCACCCCCCACCCCATTTTTTTCAGGGATATTTGTAGCCCTTAAGTTATAATGAATTAGGCTTCTGTTAACTTATTTACTGTTGATAATCAATAGACCTTTTTTTCTCTCAGGTGAAGTGTACAGATTACTGGAATTTCCATTTTTGTATTCTTCGCAGTTTCATTTGGGATGTATTGCAAGGTAAACGTTCTTTACAAACGTGCTTTTTTTATTATTTGTGAATAATTGTTTTACTCTTCATACAAAATATTTTCAAACTCAAAAAAACAGTTTACTTCTATGAAACGTCAAATGTTTTGAAGATGAGAGCCTTCCTCAGCAATTTCAATCGACTGGGATATTCTCTTCACACAGTAGACATCCGTCGAGTTGTATTTCCTCTGTTCTTGCTGTGTTATTGATGCAGTTGTTACGGTATTTCTTCCTCGTTTAATGTGCGAAATCTTCCACCATTTTCTCCAGTTCTGTACCGCCAACACAGCTGTGCCACCGCACTGCTTCTTTGCATGGCCGTTTGCGTGACTCAATTTTCCGTGCTGTAATTGTTTAAGTCGTTTTTAGATCTGCACGCGCTGTCTTAGCTGTATTCACCTTGTCTGTCCATATCAAATACAGTAGAACCCAGTTTTACCCTTGCAATTATTGTAACTGGGGTGAAGAATGTCACTCGCATCGGAGTGATGGCTTTATAGAGGATTGTTATACGTTGGTCTTATCCCATAGATTTACTGCCATTGGAACGAAGAATGTCATTGGGACCGGTGTGTTCGTTACATACAGTTCATTATTTTGGGGGACTTCAACCTGTTTACATGAAAGTGGGGACCTTAGGAAGCTGAGATAGCCCGGTTAGGTAGGGTAACCCGCCTGTCCACATAATCTCTCATTTTAATTTGATCACGTTTACATGATAGGTGGGGTGACCATATGGGAGATTATATGGACAGACGGTTTCCTCACCTACCTGGGGTACCCCACCTCCATGTAAACAGGCCCTTTCTCCATTCCATTTAATGTAACTGAGTTTCAAGAAGGTCAATATCATGTCGAGGTGGGGTTCATTTTTTAAGGTACATTTTGCTATAACTGAAGGAAAACGATGTCAGTTGTTATACTGGTGGTGAGGGTAGTTGTTGTATCGGGGTATTTTCCGACGGAAGTAATTGTGTCTGGGTCGAACAATGTCATTCATTAAACCGGGGTGTTCACTTTATGGTGATCTTATCTCATGCAGTTTACTGTAACTAGAGCGAACAAATGTCGCTCGGATTACGGTACTCGTTATATAGGGGTTCGTTATACCTGGGTTTTTATGATACCGGGGTGTTCCCTTTACCGGGATGTTCTTTATATAGGGGTTCATTGTATCGGGATTTCCTTGTACTATGGTTCATATGCCAACACCAAACAAAGTCGTTGGTGAAAAGGGAAAAGCGCGCTGACTTCATTTTTCTTTTACCTTTTTCTAGTGGTATTTTTGGTGCAGCACTAGGCTTCTGTCGTGTTTTCCTGCTGAAAACAGAATTTTCTTCTTCAATGGGGATTATACATAGTCTTAATAAGGTAATCAAGTATTCGTTCATTTTCCTTAACATTCACACTTTGTGCTTTGTGCGAAATCCTGAAGGCTGATTGGCTGATTAAGGTTTTGCATTCGGCTTCCGCGTGATCTGAAGAATTGTTACTCATATTAACTATCATCATCATCATCATCATCATTATTATTATTAGTAGTAGTAGTAGTATTGTTATTATTATTATTATTATTATTATTATTATTATTATTATTATTATTATTATTATTATTGATGAATGACATTGATATAAAGCCACTACATCCTAAACACAAACTTCTTCTGTACAGCCGCTATGTCCTATCTAAATTGTCATGGCATTTCACTATAGCTAATATATCCAAAACCTGGATTACGGAATATCTCGACTCTGTAGTGAATGGCTATATTCGAAAATGGCTTGATATTCCGATATCTGGAACACTGAGCAATGTTTTCCTAGAACGAAATAAATTTGGTCTTAATATTTGTCCTCCCTCTATTAAATTTACTCAGTGCCAAACAGTTCTTCGAAATTCATTAAAAGAGTCACCAAATGATTCCTTAAAAGATCTCTGGAAATCGTCAAGCTGTCACACTAATATTCAGTATGATGTGTACAAATCCACTAAGGAAGTTCTTAAAGATTTCCGTTCTAATCAAGAGGATACACTGCAACACCACCTAACATCTCAAGGTTTCTTCTTCTCAAATGTTATCAAGTACTCATTAACATCTGTAAATTCTATTTGGTCAGAGGTCCAGTCTCATCTACCCAAGAACATTTGCAATTTTACCATCCGCTACATCAACAACTCCCTCCCTACAAGTAAGAATATGGCAAGATGGGGATTATCACAAAGTCCTCATTGCTCCTTTTGTCTTAATCCTAAATCACTCCTTCATGTTGTCGCTGGTTGTCAACAGTACCTTGATCGCTTTACCTGGAGACACGACTCGATCCTTAACTTCATTGCCAAGTCACTTCAACCTGTAATTAATGTTCACTCTTCACTCTATGCAGATGTTAATGGTTTTCTGAATCCCTCAATAATAACTGGTGATAATTATCGTCCAGATCTTCTTTTCTTAATCCAGTCCAAGTGCCTATATGTTCTAGAATTAACAGTTGGTTTCGATTCCAACCTTAACAACAATGCAGTGTGTAAGAAAGAAAAATATGTGAACTTGATCAACGAAATGAGTAGAAATTACGGATGTGTGATATTTGTAAATTTCTCCGCGAGTTCCCTTGGCGTTTTCTCCAAGTGAATGCTCCACGTTCTTAGACATGATGAATGACATTGGCATTGACAAAAAGCAGCAACGTTATATAATCAAGAAAGTGATAAATATAGCCATTAGAGCAACATAGTACATCTTTTGTTGTAGAAACAGGAAGTGGGATAGCCCAGACTTAATGCAATTTTGATGTCAAAAATTTTTTTTTTATTTTGTTTTGTTTTGTTTTTGTTGTTTGTTTGTTTTTTTATTATAATTATTATTTTTAATAATTCAATCTCAAGCAGCATTTGTAAATTGCCTATACGTAGCGAGATTTACAAATTGTACATTCAAAAACATATAAAGTTTCCATTATTATTATTTATTGTAGAAGTTGTAAGTGTTGTGTTATGTGTTCATCACATTGATTTGTCGTTACCTTGAGTATGAGAGGACAAACCAACGTAATTGCTGTCGTATTTTATGTTTCACAGATTCTCATATCTTTTCTGTCGCTGCTCATCTTTAATATATCTCTTAGCATCAGCATGGCTATTAGGTAAGCAAGTCATTCTTAACTTTCCTGCCTTTTGTTCTTTAAACCAAGTTACAGAACGTACAAAAGCTTTCCACTTGTATATGATATCATAGATCCTCCTTCGTACATCCTTTCCACTTCTGTTTGATAAACTGGTCGTTTATTAAGTAAATTTCCTTTCTTAGTAGACGGAAATGTTATTGTGATTCAGTCTCAATTTTTTAGCTTCTGTTTGTTCTGTTGATTACTTGAAAAAAGGATGTGCTGATACAGTCGATCAAGACTAGTTAGGTTGTACATTAAGGTCGCGGCTATGGGTTTGCTTTTTTATCTATTAATCCTGTTTTTTGGATTTGAATCAAGGGGTGTTGTTTAAACAATAGATTCATTGGAATGAGGTAACGCTCTTTGCAATTCTCTGCAATTATGTTTCGCTTTTGGTTTTTCTCCCCTAACAAAAAGTTGAAAACAAAACAAAAGAAGAGTGGGACTTGAACCTGACTCCGAGCTGTTGTGTTGCTAACAGTCTATTACCTTATATCCATGTATCTTTTATCTTTTTATTCATTTATTTATTTATTTATTTTCAGCTTGATCATGGCTCTCTGTTTTGGAGTACTCTATTCGTTTTCTGTTACCGTTCAAAAGGAAAGCGATCAGCGCGCTGTTCTTCCTGTTCACGATAGTTGACGTAGGTATTCTTTTTGTTTAGGCGTGGTCAAGTTGGGCGAACAATAGATTTTACTTGGATTTAAGTGGTTTCAAAGTTGTGAATTAAGGGACCATTGAATGTAGAAAACATTGTTATAACTGTATCTAGTGTAGGCAAAGTTAATATTTTTAGTATTTCACTGCATTATACCTTAGTTTTCTGTTGCAAAGTAATTCAAATGGCTAACCAGTTGGCTATTTGCAAGCGAGGCCGAGGATTTGAACTCGCGACCACCGAGAACAAATCCAGGGAGAGGTCAGGGCAGGACTTGAACTCGGGGATTCCGGATTACAAGTCCGCCCCCCTTA
Organism: Porites divaricata; assembly: GCA_038088405.1. Classification (NCBI taxonomy): domain Eukaryota; kingdom Metazoa; phylum Cnidaria; class Anthozoa; order Scleractinia; family Poritidae; genus Porites; species Porites divaricata. The sequence goes on from JBBMOI010000001.1 coordinate 42,650,537, forward strand.
AATGAGAGAATGTGAATGACTTGTTATCCACATTCCATGGGAGAAAAAAGCTCGCTCAAACGCATGTCTATTCAAGTCATTCCTTCCCGAATTTGACTGACTCTCGGTAAAAGGAAAGTAATTGGAAGCAGTTAGAAATGTAGCCTAGTGGTTCACCGACTCTTTCCTTTTGTGATGCTGAGACGCAAACTGAAATAACCGGAGAATTTCTCGATCGATTGGAATTTGAATTAAAATCGACTGGCGAGGAAAAGACAAATTAGTAAACGAAAAAGACCAGTTGACTAGAGATTCAAAGAGACTTCAGCATGCACTGAAAAATCCGAAGTTTGACATTTCAAAATTTAAGGAAAAAGGTGAAGATATCGAATTTTACGCTGGCCTTCCACACTGGGATGCACTTATGCTTCTTTACGATACGTTACATGACAAGGCCCAGAACTTAAATTATGGCTCCTATGCGAAGAAAAACACCAGTCCTGAGCGAAAGCTAGGAAGACCCAGATCAATGAGTTGAAGAGTTTATTTTGACTTTGATGAGACTTAGGTTAGGTTTATTTCAAAAGGATTTAGCACATAGATTCAATGTTTCAGAAACAACCGTTTCCACTGTGTTTAATACTTAGGTGCGGTTCATGAGCTGTTTCACCGTGTATTCTTCAGGTTTCTTTCGCGGTAGAATAGCCCCAGGCACATCCTCTTCCTTTAGCTTCACAGTTTCATGTTTCTTTCTTTCATCACCACCTTCCCTTTGGCTGTGGCTGTTGTTTTAACTCCGCTACATTTCACTTTGCTTTCCGCCATGTTTCGCGTCCCTCCAAACGATCCCATAAACGCGCGCGAGCTTAGTTTGGTCCCATGGCTATAACTCATTTCCGAAGTGGGCTATAGCAGGTGCACCTCTCCACAGTTGAACGTGGGTTGAAAGAAGGGGTTTGGCATGCACAGTTTCTCCTACTATGTGACCGTCGTGTCGCGCGCGCTAAATAAGCGCCACAAATGCAAATTCATCACAAGAAATTTGACAATAATTGCGCTTGATGAAAAAAAAACAGGAATGTTCTATTTAATTAAGGCGCGAGATGCAGACGAACAAACAAGTATACTCCCATCGTGGTTCGAGGGGTTTGGTGGCTGATGCGAATTAAGATGTTAACAGCTTAATTAAATTCACTTTACAAAAATAAAAACAAAAGATTTTTCAGCACGTAATGCATCCCGACACCTTCTATTCCCTATTTTTCAGCTGACTCAGCATTCATCGCCTCCTACAATTCTACATGCGAGTCCAGCATTGCTTCACAGAAATGTGTTGAGCGCTTTACTTCTCCTTCTGGCAGACAACTTGTTAGGCGTGCGCACACGGATTGTTATTCCAGTTTCCTTTATAACGTCAGCTGGCGTACAGGTGTCCACAATTCTCCTCTCCAGGATTGTTAGGTTCACTCTCATCCCAAGAAGAGACGCCACCCTCCAACGGAGAGCCATTCACCCACTGAAAGACGTTATCTTGATTGGGCGATTCCATTCCAAGCCAAGGCGGACCTTTGTCTTCTATCATATTCAAAAGGAATTCGTTCTCTTCGGCGGATCTGATAATTGGGAGGGTGGCATCCTATTTTTGGCATTCTTCTTTGCCTTCACTCATCGAAATTCCGTCATTGTCGACGTAAAAATAGTAAAAATATTCAAATTCTTTCCAACCCTCTGGACAACCTGAGAACGATTCAAAATTATTTTCCTTGTAAGTCTTAAGACTAACGCTAAGTTTCCAAAGCAACCACCCTCGTTATTTCTGTAATATGCAGCCCTGAAGAATCACCTTTTTCACTAACACGTTAGAAAAGTAGTAGTATTTTAATGTGGTAGGGAAGATATTTTCTGACATTGTACTGCAGCGCCTATACAACGGTTAGCTGAGCAAGTTTATCCTGAATCTCAGTCTGGTTACAGAAGTGTAGGTGAACAGATTGACATCTACATTGATGGACACGAGTTGATTGAAGAGAGTAGACTGCTTCAAATATCTTGGTGGTTATGTTACCAAAGACTGCAAGGTATATGTAGAGATCACTGCACGGATTCTGGCCGCGTCGTGCGCGATTCGAAGACTTCGGGAAATGCATGGTTTTCGACGACAGAGACCGACAGTAGAAACAAACCTTAAGGTTTCAGTACAATCAGTGCGTCATCCCTCTAACGATCTCTAACGATCTATGGTATGGCGAAACTTGCACCCTGTACCGTCACCACATTAAGCTCATCAGAGCCGTTCAGCAACGAAATTTGAGAATATTCTTTATTTCAGATGTGATCATTTCATCATTTTTTTTAAGTCTTTGTTATTGTTTCAGCAAAAATACCTGCTAAACTACTAAAATTACATTAGCAAAGCCAAAAACAATTTAAAAAATTAAACTAAGTAAAAAGTCATGAACATTAAATACAATATTTGCATTAAATTGCCACTTTATATTTAAAATAGAGCCTGTTGATAAAGCTATTCTTAAAACGCTGGGTATTAACCCTAGGCAGATGGCTGCAGGGAACCCTAAGGCGCGCAGAACTTTCTTTAGTTTTAGGGAGAGAAGGATACAAAGGTTGGCCGGGCATGTTGGAGATCTTACTGAATAGCGCACGATCTGCCTTTTCTAAGACATCATACATGTATATATTAATTTGATAAGATATATATTTACGCTTATAGCAGCGCTGTAGAAAATTCTGGACCGCTGTTAAATCAGGTGTCGAGGACGCGTATATAGGAAGACTGTAAGTTAGTTTCGTTAAAACTATTGATCTAAAAAAGTAGTCTATATCTGGTTGTTGGTATCCCTCCTTACGTAAACACCTTATTACATAAAGGCACTTATTGGCAAACAATGATGTGTTGGGTCTTGCTCATACCACAGATATCGAGATCATTCTTATCAGAAATAGACAGCGTTGATGGGCCATGCTGCTCGCATGCCAGATGAACAGTCAGTATAGGCACTTCTCTATAAGGAACTAGCGGAGGGTTCTAGAAGAGTTGATCGTCCTTTTCTAAAATTTAAGGACACTTTGTAAGGATATTTTGAAGCGCGGAGTAGTACTTCCCTCGAGGAGAAACATTGTAGCAGACCGCCCGCCTGGGGCGGCGGATGTTAATAACTGAGGTTTGCAATAAGATAAACAATGACAGACAGAAGGCCAACACAGAAAAGAGGGCGAAGCGCCTTGAACGGAGAGGAGTGAGGAAACCTTTAGCATCAGGTAAACCGCAAACCGCAGTTACGCGTTTGCAGTTTCGCGTTGCCGAGATTTCAAACTTTAGCAAGGCGTTCAGTTCAGTTCAGTTCATTTTTATTTAGCCAAAATACAATACAATACAAGATTTACACATAGGAATTGTAAGGTTGCAAGGGAGCACAGAAGAAACCAGAAGGCTTTATGAAGCCTGGGCTCCCCAGTCTAAAAGAAATAAGCAAAATAAAATGATATTTGCGAAGTGATACGTTAAAAATAGGAACCAAACAGAGACTGTATTAAGTTATGAAAATGAATTCAGTAACAAGATAGAAAAAAATTAACTCTGGATTGGAACAGAATACTTTCCTTTGTTAGTACGGCAGAAAGGAATATAAAATTGATTTGAACTACGCGTTCATTGTTTAGGGCCGCCATGTTGTTTTCATCAAGTCGAAGTGCATCAGATCAAAAATCCAACAAACACATCGCAAACGGATATAAAAAGCTAGCTCATACCTTTAAACGCGAGGCTGTACAATTTTTTGTGGCAAAAAACCTTGCCGTAAATCACTTACCGCTGGAAGCCCTTCCTGCGGTTCAAACGTGAACTGTAAAATGCAAACGTGACCGCAAGGCCGTGGTCACGTGACATTTTGCGGTTTGCCGTTTCCTATGAAAAAACCTGATGCTAAAGGTCCCTAATCAGTTGTTCTGAACGAACAAGTAGTGCTGTTACTCATCCTGTAACTTTGTTTTATACCCGTGGCGGGTTCAAGGCGTTGTTGTTTTGGGAGATTTTTCTTCTTAACTTGCAAAATGAGTGCTGAACGATTTCCCAGCTTTGGCTATCTCAATAAAAATGCTCGTAGTTTTAACTCTTTTCTTGCCGGATTTGAGAAATAAATAAAGACACTTATTAGACGTTGTAACAAATACAGCCCTTTGTTCATATGCGAGGTGATCGTGATAAAAAGCCAGCGATCTTTGAACGACCATTTGAAAAGGAACGTTTAAATAGAAAGTCTATCTCAGTGGTTGTACGATCGTTGATTGAAGACTTGTTTCCATTTAATTGTTATCATGGTTGTATTTTTATTGTTATTATTTTTATTTGATCCTGACAATCGCACTGGTCTTGAGGAAACAAGACTTTAAATACGAAAACTTGTATTCCACACCTTGATTTAAAGGATTTTGCTCGCCTTATCGGGAAACTTAAATGTGGTTCAGTTTATACTATCATAAAAATGTATGCTTGTAAAAATTATTTATGGTCTGAAGTTATCCATTCTTCTGAAACCTTCCCCTACGAACAATTTTAAATTTTGGTATAGCTCCTGTCGACGTTGATAAGCGGGGAACTAAAAGTTTAAAACTAACAACACCATTGTCAATCATTTTCCATGCATTTTATTGACAACCTTTAACTTGCACTATTTAATAGCCCTTTAAATTACCCAAAACCCATTTAAAACCTCTTAATGGAACAGAGAATCTTAAGTCCTGTCCAGTGCATATTTATTCTACTTTTCAACTTTAACAAAATTCGTTGGCTTGAGCCGGTCTTTTCCTTCGTATTCTTTACTCTGAAAAACAAGCAATAGCGTTGATAAGATTTAGATTTTCCACCGAACGTAATGATTTACACTGTGGTTAGGCATCCACAAAGTGATTCATTTTAGTGAATTGTAATTTGGAAAGGGTCTATTTTGAGTAGACGAAAAAGGGAATAAGTTACTGCGTCGCTTCGGACCTCCCCGTATATTTCATTGTCAGGAGTAACCTTGTAAAATGCTCTCCACGAGACAATGCTTTGATTCTTTAAATTTTTTTTATAATGTCACTGTAAATCTTGTTGTTTTATATTTCTGCTCTCTCGCAAATACCATTCCTCGGGCGCGTGGTCAAGTCTAAATATGGAAGTAACTTATGCAAAGTCTGCCTTACAAGGGTGGGGTAAAGCTAAAACTCACGCACACTCACGCACAAGAGCTTCGTGGGTAAGCAAATTTAAAATTATATTTTTTCAGCCGGATTTGAGAAATAAATAAAGACACCTATTAGACGTTGTAACAAATACAGCCCTTTGTTCATATGCGAGGTGATCGTGATAAAAGGTCCAGCGATCTTTGAAAGATCATATGAAAAGGAACGTTGAAATAGATAGTCCATCTCAGTGGTATATGACCAATTTTTCCCCCAGATTTTGTGTTTATAAGCGAGCGTCCACATTATTCACTGGCGTTGTTTTCAAGTTTCATATGCACGTGCAAATTTAGCAAAAAGATAGAATTTGCATCAAAAAGGACCCTCGGTTAAATCTCCGGAATATGCTAATAACCGGGTAAAGAAATTAGTGATATATTATAACATCGCAGCAACTCTTTGTAAGAGTTTCTGTGATGTAATAACCCGAGTAAGATAATTAAGTGTTGCATCCTACATGATGAGCCGTGGCGTTCACCGTTTCGGCCATCACTTCTATCTGTGACACAAGCCAATTATTAGCATATTCCGGATATTTCTTCCGAAAGTAATCGAGAGTTCTTTTTGATGCAAATTTACTGCTTTTTGCTAAATGTGCACGTGCATATGAAACTCGAAAACAATGCCAGTGAATAATGAGGGCGCTAGCTTGTAAACACAAATTCTGGGGGGAAAATTGGTCATATTTGAGGTCCTATTTGAAAGCCTTCCCTGTTTTCAATGTTCTTGAAACTTGCAGGGTATATTTGTTGACAACTGATCTCAAGATTATCAAATTTATAAGAAAATTTATCAGCGGTTTTTTGAAAAATGCGAAATTTGTAGGCGTGGACCAAATTACGTGCCAAAACTGTAACAAAAGCAGCTGAATGCAAGTTAATAAAATTCTTCTTACTCGCGATCGCCCAGAGCAATTCCCCTCTTTTTTTGTAGGAGGTTTTCAATGGAATCAAACTACTATGAGATGAAGCTGCGTTTCCAAAGCTTATCATTTTCTTAAAAAATTAGCTAATTGTTTGGATAGCATGCTATTTCGCTGTTTTTATGATGATTAAAACTTCGTTTCAAAATATTTCGAAAACGCTCTCATAGAATTTGTTCAAACTTTGCCATAATTGAGGCAATTATGGCAGTTACATACTCCCTTAAGCGATTTCTCAAAAAACCTCCTGGTACAGAGAAACACAAAGATAAATAAAAAACGTAATGGCGTCGTTACGTTGCCATGACGACTCCGATTGCGATAAAACCCAAATCATAAGAAATTTTCATCTTTATATAATACAGTTGTGGTAATCTTTTTTCCATACCTTTACTCATGGCGACGTAGTTAATGCTCAAACTTGGAGGTATAACCCCCAAAAAATCCAGTCGAGCCACCTTAAGTTCGGCACATGTGAAATTCCACGTTTGAACCGTGCCTTAGGGAAACCAATTGCGCTATCCGCTGGATAGTGATTTATCCAGTGGATAGCGTTATCCAGCTTTTAAAAAATTGGCACCAGTTGATATTTTGTCTACGTTCTTTATTTTGCTTATTTAATATTCAATCATGAATTTAAATTGTCCTTTTTAAGTCCCAGACAATGAGATCGCGTAATGGAAAGGATTTTATGAAACAGCAAATGTTGTGTCTTGTGGCGCGCCGTTTGTTTCAAAATTATTTGTACACGGAATGTTTAATCTGGTGTGACATATCCAATAAAATGTTCCTGTGATAGCATCAACCAACCATTGTTATTTTTCACCTTGATAGCATTTTACGGTTCGTGATGTAACATTTTCTACCTTGATATCATTTTACTGCCGTGATGGAACATATTCCACCTTGATATCTTTTTACTGCCGAGATGTAACATTTTCTACCTTGATATCATTTTACTACCGTCATGAAACATTCTCTACCTTGATATCATTTTACCACTGTGATGTGACATTTTCTGTCTTGATATCTTTTTACTGCCGTGATGAAACATTTTCTACCTTGATATCATTTTACTGCCGTGATGGAACATATTCCACCTTGATATCTTTTTACTGCCGAGATGTAACATTTTCTACCTTGATATCATTTTACTACCGTCATGAAACATTCTCTACCTTGATATCATTTTACCACTGTGATGTGACATTTTCTGTCTTGATATCTTTTTACTGCCGTGATGGAACATTTTCTACCTTGATATCATTTTACTACCGTCATGAAACATTCTCTACCTTGATATCATTTTACCACCGTGATGTGACATTTTCTGTCTTGATATCTTTTTACTTCCGTGATCAAACATTTTCTACCTTGATATCTTTTTATTGCCTGCGTCGCAGACGCTCTAAACCTTCTGTATAGAGCGTCTGCGATTTCGCGCACAATATCGTGTTCGAATCCCGCAGAGTCGCAAGGACATATGTATATCATTGATATCTTTTTACTGCCGATGATCAAACATTTTCTACCTTGATATCATTTTACTACCATGATAGAACATTTTCTACCTTGATATCATTGATATCTTTTTACTACCGAGATGGAACATTTTCTACCTTGATATCATTTTACCACCGTGATGTGACCTTTTCTGTCTTGATATCTTTTTACTGCCGTGATGGAACATTTTCTACCTTGATATCATTTTACCATCGTGATGTGACATTTTCTACCTTGATATCTTTTTACTGCCGTGATGGAACATTTTCTACCTTGATATCATTTTACTACCGTGATGGAACATTTTCTACCTTGTTATCTTTTTCTCCCGTGATGCAACATTTTCTACCTTGATAAGTTTTTACTGCCGTGATCAAACATTTTCTACCTTGATATCTTTTTATTGCCTGCGACGCAGACGCTCTAAACCTTCTGTATAGAGCGTCTGCGAATTAGTACACAATATCGTGTTCGAATCCCGCAGAGTCGCAAGCAGTCGCAAGGACATATGTCGGCGTTTTTGATTGGCTAGTTTCATGCGCGGTCTTTGATTAGTCCGATTTGAATTAAGTGTTGACAGGCCAAACAATCTTTTTACTGCCGCAAACATTTTCTACCTTGATATCAATTTTCCACCGTGATGTGACATTTTCTACGTTGATATCTTTTTACTGCCGTGATGCAACATTTTCTACCTTGATATCATTTTACTACCGTGATGTGACATTTTCTGTCTTGATATCTTTTTACTGCCGTGATGCAACATTCTCTACCTTGATATCATTTTACCACCGTGATGTGACATTTTCTGTCTTGATATCTTTTTACTGCCGTGATGGAACATTTTCTACCTTGATATCATTTTACTGCCGTGATGGAACATTTTCTACCTGGATATTATTTTACTACGGTAACGGTGATAGAACATTTTCTACCTTGATATCATTGATATCTTTTTACTGCCGTGATCAAGCATTTTCTACCTTGATATCTTTTTACTGCCGTGATGTAACATTTCCTCCCTTGATATCATTTTACTACCGTCATGAAACATTCTCTACCTTGATATCATTTTACCACCGTGATGTGACATTTTCTGTCTTGATATCTTTTTACTGCCGTGATCAAGGGCGTCGATAAAACCCGGAACGCGGAACATTTCGGAACATGCCGGAACATTCCGGAACATCCCGGAAAATCCCGGAACATGAAAAAATAACAATATTTTTCATGAAAAAATAAATAATAATAATAATAAAATAATTTTTGTAAAAATTAATAATAACGTAAAATAACAAAAAAAATAAAAATAAAAAATAAGGAAGAAATGGAGAAAAAGAAACTGGTACCATCTTCGAGTATGAGAAAACAATATTTTGTCACAATTAATTTGTTGGGCGAGTGAGGGTCCATGCAAATGACAGTAATGAGTGAAGGCCTGCTTCTAAATTCAAAATATATTAAAATGGGTCGCGAGAAGGAGGGTTTTCAAGGTTTCCTCACACAGCTACCTCTTGTAATTGTTTGCCATGCGGTTTAACGGTTACCCATTTACGGCTTTGCGACCGTAAGAAGAGCTTAGGGCCTCGTCGCTTTGGACTCGGGGAACTATTCACATTCGCCGTAAATAGTTGCAGTGACTGTGGTAACGCAGCGGTAGTTTCCCTCTGTTATCAGTTAGCCTGAATTTTAGCCGTCTCCCGAGTCGCAAGTGAAGTATTCGACTCGAGGAGATGTCTGAAATTCAAGCTAGATCACAGCCCCCTGTTTTCTTCCGCCAAGTTGAAGATGGCGATCGCCGCTATCAAAGTGAATTGGGTATCCTCTGACGACAAAACTGGTGAGAGCGAAGTTGGCGCTAATTCGAATGCTTTGCTTATGTGTTTGTTGCTTTGAATTTTGTGACGTTGCTAGATTTTAGTGAACAAGATTTCATTTTGGAAACAGTAATGCGAAGCTATTTTCGGCGACTAGATTTTCTTAAATTAAATCCTTATGTTGATTTGCGTCAGATAACAAAGTTGACTATTCATCACACATAATTACAAATAAAAACAATCTCGAGATCCGCGGAATAAAATTATGACCCAATAATGGAACTGCAACTTTTATGGGAGGGTCTGTTGTGATTCCCGTGATCATGGAGATCCACACAGACTTCCTACGCCCGTTTCAGACTCTAGACATGACACTGACACGACGGAACCAAATGCTCCGAGATTGATACATTTAGCAAGGTGGAACACAAAAACAAACAAACAAAGACGGACGGACGGCTCCTTTCCTTTCTATTCACCTTTGACTCGGACACGTAACAACGGATACTGTAATATTCAGTGAATTTAGCTAAAAAATATTGTTTACAAAAATTACAAGTCGCATAAGCAAACCTTCAAGTGTCTTCGATAAATTAGACTTGGGCAAGGCTTAGGCTCGAAATATAGGAGGGAACAGCGTTTTAGCACACAGAGTGGAAAAAAAATGCAGTGTCACATGGGATGCCCAAATTAAATCACAGCGGCGATCGCCATCCTCAACCAAGCGGGAAAAAAGAGGGAACTGTAAATAACTTGAATTTCAGCCGTCTCCACGAGTCGCAAACTCCTCTTGCCACTCGAGGAGACGTCTGAAATATCAGGCTGACTGTAAACAGTATAGGAACTACTACGAATGTGAGTATAACTGCGATGATCTTCTTTCATACAATGAATGTGAGTATTCGCTGAGTATTTTCCACTAAAATCCAAAGACAGAAGTCCCTAAGCTCTTCTTAAGTTCACAGAGCCTAGTCTGTAAGTAATTAATGTCAACCGCAAGACAAAGCAAAGCACCACAAGCAAATATCGGTTATATATAAGGAGACTATATGTTGGCTTGACAGAGTTACTTACCGACTTGGCTTAAAATGAAATACTGCACCGACATTTCAGACCATCGCAGAGCCGTAAATAGATAACCGCCAAATGATTAACTATTGGTAAACAATTACAAGAGGTAGTTGTGTGAGGGAAGCTTGAAAACCCCCCCTCCTCGCGACCCATTTTAATATATTCTGAATTTAGAAGCAAGCCTTCACTCATTAATGTCAATTGCATGGACCCTCACTCGCCCAACAAATTAATTGCGACAAAATATTGTTTTCTCATACTCGGAGATGATACCTGTTTCTTTTTGTTAATTATTCTTTTTATTTTTGTTTTGTTTTTTGTTTTTTTGTTATTTTACGTTATTATTAATTTTTACAAAAATTATTTTATTTTATTTTATTTTTTTCATGAAAATTATTGTTATTTTCTCATGTTCCGGGATGTTCCACTTGTTCCTGAATGTTCCGTGTTCCTGGTTTTATCCATCAAACATTTTCTACCTTGATATCTCTTTACTGCCGTGATCAAACATTTTCTACCTTGATATCTTCTTACTGCCGTGATGCAACGGGCAGCACTAAAACATGGAATCCGGAATCCGGAAAGGGAATCACGGAAACGGAAACAGAAACGGAATACGGAATCCGTGAAAGAAGGCTCCAAGCGATCGATTTCAAAAAAAAAATGTTAGCAATGACAATAAAATAAATAAACAGATAAAATAGGACATAAATGAATAAATTAGTTCAGTAGAGAAGACTGCTGTATCACTAGAGGAGTCGATTCCGGTGAAAAGACTCTTGATACCACTTCCGGCAATCAATGCAAATTCTCATGGGACTGCAAAGCGAGGAGAAAAACGGCAATGACAAAAACTAGTTCCTTAAGAAAAAGGTAACTTATAGGGAGACAGACTTCGCTTAAATCGACAGAGGCATTCTTTATATAACTGAAAGGCGTCGCCGTCAAGTTTTTCCTGAGTGTCTTTTCTGGGTTGTCTTGAACAGCGTTCAGCTTTATTTATCAATACAACTTACTCAAGAAAACCATGGCATTGTGGAGTCCAAAGAGAAGAGAGAATTGTGCATGCATTTGCTTGATTCCGCAACTGATTACATCAAAATAGTTCGCCATGGTTAATAATCCTCTCCAACAAAAATACGGACGTCAACGTAAACTCAATTACTGGTACACCAGTATTCCTTCAGTATTCAGCTTGGCCAAAAAGTTGAACTTATTGCTAAACACCGTAACTGTGGTCATGTCACGGGTTGGTCTGTGTTGAGCATTCATTGGGGACAATCACGTGGTGTGGTCTCAGGCCAACTACTACTATTCTTGACATTTAGCTACAAAGGCAATATTTGACTGTATTATCCAACCTTAGAATCGTGAATAAAAATTAATCGTAAAATTACTTTCATCGGCCTTGCAGTGCAATAACCCACACTACGGCAAACCTTATCAGGACACAATAACAAGAATATATTTAAGGGAACTGCTAAGAAAACTAAAACAAATTCTGTTTGGATTGCTCTAAATTATGCAATGTGAAATTCTCGTATTTTCTATCATTGATATTTGATTCCGTATTCCGTTTCCGTTTCCGTGATTCCGTTTCTCTAAACAAAAAATACAAGGTACCGGTGAACAGCCTAGTCACCTCCTGACAATAAAGGCAAACTAGTTCTGATCACGGTCGTATAAAAACAATATAAAAATGCTCAGCCAAGCAGAAAAGCTCTCGTAAATCACGGCAGTAAAAAGATATCAAGGTAGAAAATGTCAAATCACGGTAGTAAAATCATATTCATCACGACAGTAAAATGATATCAAAGAAGAAAATGTCTCATCACGGCAGTACGATGATATCAAGGTAGAAAATGTTGCATCACGGCAGTAAAATGATATCAAGGTAGAAAATGTTTGTTCACGGCAGTAAAATGATATCAAGGTAGAAAATGTTTGTTCACGGTAGTAAAATGATATCAAGGTAGAAAATGTTTGTTCACGGCAGTAAAATGATATCAAGGTAGAAAATGTTTGTTCACGGCAGTAAAATGATATCAAGGTAGAAAATGTTTGTTCACGGTAGTAAAATGATATCAAGGTAGAAAATGTCACACCACGGCAGTAAAAAGATATCAAGGTAGAAAATGTCACATCACGGCAGTAAAATGATATCAAGGTAGAAAATGTTACATCACGAACCGTAAAATTATATCAAGGTGAAAAATGACAATGGTTAGTTGATGCTATCACAGGAACAATTCATTGGATGTGTCATACCACATTAAACATTACGTTTACAAATAATTTTGAAACAAACGGCGCGCCATAGTTTCTTAAGTTTTTCTGACTATTTAATAATTAAGTCTAAGGACTTATTTATCACAAAAAAGTATCAAAAATACATTCCAAACAAGTTCAATAACTTAACTGTTTAGTACAAATGTTTGGTTACACAACTAAATTCAACGAAGTCTTCAGTCTTTAGACTACTGGGTATTTTCGTTTTCGGTTTGTTCTAAGTCGATCATTTCTTAACAAATTTTGTATTCGGCTTATACGTTGACTTACATCCTGATCAATTTTTTCATCCTTTTCATCATCGGAAAACGTTAGTTGAAAATTGTCTTTCTTTAGTTCCTTCTTCCTACGTACTAGCTGTTTTTCGGCTACTTCATCCTTCGATGCTGTGTTAATAGTCTCCTCTAATTCAAATGCGACTTTCTTAACAAGCTGGTTTTCTTTGTTTTCACTGTCTTTCACTGCTATTTTAGATGCATTTGTCTCCTTAACACTTTGGTTGTTCTGTGAAAGTATTGCCTCCTTAAGATTTTTTTCAGCGTGCGCAATACCTTCCTCGACAGTTTCTTGAGGTATTTGTAAAGTAGCTCCATTTTCGTTTGCCATTCCAATGTCCACATTCTTTGAAGTATCTCTGTTCTTGGTTTCGCATTCGTTGTTTAATATGTGTGCGGCCCTTGACTCAGCTTGTTCCCCCAAACTATTGTCTTTGGGCAATGACGTCGCTGGTGTGGACTTATTCTCTTGATCAGTAACGATTGTTGCACTTAGTGTTACACTGTTCTCAGAAACGTTCTTTCCAGTGGTATTGTCGAGTACTTCTTCTGCATCAACTTTCTGTTGTTTTTCCGGCTGGTGGCTTTGTTTCTCCTCAATCTGGGAAACGTTTTCAGTAACTTTTGTCACAGGCGTTGACGACTTTGTCATCTCTGTTAGTGTAGAGTCAATTTTTGTCATTTCCTTTTCTTCCACGACATGAATACGACCGCTCTCCTTAGCTTCCGCTTTGCTCGTTCTAAGACCTAATATCCACAAAAAAGGGAACGTGTATAGTTTTGTTGATTAGCGACCCAAAAAACTCCTCGCCAGTAAAAGAGCTTACCTTTGTTGATCCCCGATGAGCTATGGTCATTTCCATTCACAGGCTCTTGTTGTTTAACACACACCTGAAGTAATGAACATGATTGGCAATAAGTCACTTCAATTTGCACGGGCCTGTCTGCAGTAAGGGCAATATGAATTGATACAAAAACCAAGAGTCTTCCAGTTTACACTAACACAATAAGAAACTACGCCTGATATTTAAGAGAATAATATAATTGCTAGTAAAAAGTAATACAAAGAATTTCGCTCCCTATAAAATAAAAGCTTCCACTCATGTTTACCGATGTTTTGGCGACTTTGAATAACGCCGCGAGATAAAATTGTCTAAGTTAGAGTGAGCTAAACTGTACAAGTGCAAGAGAAGGAAAATAATACCGGATCTCTCTGAACTGCACTTGTAACTATATTTTCAGCCTTCTCATTTTCTGTCAACTTCGATCTGCATGAGGTTGTGGACTCTTTTGTCAAGCAAAGTGCACTGTGTTTGCAGGTGATCGGGGCGTTTCGTTTGGGTTTTACGACTCTCTATTGATTTTAGTAAATGTTCACTTGAAGACGAATCCGACCGCAAAATAAGGAGAATAAATGGATAGAAAGGCCTCTAATAGTACGAACGAACGAATGAATTAGACCATTCTCGAATCACAGGTACGTCTCCCATACTTAGACCTCTGTTGTTTAAAAATTGGATTGATATGTGAAATTCTCTGTAACATAATCGCACCATTTATAAGACCTTCTCTAAAAAAAAACCCAGGTCGTTTTGAAAGTCGATTTCAGAATATGACATATTTTCATACTTGACAGATTACTTTTAAACTCTGAGCGATTGCTTACCTCAGATATGGTGTCGTCCGTTTGACATGAAGTATCTGTGATTTCTTTACATTGAACAACTTGTACTTTTTCTGTCCTGGTTATCTCATGCTCCAGCTCATCGACCCTCTTCTTTAAAATGTTACATTCATTTTCCAAAGATTCTGCTCGCTTCGTTTGCATTTCACCATCTTGCTTAGACTTCAGAAGAGTTTCTTTTAGAGAGGAAGTCTACAAATTAAGAGCGTGTACAAAACACTTGTCATTGTTTGTTCTTTTATGTTTTGCACAGTATAGAATAGATGTTTTACGCTGTTTGCCACGGGCAGGAATATCGTTAGCGAGAGCAGTATTCGGATCGGCATAAGATTCTGGTAAACTCTCCACTTTCCCATCCCTCCTTGACAAGGCATCTGCCCTGGGTGATAGGGGAGGGGTATTTGAGCATTCCTCTGGTGCGAGGACTGTCACCACTCTGTGAATCATTTTAATGGCCAAAAATACGACAACTTAGGCAGTGTTAGCAACTTTTGTGCTCGATCGACTCCAAAACGACCAAGATATACATCAGGGATCCTTTGTTTCTTTATACTGAACGGAAAGGGGTTTTCTTTTACTTGATGGTAATGTCACATTGCTGAGGAGATTTCATGTAGACTATCCTATCCCCTGGGTATCCCATAATACTCCTTAAATCTAATAAATTCAATATGGCCGCCGTATCGGTAAAAAGGTCTATTTATTTACTTGACTAGATCTCACCTGCGGCTTCGTCGACGACAGATCTACAAGGTATGAGATTAATGCCACTGTATCATAAGTAATTTCAATACCTCCATTTCAAAAGTCTCTTTTAGTTTCTGGTTCATTTTTTTCTGTGACAGCTCCATTTCCTCCGCCTGAGTCAAGCGATTTCTTAGCTCATCTACCTCTTTCAGCAGTGATGCTATTCTAGTTTGCTGCCCCATGTTCTTCTCTGACCAGTTACTGTTAAGTTGTTCCAGAGAATTGTGTGCCTCTGACAATGAATCAAACTCATTTTGTAGATCTACAAGGTGATTTTCCAGAGTCTTTTTCTATCAGAAAGAAAGAAAGTAAAATAAAGGTTATTCATCTTGTTCGACACCGAAAACAGTAATGCATGATTTTATAGTTAACCTTCTTAAACGGGACATCCCTTCCGACAAATATAAAATAGTTGTAAACAATTGACCAGAACAGAGACACAATGTTAAGGAGATTTATTTACATGCAAATGTTCCAATATTAAGTGTAAGTTTTGAAGACTTACAGGGTTCAGACGATGTAGGATTTTGGAATCGAAGTAAAATCATGACTGATACTTGTATGAGGTCAGTACATGAGTAGGACGATTTCATATACCAAGTAAGCTCAGATCACTACCTACAAATATTTCACCTTTTCTAGTACTTTCTATCTAGAAAGGAAGCGATTTTGCTGCAGAGTTAACTATGGCATTCCGTTGCGGACAAAATTATACCGATAGTAAAAACATGTTGAAAACATAATACTTACGTCGAAAATTGTAAAATACATCGAATACAGTAACAAATATGAGTCGACATTTGCAAAATATATGTTCACGAACGAAAAAAAAACACGAGTCGAAATTTTGAAATTTGAGTCGAAAAAAAAAATTGAGTCGAGTTGAAAAAAAAATTACTCGAGTCGAGAAAGAGAGAATGCTGACCAGTTGCGTTGTCAATCGATGTCTTCACTTCACCGATACGAGGGGTATTATATACGAGGCTTCGATCCAAAGTTGTGGTTTGTTGGCTACCAAATATTGCAGATTTTTTCTTCTCCCTTGGTAGACTTATCGAGGACTTGGAAAGGCAGCTTAGTTCAGCTTCATATGAACCAAGCTTGGTTTCATATGACAGTTCAGAATTCTTATTTTGGCGCCGTGACGAGTACAAAAGGACACTTGCAACTCTGTCGTCAAGATACTGTGAGACTTACGGTTGTTTAGAAATAGGGAAGTTCATCCGTGTCTACTGTAGTGATTCCCTTGACCGCTTGATGTCGATGCCGCGAGCCAGTGTTTTGCTGTAATTCTTTTTAATGCTTGTCGGTCCTTGCGTGACAGGTTTTGGCTTTGTTATTTGTATCTCTGCCAGTTGTAACCTCTCGCGAGGGCTCCGATTTATCCTGGGGACGAGGTTGCGATTTATCTTGACGACAGAGTTGCAAGTGTCCTTTTG
>JBBMOI010000001.1:42672500-42732500 GCA_038088405.1 Porites divaricata
TTGCCGTGATTAGCACCCTCGGACCTCTGCGATACCGGTGCGGAGCTCTAAACAATTGAGCTAGCAAGCCAACTAGAAGCTGGTCATTAAATTGGTTCGTATTCATCATTTATATACAAACTCATTACTCTTCTTTACTTGCTATACTGAAGCACCTTTAATTTCCGATCACACTTCCCCCCAGTTTTGTCCAGTTCGTGCGTTCCCACAGCATAGGGATGGCGGCATGATCGCAGGCTACCTACCCCTCTCATAACTGAACGATTACTTCTTAGTTATCACTTGAGGCAAAATGAGAGGAAAGTTGGCGCGTATCTTACCTGTTTCTTTGTATCTACTTCTTGCTGTGTGTGTTGCTCAATTAAAGTGTTGCATTTGGATATTTCTTCTTCCTAAATACATAATGAAAAGACTGTTCTTAAGGAAACGTTTTAAACATACGATACAAATTGTTCTACACGTGAATTTTGCACCAAGGAGGTTAATAATGTTATAATTACCTTAATCAGTCAGTATTTGTCTGGTTGTTTTTTAAAGTAGGTAAAAACTGTTCAGTCGTAGATGTGTTGGTCAACAGCTGTGTTAACTTGCTCCCTCGTAGTATTAGCATTGGTATTAGTATTAGTATTAGTATTAGCATTAGCATTAGTATTAGTATTAGTATTAGTATTAGTATTAGTATTAGTATTAGTATTAGTATTAGTATTAGTATTAGTATTAGCATTAGCATTAGCGTTGGAATAGAAGGGGAAAGATTGTGGGAACCAAAATCCAGCCCCTTCTTCCAGGGTAAAAACTGCGTGAAAATGTTGTAGATGATTGCAACCATCGTCACTCTATACAGTTATTTATTTTCCTGTTTTAGCTTCTTCCAGTGAACAATCCCATCGTTGCTGGACCTTACTGAATACAGTTTGACAAAACATGAGTACGTGCTTAGTGAATGTATACCTTTCTTCGCTCCAGTTCATGCTTTTCAGTCATCAGACACTTGATTCGTTCTTCATTTTCTACGTCCAGCGTCTACTTTTACAGAATCAAAGAATAAAAGTAAAAAGAATCGTTGTAATAAAAGTAGAAAAAAAAAACAACAACATAGCTCCATCAACACCAACTTTGGGAATGATAAAGTTAAACAAACAAGCGACACTGATTTACGCTGCATAGGCAGTCAACTCTCCTTATAGCAGACACTGTACGGACCTCGAGCTAGTGTCCTCGAGTTAAAGAGAGTCCGTAATAGCAGTAGCTTACTTCAGTCAAACGTCTGTAAATTATTTTTGCCTGGGATTAAGCTGCTGTCCGTATTATCGGACATTCCGATAATATGGACAGTCTGCAAGGCGAGAGTTGACTGTATAGCGGCTTATTACAAAGTTCTTAAGCGAGAAGCAATGGCATGATTCTACTACTTCCGAGGCGGCGCTCAGTTCATTGTTCCGTCTTAGCTTTTATAAGCTCGATTATTAATTATACCAACATACCCTCTGGATCCTTAACTCTTCTATCACCTAAAAATATGGAATATATATGAATTTAATTAGTGAGCTTTCAAATCATTTTAAATAAACTCCTGTTGTGTTCTCACTGATTCTTTTGAGATGTACTGGAGTTACTATAGTGCTGACATGCATTTAAGTTTAGAGGTGCAAATATTTGTCACTCAAAGGAGTTACTGAGACGATCGGGCGTGAACCACTGTTAAATGTTATCAAGACAATTGGAGCTCAAGGACGTTTCTTGTATTTTTTAACAGTGCGTCCACATACCTTGAATGTTCCACAGAATACATTTCTAGTTTAGGTGGTGTTTCGGTCGTACTGGCTATCCAAACATTTTGATAGGTAAAAGATAAAAAATTGCAAGTTTTATGTCTTTGTTTTTGATGAAATGTGTATCATGTGCTTGTGACTATCGAAAATGAATCTTGTCCCCGGGTAATTCTTCATTTGGAAAATTTTCTTTTTTTTTTTACAGACGCTTTCGAAAGTTTTCCCTAAAGATTAAGATCTTTTTTGCAAAGGCCTCTTCAGAGTAGTTGTAATTAATTCACTCAATTTGCTGCGTGGCAAAATATGATTGGCAGTCTATACTGTATCTAAATTGGTCTCCTCCAACTGTCCAGGTTCTACCCTGAAATTTACCTCAAAGAAGTTGTTTCTGAACTTAACAAGGGTTGACCCATCAATAGTAACCACTGGTTCATCGTCATTGCACGATTTTTTCATGGACTTCTTTTCATTTTTGCAAGCTTGATGTATCTCAATGGTACCATTATCTTCTCCAAGACAAGGACATTCGTTCTGGGAGGTATCTCTCATGCCTTGACTAATTTTCTCTTCATTATTTTCTTCTTTGTTTGATACGAGGTTAGTAGTACCTCCGGTCTTACCGAGGTTGTTTTGACTAAAATCTACGTCATTATCTTCTCCAAGAGATATCTTATCCCCTTTGTTGTTAGAGTAAACCTCACTTTTATTTACCTGAAAGGAAACAAACCAAAAAATTTCCACAATGGGAGATGAGTAAAGAAAATTGAACCACTATATTTTTCGTATATCATTCACAGTCCTACAGAACTCTTTTTGATCTTGAATAAAGAATTCCCTTCGAAAAAAACCAAAGACTATAAGAAACTACAATCTTCGGTCGACTAGAGAGGGATATTCTTGGCGATGGCTCGGAACGTTTCTCTCACCGTTTTAAATAAAGTTTATTCAAACAGAGCACAAATCTTGAACAAAAAAAATTAAATGATATGCGGTTTTAAAGATGACAGTACAATGTGTATTATGTGTTTTTACCACTGTTTAAAAAATCGCTGACAAAGCCATCAAACTCATTTTTCTTTTCTTAGCTTTATCGTTGAGTAATTAATAACTAAGCTTACTTTTCTAAAAGGCACATCTCTTTCAATATCCTTTGCTTCCTCCTTTGGAAATTCCACGTTCGTCTCTTCTATTGCTGACAAATATTTTTTGAATGAAACAGTCACTTCTAATATCTTCTAATCTATGGTGGTTTTAAAAATCTTAAATTTGTTGTCAAGTTTTTTTTGCGTGGTCCAAAGACATAAAATGAGGGTTATAGCAAGGAATGACAGCAAAATACAAAAACAAACACTCCGAGAAAATATGTAGTCTACAAAGAATAGTCAAGTTTATCATAAATCAATTAAGCATGGATAAACTATCAAGAACTATTTAAACTCAGTTTCCCAAGGAAAAAAACATGAACTTACCGCATGAACTGTTTATTTTCATAGCTTTGATTTCTATAGAGCTGCCATCTTTTATAGCGTACTATCGAAATTAAACAAGAAAAAAAGAAAAGACTATGGAAGTTGCTTTACTCGTTATTCATTTCTTTCTTTCTCTTCAACCCCCAAGCTCCTCATTATTGGCCACCATTTGATGACGGTTAAAATTGAAGGCAAGGCTAATCTAACAGCTAGGGGTTGGTATTTACAAATTTATTTGCCCAATATCTCAACTAGACAAACTAGTCTTCATCAGAGGCTAGAAAAACTAAGTGATTTGATGACGGCTCCGTCAAATATTCGCCACTTCTGCATCATAATTGAAAGCTTTAGCTTTTGCTTTTACCTTACCTCAGCTTTTTCCAATCTGGCATTCATCCTATGATTTCCACAAACCAAGTTAAGGTGTATTTAATAAACAGGGCAGAAGGAATTCTCATAAAAAAGGAAAATTCCTAGTTTGATAATTTGTTACAAAATAACCAAAAAAGTCAGAATGCAACAGGCTTTTCCCGCGCTTTTTACGCGGTGCGCCATTTGTGTCTCGTGCGACCGCTTAGGACCCTGGGAAAGAGTATGACAACATGACAAAATGAAAACAAAATGGCGGAAGTGAAGCTGAAAAATCTTCTTCGCTTGTACAAGCTTAGAGATAAGTTTGATGCCGTAATTCTTGCCCTTCACGCTTGTCTTGTCGAGCGTGGATTCCGTTGCATAAATTCTGGAGAGGAGGTGAGTACACATCTTGCTGAATATGCTCTGCAAACGAATGAATTCCTGTAAATTAATAACCGTTAATACAAAAAACCTGCCACTTTGACTTTAAAATATTGTAAATGTAATCAAGTCCCTTTAAAAAAGCAAAGGCCCATGTAATACCTAATCGACAGACGCTTTATGCGTGTTCGGAGATATTAGCATGTTTTATGCTATCTTTAAATGCGAAGTTAATTAAAGTCATTGATTGACTGATTGTTTCTTTGAAAAAACTTCTTCTTTCCCCTTCGATATTTAAGTCTTGTGGCTATATTCACAGAGAAATCCTCAGCAGGAATGTGACTTTGGGGAAACTCTTCCTCCAGACTGGAATAGCCTTGATGATGTCTATGCACTCCAGTACCAAAGAGAGAACTTGCCCTCGGTGTTTATTTTTAAGGCACTCAGGCTGGGCGATAAAGTTATGGTGTATCTCATGGTATGCGTAAGCTACTACTGTGCTGTTCTATTTTATAATTCTCTTGCATGTTGCTTTTTTTTCTTTAAATTAATATTTAACTTCACTTGGTAACAATTATTGTAATCACACAGTTGGTTACAGTGGAACTCCTCCTTATGGCCACCCCATAACCACTTTTATGAATACAGTAGAACCCCGGTTACTCAAACTCTGAAGGGAAACGAAAAACAGTTCAAGTTAGCAGGAAATTCAAGATCGGGGTAAATTTCAGTGAAATTTTGATCAAGGAAAAGGAAATTTAGTTTGAGTTCGCGGGGAATTCCAGTTATCCGAGTTCGAGCTATTGATGTTCTACTGTACCTACATCTTGGCTAAATTAACAAGACTTTAAAAGTACACTTGACACTTTTATTCATTCAGGATAAACTGGTCAGCTTAAGTGGTTGCAGACTTGCCAAGTCTCACAACTTTTTCATGAATCTCGAAAACTCAAACTCCAAAAAAAGTTTGGAGCTGTAGGGTTGGTTTCCAAGTTACATGAAAATATCATAGGTATATAGCCAGCTCAATCCAAAGAAAACCTTTGGCAGTGGAGTTTGATTACATTCTTTTAGCCTACCACGACTTGCCACTGTCTCCAAATGCGCAGACTCACTGTTTCTCATGTTTCAAGATGATTTTACCAACAAAGCATAGAAATTACAAAACCTAAATTGTAAAATTGATTGTGATGTTTAAAAATCCCCACTGGGAGTCCTTCCTCTTGGAAATTTAGGACATCTCACTACTTTTTACCCATTTCTCACAAAGTTACATAGGGTTTACATAGGGTTTTTTTCAGTAGGGTTCTATTGTAGTCCTTAAAATCACTTTATATAATTATTAGGTAACACTTCAGATTTGTTCATGTACCTCACTGCATTGGTCAAATAAATACTTTTAGTACTTCATGGGTAGTTAAAAATCATAACTCAGTTCTTTAATATTGATAAGATAATTAACAGTGCATTAGTAACCCCTTATAGGAATGTTTGATAACAAATTCTTATTAATACATTTAGGAGGAAGATGAATCCAAAATGTATGATACAAATTTTGATGTTGATCACTACACTTGTGGATCAGTTGATTACAGCAATGTTAAAGGCACCCAGCAGATGGACAGGTTAGCTTGAAGATGAATTTTTATTTTTATAGTAAACATTAGATACTGAACAAAATAAAAAGACTGAAGAACAGCAGGGAGTAATGCTAGGTATGTGTAGGGTGTGGAGTTGATGGTATCATTTTTTGTGACTTATCAGCCCCAATTAATATAGGTGAACTAGTCTTTGCCTTGTTATTCACCTGTCTGTAGGTTATCATTTCACTGACAGTTCGCTGACAAACGTTTTGGTGAGCTTTTCCACAAATGGGATCGGTACATTGGTGGGTTGAAAAAGAAAGAAACTTTTCCCTGTCAGCAATTTGCTGTGATAATGATCAGCTGCTGTGTGTTTGACCATAGGCATCCACAAATCCTCTGTGTCGTTTTTGTTACGCCATAGTGTCTGTCCTGCATGTTTTGTTGTTAGCATGAATCACTCACCAAGTTCTACACTAAAGGCAAGGTTTTAGCCAGAAGGATGTCCAGCCTTCCTATGGATGCCCATTTTTGGAAGAAATACAAGGAAAATTCACTTAATCTCTTTAATATAATTTTTAATGGAAGGGAAAACATGCCTTCTGGATGGCCAGTTTTCAGTGTCTGGCTAAAAGCCTGACTAAAGGAAAACTTTTTTTTAGCAATAACTTACACTACCTTGTGCCCTGTTTGTTCTCCACTGAATATAGCATCTTCAGACAGCTTGATCAGTTAAAATCCAAGGTGTTCAAAGATATAGTGGACAAATCTAGCTCTAGATCACGTAGAACAAACTCTCAGGAGGGGGGACAGGAAACCAGAGGAGAAAATCAAAGGTAAAAGTAAACAATTCATGACTGGGACATTACTTCCTCTTTTCAGTTCAGCTGCTTTGAAACAACCTGTGATATTAAATATGTTGTTGTAACTGGTGTGTGCTACAGAACTGGGAACTATGTTCACTGTTCAGGCGATAATGAAATAATTTTACAGACAAAAGAGTTGATGTCTATAAGAGGCACGCAGGGTGGAAAAAAATCTGTGTTCCAGTTTGCTAATAGAGCGTAGCCCAAAATACTTTCACTAACATGATTACAGTCAATAAAACTATTATACACCTCCTCCCCAATAAAAAGTGCTATTTTAACCTATTACTTTGCCAATGTGAACTTGCATTACAGTCAACTCTGTCTAAAGGCTGATGTATAACGTAGAACGTATGATTTTTGCTTACGACTATCGTGTGTAACTACTAACATACGTCATGACTTATGATCCACACGTGCACAATTATTTTCTCTTACAACATCCATGTGTTGTACGAATGTCGTGGGTCTTATTTACACAATATGATCTGTCGTGAAGTCATGATGCATGCTAGTCGCACATGATAGTCATAAGCAAAAATCATACTGTCTAAATCAGCTTTAAGATAGACACATTTGGGACAGGCACTAAATGAGAGAGATGTCCATCTTATATAGAGTCAAATAAAAGGAGTGAAGAAAGGCAGGGACCTACTTTAGGTGTCCGTTTTACAGAGGTGTCCGTGTTATAGGGATGTCTGTTAAGAAAGAGTCGACTGCATTTTTTGTGCGTTTTGTCACCTTTGTCACTTTTTATTTTATTATCATACACGTGATCAATAAATTGACCTTCCAACCATCTTTTTTTAAATATTATTATAATTTATGTGCCAGCGGTATTTAGATCTTCAAGGTGGATAATGTATCATCACTGGTCTAAGGTTTAAATGTGGATGTGTTGTACTCTTAGTGACATTCCAAAGTAATATTCATTCTTTTATCTCCGGAGACTTAAGCTTAACGTAAATTAAATTAGCTGAAATTGTCTAATTCAACTAGGGAACAGTCAAGCAGGCTGAGAGATGATGATCCTTTGAGAATTCCTCCTCGAAGACCCCCTGACTTTCATGGCGAGTGGTAAGATTATTAAATAAATATATAGAGAATATTACACGGTGGCGCGAAGATATGAATTTTATTTTTGAGTGGCAAAACAATATTTTACGAACAAGCGCAGACATCGATAAAATAATAGAGGGAAATGACCGAAATTACGTCATCGATAAACTCACATGTGAGATTATGGAAAATAAACCACTCGGGTCCCAGATGTAGTTTTTATGAATTTTACGAGTGGTATATTTTCCAGTAAAACACTCGTGTCTATATAATAAATATTAACTATACAAGAAAGTGTTTGTCATGTTCATTAAATTTTACGGATCATTAGTAGAGTTTTAGTTGAAAAATTAATATGCTTGTCCACTATAAAGCTTGACAAGCAAGATCCTACCTCTTAAAACTTTGATTATTTGATAACATTGCACCGATGTGCATACAGCCACATTTAGCATGTGCAGATTTAGAGCACTCCCCCTTCCCTGAATTTTGAAAAAATGTTCAGTAAGATCCTTTTTAAGTCTATTTTCTAGAGCTGTAATTTCTTGACACAGGTGATGTTATCAGAGTTCTTTAGACAATAAATAAATAGTAGTATATAGCTGGCAAGTGCACTTTTCAGGGGTAGGGTGCAGTTACTTTAAACTAATAAAAGGATAAAGGATGGTGTTATTATTTTTTTATCAGTAATACAATAATCTGGAATTGAATTTGAGTGATACTGGTCTCCTTAGGGCACCCCCGGTTGGACCATTTGGATATGGAGATGGTGACAGGTTCCCTGGCCACCCTGGGTAAGTTTACTTTTGCTGCCTTTGGCAGATTATTTGCACCTTTCTCATAGTTAACATAGTATGTACATTTTTTAAAATTATCTCTTTTATTTAGTACCAGTGGTGGGATGTTAATGGATCCTTTTCGTGCAGGAGGCATGGGGTCCACTGGATTTGGACCTCCACCCCGCCCTGGACAGTTACCAAGGTTAATTATTGATCTTTAGTCTATAACATAATTCATAATATCGACTTCCAAAATGATGCTGCACTTCTATAACATGTAAGTTAACATTGATGTACATGTACTCAAGACCTGTTGGATTTCATTTGCTAGTAATGTTGCTATTGAATAGCCAAAAATGCTATTTTCAAAATGGTAGCAGTGTTTTACAGTTACAGATAATAATGACTATATAATAATAATAATAATTCCATCACTGTACCCAGGACTTTTGTTCAGGATTAAAGAGTTGGTTTGGGAAGAAAAACATGTGCAAGTTGCCTGGAATCTGATGGGGAATGCACTGGCCTGTGCAGTTTTAAAGTTTCTTCATCTAGCCTGTAACTTAGCATGTTTTAACCCAAAATATTATACATTGATTGTCACAGGGGCGCTGTTCCACCCGGGGCGAGGTTTGACCCATTTGGTCCGGTACCTCCTGGAGGGTCTCGTGCAGATTCCAGATCAGGCAGATTTGCTGGGTATGTGGTTGTCCTTTTTCTTATAAAAACTTGGTTTATTGTCTGCGAACTGTGGCATTTGTGTTTGTGTGTATGGGATCAGGGTTTTAGCCAACTTAATTGTTTTTCCTCCGTGGTTCATAATTAAGTCCTTAGTTAAATCATGCCACCATAATTATTATGACATGTAATAACATTCAGTGTGTAAAGAAAGTTGTGTCTGATAGCCTGTGGCTAGTCTGTTTTGTGACTGGGCAAGTGAAATTTTTTGGGAAAATATAAATTTCAGACATAATGTAAGACAAAAATTTAAATTCCTAATAAATTTTGTGGATCACAAGCTGTTTCTCAAGCTGATCTGATGAAGTGAAATTATTACACTAAATTATTACATTGACCTAATAAAGCAAGTACAGCCTGTAATTTGTTAACTAATGGTGTAATAATTAATTGATGCAGTCAACTCTTACCTGGCGGACACCCCGCAATAACGGATACCCCTATAATATGGACAGCAGCTAAATCCCCAGCAAAAAGAAACTAGACTCTTGTTAGTGAGGACACTAAGTCAAGCTCCCTACAGTGTCTGCTATAAAGGGCATTGACTGTATTAATAAATTAATTATTAATTATTTTCATCATCAAAAATTTTTTCAGGCTCATGAAAATGACTTTCAGAGTAGTACATTCTTCAATGCCACAGTTTGCCCAAAGGGAAAGCTGTAAAACTGACCTTCTTTGCACTCTGTAATTATAATGTGCATAATCATCGTAATATAAGTTGTTTTATTATTCATTCAAAATATTTTCCCAATTCTGATTGGCTGAAAGCACACGCATAATTCACCATAACCAGCTACTGGTGACCAAATTTGGAAGAATTTTGCAGTTAATGAACCGATGAGGTCAAAAGTGCAGCTTTCTTGCAGGTTAATGCACCATTAACCAAGAAGACCTGGGGATGAGGTTGAGTTGTTTTGGTTGTGAAAATAAAAATGGCGGACATTATACTTGTTTCAAGAGTAAGAACTAGGCAAAATAATGGCTAAAAATGTGGCAAGAACAGCAAGAAGACAACTCGACGGGTGACATCTGCTATTTGGAAAATATTTGCGGAGCTGAACAACCCTAAACGTGCACTATCGAAGATGAACTTACCATCAATGGATCGATGGAGGTAAGCATGTTTTAGCCATGTTTTTAATCTAGGAATTGTTTTGAATGAATAAAACAATAATTATTATTGAAGTCGGCTTTCGTATCAAATGAAGAGTTATGGAAATCTCGGAGGGTGTTATCCGCCTCGGCCCACGGCCTCGATGGATAACACCCGCCTCGATCTCCATAATTCTTCATAAGATACTCAGCCTCATTCATTAATAGTTGTTATTATGTTTCAGACCAGATCCAGATCACTTGCCTCCACCTGGATATGATGATATGTTCATGTAAATTTAAGTAATTGCTGGCTGCATCTGCTTGTGTTTTATATGAATTTTGTTGGTAAAATAACACAATTCAAACAAGTATTAATTAAAACCCAAAACAAAGTTAAAGTAAAGGTAGACTGACTTTGTCTCTCAAATTTCTGTTTTGAAAGTTTGGCAGGACACAAAGGCATTGTATTGCAACACTCTTCTCACAAATTAATATCTTTTCCCTTTTTTCCATAAGTGCAAAACAGGTTTGCTTCATGTGGTTTTTGGCTGTAAGTTTTACAAATGCATGAAACAGTAATAAAAAAAATAATAACTTTGTCATCTTTGCGTAAAATCACAGTCTATTTCTGCAAATAATTTATTATTAATAGTTAAGGTGGCTCGACTGGATTTTTTAGGGGGGATACCTCCCAAGTTTGAGCATTAATAACGTCACCATGAGTAAAGATATGGAAAAAAGATTACCACAACTGTATTATATAAAGATGAAAATTTCTTATGCTCTGTGTTTTATTGCAATCGGAGTCGCCATGGCAACGTAACGACGCCATTATGTTTTTTATTTGTATTTGTGTTTCTCTGTACCAGGAGGTTATTTTAGAAAATCGCTTAAGGGAGTATGTACCTGCCATAATTGCCTCAATCATGGCAAAGTTTGAACAAATTCTATGAGAGCGTTTTTGAAATATTTTGAAACGAAGTTTTAAGCATCATAAAAACAGTGAAATAGCATGCTATCCACACAATTAGCTAATTTTTTTAGAAAATAATAAGCTTTGGAAATGCGGCTTCATCTCATAGTTGTTTGATTCCATTGAAAACCTCCTACAAAAAAAGAGGGGAATTGCTCTGGGCGATCGTGAGTAAGAAGAGTTTTATTAACTTGCATTCAGCTGCTTTTGTTACAGTTTTTGCACGTAATTTGGTCCATACCTACAAATTTAGCATTTTTCAAAAAACTGCTCAATAAATTTTTTTATAAATTTGAAAATCCGCAGATCAATTGTCAGTAAATATACCCTGCAAGTTTCAAGAACATTGAAGAAGGCTTTTAAATAGGGCCTCAAATATAACCAATTTTTCCCCCAGATTTTGTGTTTACAAGTGAGCGTCCACATTATTCACTGGCATTGTTTTCAAGTTTCATATACACGTGCAAATTTAGCAAAAAGATAGAATTTGCATCCAAAAGGACCCTCGGTTAAATCTCCGGAATACGCTAATAACCGGGTAAAGAAATTAGTGATATATTATAACATCACAGCAACTCTTTGTAAGAGTTTCTATGATGTTATAACCCGAGTAAGATAAGTAAGTGTTGCATCCTACAAGGTGAGCCGTGCCGTTCACAGTCTCAGCCCTCACTGTTATCTGTGACACAAGCCAATTATTAGCATATTCGGGATATTTCTTCCGAAAGTAATCGAGAGTTCTTTTTCATGCAAATTTACTACTTTTTGCTAAATGTGCACGTGCATATGAAACTTGAAAACAATGCCAGTGAATAATGAGGATGCTCGCTTGTAAACACAAAATCTGGAGGAAAAATTGGTCATATTTGAGGTCCTATTTGAAAGCCTTCCCTGTTTTCAATGTTCTTGAAACTTGCAGGGTATATTTATTGACAATTGATCTTGGGATTATCAAATTTATAAAAAATTTATCGAGCATTTTTTTGAAAAATGCGAAATTTGTAGGCGTGGACCAAATTACGTGCAAAAGCTGTAACAAAAGCAGCTGAATGCAAGTTAATAAAATTCTTCTTACTCGCGATCGCCCAGAGCAATTCCCCTCATTTTTTGTAGGAAGTTTTCAATGGAATCAAACAACTATGAGATGAAGCCGCATTTCCAAAGCTTATCATTTTCTCAAAAAAATAGCTAATTGTGTGGATAGCATGCTATTTCGCTGTTTTTATGATACTTAAAACTTCGTTTCAAATATTTCGAAAACGCTCTCATAGAATTTGTTCAAACTTTGCAATGACTGAGGCAATTATGGCAGGTACATACTCCCTTAAGCGATTTATCAAAAAAACTCCTGGTACAGAGAAACACAAAGATACACAAAAAACGTAATGGCGTCGTTACGTTGCCATGGCGACTCCGATTGCGATAAAACCCAGATCATAAGAAATTTTCATCTTTATATAATACAGTTGTGGTAACCTTTTTTCCCTATCTTTACTCATGGCGACGTGGTCAATGCTCAAACTTGGGAGGTATCCCCCCAAAAAAAATCCAGTCGAGCCACCTTAAAAGTTTGAAAAGTAAAGGAGACAGTGGGAACAGGGGGATGTTTAATGTGAACTCTGCCCTTGCCTTGTTCGTTATAACCTCAATTAAATTGAACTTATTTTCCCTGCTCATTTTCACCCATTGGTATAATTTTATTAGGCTACCACTGTAAAGTATTCTACACAAATCATGCATTTCGATTGTTTGACGTGCTGTACATTCTACATCTTAAGCTCTATATCGAGTCTTTTGTGTGAAAGAATTCATTCCGAAAATTGAGCATAGGAATGTATATTGTACATCTTGAGATCTATAGAGTCTTGAGTGCGAGAATTATTCAGAAAATTGAGCATAGGAACAAAACTAATAGGCCTTTTGCATCAGTTGATCACGTGATCGGCTTTTAGTAAACACGGACGAGACAGTTTGCTTTTGAAAAATTTTGTTAGCACGAGCTGAATGAGCATGTTAAAATTAGGCCCTGTAAATTTTCAGCTGTATATCTCAAAAGTAGCAATTGCAACGGCCGCTAACAATTAGAAGGATTTGTACAAAAAAAAAAACAACTCTTGCCACTCAGTCCCGTTTGAATACTTTCCATACAACTCCTTGTAAATTCTGAAATTTTTAAACTGTCGATAAATCTTTTCGTTATGTATTTAAGGGCTCAAAGTGCCTGTTAAGAATCAAAAGGGGATTTGAGCCCTGTAATGCTTAAGGATTTCATGACGGTTTGAAAATTTAGAAAAAAATTTACAAGGACTTGTATGGAAAACCATTCAAGCGTGACTGGGTGGCAAAAGTTTTCTCATGCAAATCCTTCTAATTTTCGGCACCGTTGCAATCTGTCCTTTTGAGATATATGGCTGAAAATGTACACATTACCTAATTCTAGTATGCTCTTTCAGCTCGTGCTAACACAGTTTTTCAAAACCGAACTATTTTCGTGTTTACCAAAAGCTGATCACCTGATCAACTAATGCTTGAGGCCTTATTGGTCACACATGTCACATGTCATTGAAAAAAATCCAGTTTTTGAAACAAAAAGAAAATTATTGATGTAAAGTATAAGGAATTTGTCCTATTATTTTTCCAGTAAAATAATTAAGCAGGATTTTCATAACAAAACCAGATGTCAGGCTCTCTCTCTTCGTGTTGGTTAAATAGTTAATCGAGTCCTTTAGTTTTGCTGATTGTCAATCATCTGCTGAAAGTTAACTCACAAACGCTTTTAAAAATTGGAATAATAATGATAAATTATTGTATTCTTAAAACATAAGAATGAATAACTCCAGGTCATAGTTGACAAGTCTTTATTGTCCCTAACTTTTGTGCACTTTAACAAAAGGAATAAATTTAATATGCTACCTTTTAATAGAAAAATACAAACTACAAATTAAGCAATAATTTATCTGTGATGGTGGTTGCCATAGAAAATTACACTAACCTTTGTTAAAGCAGATGTGCAATGTTAGCCCTGCTTGAATATGCACGAGTAAACTATGTGTATGCAATGTATGAAAGAACTAATGCCTGTAGAGACAGAAACTCTGCAGAGTTGAGAACTTATTGTTCAGAGAAAACAAGCACTGCAACAACCTACAATAATTTGCTTAAGAACTATGGTATCTCCAATGTAGGAAAAATTGCATCACTGCTTCCAGTTGCATTGACAGTTTAGAATATCTTACATTTTTTTGTTCTTTAAGGCCTTTGTAGATTATTGATGACTAGAAATGGCTTTAACATTATTAGGCATTAGTTTGGACCAGAAAGACTCGAAGGCCTGTCTACCCCTTAAATTTACATACTACGATAGAGTAATGTATAATAATTTTGGGCCCGAATGTTTCAAGACAACTAAAATCTGCTTTGACTCTTTGGTCTACCAACCTAGACACTAAGTTGCAAGATTGCAGAAGAACACCTCATACTTATTGACATTTCATTAACTAACAAACCAGAAGAATAACAAAATAACCGCTTTGTTCTGCAATCCTGCAACTCATAGTTAAGACTCTTGAAAATCACACTAGTCTTACTATATAACCTCTGACAAACAGATGAGCAGCAGATAAGTAGTGTTTTATAGGTATCAATAATAGTAACTTTTCCAGGCTTGTACCTCTTTCCTTTGTTAAGGACATCTGCTCATATTGAATAATATAACAGTAGATAGACCTTGATACCATAAAATTTCACTGGCAGCCCACATTTAAACTTCCTAGGACATGTACTTTTAAATATCTATTCACTTTGCAATAATCACCCCTTGTGATTCACTGGTAACATTTCACCTTCCGGATACATGAAGGAAATACTTTATTATCATACTCTTCACATCATTATTGAGTAACTTATATTATGATGGTCCTACTAAAATTTGAATTCACTAGTTTGTTTGATGAACTAGCTGATCTTAATGCTGAGTTCAGTACTGCACATTTTGCTTTTCTAAAGTACTATATCAACTAGAAAAACTGACATGAAATATAAGGAAAGAATAGAAATATTTACTGCTTACTTTTATATGCAAAAATCAAACAAACCATTCAAGACTTGCATATGCACAAAAAAGTCATTCATCTCTTACAAAAAATCTTGTGAACCAAATAAACTATCACATGCATTATAAGGTATTCATACTTTAAATTTTTGTGCCAGCACAAAGCAACATAAAAATCCTTTAAGTAATATTAATTTAATCATAAAGTCATGTACATTGTACCGTAATCACAAGGTAGATGGAGACAAAAGCATACAAGTGCTCTGCATTTTTCATTTAATACAATAAGCTGCTTAAAAATAAGTCTTTTTTTCACAGAAAAGGGAAATAATTATTATTTGAGTTAAGTTAAATTTAATAAAATTAAGGTTAAAATTTAATAGGACACAAGGTTACTGGAGGTAGACTCACTTCAAGGTAAAAAAAAAAACAAACTAGGTAATGCTGCTCTAACATTATAGAAAGTAGGATGGTCTCTTTAAAATAATCAGACAGTCCTCACTGTTCAACTTTGCAGATGTCTTGTTAGCCATTTACATTACACAGGATATTAACTTTTCATAAATTTTGCTGAGGAACACAGAACCATTATTAGGCAAAAAAGTAAATAGCATTACCCATTTTTGAAGGGCATTATCAATAAAGTGTGTAGATATCCAATTTGTAACATAATAATTATTGTAAGATTATTTCAGTTAAACTGAAGATTATTTTTGGTACATGTGTTAAAGCTTACTCTCTTCACTTGAGACATGAAATATAGTGTATCTTATTTATTTAGCCAAGTAAGGAGAAAACAATTCCAATTTAGGATTTTAAAAAATGTAGAAAGATGCTGATTTTAAAATGAGAAACAATAAATTTTCCCAGCAAAGAAAGTTAAATGTTGTTTACATCAACAGCTACATGACGTTCAATTTTATTGAAACAAAGGTTACAGCCACACTTTTGTTAACAGCTGCCTAGAAGATTACGACTAAAATAAGAGACCTTGGGATTTATTTTAAATCTTACAATGTACAGACTGCAAATTTACTCTTAAAACAGAACCACTACCCTATTGAAAGATTTTTAGGCTACATGAATTTAATAGTACTATTAACAATTTTCAGAGACATCATTGTAAAAATTAATCAAGTGGAAAATAACCTCCACTGATAAATCAAGTTGGCCTGTTATCTCTCCTCGAAGATCAAAAGTGAGATTTTTCCTGTATGAAACTTTCTCAGTTCCACAATCAAGCTCCTATAATGCTAAACTTAATCAGCTGTCTTGTGTCCCTTTAACAAGCATTTTCAGTAACTACAGTTGACTGGCACCTTTCCTTCTTTCTACTGAATACAACAGTTTGCACCCCCTTTTTCCCTCAGTAATTTTGAAGGCTTGTATTGCTCTAAGTACATCAGCTGCTTGGCATTAATTGCTCCTCTTCTCTTTCTGGAAACAAAAAAAGGGTAGAAAGATTCAAAATAAGTAATCAAAGTGATTTTAACCTTTTACAAACAGTTTACAAAGCTCTTGTTAAAAGGCAAATCAATTCTTAAATGTGATTTACCAGTTCCGAGTTTTGTTTACATATGTACTATTTGTCACAACATTGATCTGACCCATGTTGTGGTGTCTTCAACAAAGACGCATCAAATAAGGTGGTACACAAAGCCAAGGTGCATATGCACATTGTTCATTTTTCCTGAATTGAAAATCAATGCATGCCTCACTTTCTAATAAACTCCACAGCATCCTCATATTTCATTCCACTTTCAATTAGAGCCAGTGCCACAAGAACGGGTGCTCTGTAATAAAAAAGTTTAGTACCATTAGAGCACCAATAATGGAGTGTCTAAGGCACATGTTGATCTTGCAACAGTAAACATTCCTGCTTATATTACACGTGTACATTTTCTGCAACAGTGACCTTAGAGCAAAATGTTTACAAAAACCAGAAAAGGAGAGTGAAGTGAATAAACATAATTACAAAGTTATGACACACACCAGTCAAAGAGGCTCACAAAGCTGTACCATGAAGTACCTAGGAGTGTAATGATTGCTACTTGGCCCTCGATGGCATGCTACAAGTCATGTAGTCCATTGCAGGGCTATGGTCTCCACAGTACTTTGCTGGTACCCACTTAAAGACCTGGCCTCAGTTGTTCAAAAGGTGGATAGCGCTATCCCAGTGCTCAAAATAAAAATTCTGGCCTGTTGCTGGTCATGTTGAATATCCAAAGGAATTTTAGCACTATCACATCTCTCTACGGACTGGTCAAAACATTAAATATAATATGATAGTACCATGAAGCTACTAGCCTGAGTAGCAAAAACACAATGTAAAAAAAATACGCTTGTCCTCTTGAAACATAATAGTGTGAAGAGGTTTTTTTTAATTATTATTTTCTGGTCTCATATTTAGGTATGTGTCCAATCAAAATGACTGGCAAACTTTCCAAATGGTCATCTTGGCCAGACAATGACTGTGCATTGACCGGCCATTATTTTGAGCCCTAGTATCTACTGGATAAATCTCTATCCATTGCCTTAACTAATACTTTTCCACTGGATAGTGATTTATCTGGTACATTGCGCTATTCAGCATTGAGCAACCGTCATTGGGTGAAAAGAGACAATACGACGACAAGGCTTGAAATCAGCATCTCAGATGCTTTAGGTCCAGAGTTCAAGGTCCATGATGTAAAACACATTAATTACTACACCTCGTGAGCTTAGAGGAAAGATGACCAACCTTCCTAATCCTGCCACACAATGTACAGCAATGCACGACCCTGGCTTCTCTTTAAACTTCTTCTTTAGCAGCTGCAGCCAACCTTCAACTACTTCTTTTGGCGGTGCAGCACCATCGTCAAAGGCCCAGTCCTAAAGGAAAACATCAAAAGAATGGGTAAATTCATTGTGATGACATTTTGGTTACTTTGTTACTTTGTCACTTTATTTGATTTACCACAAAATATAAATAACGATAAAACAAGACAGTTACACAAAAGCAAATGAAAGTGGCGAGGAAGCCCAAAAAGAAACCATGAGGCTTATAGACATTGGGCTCCCTCAGAGTAAAATTAAATTAACTGTAACAGTAAGGCCAGGATCGAAAGTAAAATACAATGAAGGTAAGTATAAATTAACTAATTACAAAGACAGAGTTGACAAAATATAAAGTATGGTACATGTAGCAATAAGTATAAAAATAATATCAGACATGTGAAGAAAGGTAATTATTTACTACAAGATTTATAACTAATAATTCATATAAAATTTTTTCTTCAATGTCGTTTTGAATAAGTGGAGAGAAATAGATTCTTTAATATCATCTTCTAAAGAGTTATAATAAGTAGGTCCTTGGAAACTGACAGAAAATTTATGAAGGTTTGTTCTACAAAAAGGAACATATAGCATATAGCATATATTTACATGTGTGAATTTACTTATCAAAGCCATTTTGATGAATGTGTTGTTCCAAAAATATAAGATACCCATACATCCCCCAAGGACGGTTTTTCATTTGTCCCTCTCCTCCCATCGGAAAATCCTACTACTTTAGGTTCATACTTTTCATTAAAAATTTTGGCCTCTCAGACCCCCTTCCCCTCCAAAACTGGATTGACCATCCAAGTAATAGGTATGGATATTTTCTGGAACCACGGAATACAAATATTATTTAATTCAAAAGTTTAAAAAACTAGTTAATCTGAATGACCTACGTAATTTTTGACTCATTGGAGGAAACATGATCCATGAAAAACAGCAGAAACAACACAATGCTAGGGGTTAAAATCCCTTGTGAGCAATATATCTTGGAACAATTTCAAGTTTACTTTTGAAAGCCAATGGACCAATGAACACCATTCCTTGTTTCAAAAGTGTCATATTCATTTCAGTCATCCCCAAATCCCAAAGTGTCAGGTTCTCCCATTAATAAAATGCTTTGGGAATTCATGATTTTCAACATGTATTACTACTTGTAACTGTTTTCAACGGTAAAACTATTTTAAAAACAGGAAGTTTGAGGTTATATACGTGACACAAAGCTACTGCATTAAGGAAATTCGTCTGCCTTTAAAAAAGGTCAAAAAACCTTTAACACTGAAAGTCGTCAACAACTTCCTCCTCAAATAATCACCACTCAACAACCTTGTAATCAATAAGGCAGTGGAGGGAAGCCAGACTATTTTGGTTTGGAGGTTCAAAGACAATATGATCTACAAAAAAGACTAACTGAGAGAATTTACTTAACTGTTAGTTACGTTTTTCAGTATAACAAACGCGTCTTAAGTAAAATTCAAATAATTTTCCTCCCAGGGTGTTAAGCGCGTAATGAAGAAATATATTGATCATAATGTTCCGGTCATGGGAATGTCATGAGTACCTAAAGTAAAACGAATGATAATTCTCAAAAGACAACTGTATCGACAAAGAACGGCAAAAAAGCTGGAGCTGGTTTACTGGATGCGCGTCTGTCGTCTCAGCCGGTAAAGCCGGTTTGACAACAGGCAAGCATGTTTGCTTTGTGAACGAAAATTGCTTAGCATAATTTTCACATAACGGAAATAGTTAAGAGAAAATTTTGGGGAATGGAAAACGAAACAATACATTCCATGAAAGAGCAACAGAGCACGCCGTAAATTGAAGAAAATACGCCACAATGTAACCAAAGATTACAAATTATACTAGCAATTCGCTTTCGGTTTCGACGTTGTTGATTTCATACTTTAATATGCCCATTTCATTTACATCAAAGGTTTATTAAAAGGCTATATTTTATAAGAATGATCGATTACAAGGCCAAACTAAAAAAGATCAAAATTACTAAGTATGGTTTTGCCGCCAACATTAAACAACTCCATAAATTATTCCTTTGAACGCATAACAACAGTCAACGCAAGAAATCAAAATGGACACGCCGACTACAAAACAGCTGAACACTTCCTTTCGATCGATGTAGCGCGTTTGACCGACAAAAACCCTGTAAAACTAAAACAAATATCATTGAACGAAAACGGTTATATTGTACCATAAAATGACACAGGAACGAATCAATTTAACCTTACCAGAACATTAATCCCTTGCTCTTCTAACAGATCGACGTTATAAGTTGGTTCACACACTCTCACTACAACATGGGCCTCGTATTTCTTGAGATCCTAGGCAAAAAGACAAGATTGGGTGAGTTTTAACACTGTAAAAGAAAAGCTGATCATAGAAGATGGTATTTACCTCTATATAACGAGGCAAGGTCGCATCTGTGGGTCGATCCGTGATCAAAAATTTCATGTTCTTATGCTCCACCATGACAGGGCCTGGCCCGTGTACTGTTCTTCCGTGGTTAGGTACTCGGGTTCCAGAAGGCATTTTCATGTCTGTCATTAATTCTATTTCTTACAAAAGTGTTTTCTGCCAAAATTCAGTGAACTCGCTGATGCTTTGCTTAAAATTAAACAGAATCAACCCATCCACAACGATACAAGCTCCTCACTCGTGTTGTGCCTGACACCAATCTCCACTGTCGATGATGAACTCCATAAAAGTGTGTGCACGACTGCCGAATTCCTGCGAAAGAAAACTACATGTAAGAGTTTAAAAAGACCACATCACCCCGTCGATAAGATTTAAACAACGCTCTCGGATTGTAGGGAGTGCCAACAACATGTTTGGCCTCACCAAAGAGAGACGTCCGTCCGTAAAACGATGAATAAATTCGTCAGAGGAGAATGGGTTGCTATCGAAGCGACAGAAAGGAAGGAGTCGTTTGTCCGCGTAAATCGCCAGACCTCTTGGTCACAAACGACAACTTCGACCTCTATCACTCACTAGATTGGAGCTCCACATTGAAATCTTGCTATCCTCGTCTACTTTCCTCTTCCAGCGCGGAAGGCGAACTGAAGTATAATAGACTACACGCGTACAAGCCGCGGCACAGAAATATTTTAAGCAGTTGCACAATTTAGGTGACTAGTGACGTAATGTTAATTAGCGCATGCGTTTCATGTCGCGCGCGAGGTAGATTCGCCACGCGCGTGATAAGGAAATTAATGAAAGTCGTGAAAAAGAACTCGGCAATTTTAAATTATAGGTTTTAGGAAAAACTAATTGTATGTCAAAGAAGACTACATAATACAGAACGTCAGCAGTAAGTTTGTTGTCATCCTTTGAAGAAATTATCTGTCCGATACACTAGAAGGAGCCCAAAAACTTCTCTAATTGGTTCCTGCCGACACTTTGTGGAAAAACAATGCATGCGTCAGGTCACATTGACTGCATGCATGAAAGTGTTAAATTGAAAGACACCAGAAGGCCCGGCTAAGAAGATCTGATTAGCATGAATATGAAACTGTTTATAGCAACATAATAAACACCACAGTACAAGCATGGGAACATCAGGTGAATTTTATTTCACAATTTTAAAATCATAGACTCGATTATCGCCGTCTCCCGGGTAACCGCTAATGGTAATCGGGCGTAATAAATCCCTAAAAGAATAATTCTCATTCAAAAATCTCCTACATATTTTTGTTGATGTTCCAGATTGGAAACATTTTTTGTACTATACTTGACAGATTCAACCACAATGGTTTCAGTTCAATTTCTCGCAAAGAATTGCATACCGCAGCTGAATCTACTCTAGTTGAAACCGTCTCCAAGTTTGGCGTCAATATTTTTTCGTTTTCAGTATGAAAAGTGTTTTGTAAAGAAAAATTTTTCTATTGTTGGTGGGGGGCGGGGTCAGGGATTATGTTTGAAAGTATAGAAAAGAAGAAAAGCTTTGAGGGCGATCAACCCGGGGGGCCCATCACCGGTTTCTAACGTTTTACGAAAATCGGTCACATTTTTCATAATAACTATTGTTGGTTTTCACATGACGTCACTAAAATTCAAACTAAAAAACTATCGATCCTACCGAGATTTTACCTTCACGATGCATTAGAGCAGCTGAAAACTAATTTTCATACAAATTTTCGCTTCAAAAGGGTTCTTGGTTTTGTGATAGAGGACGCCTGAATTTTAAAGTTTTTGCGTGACGCGGCATTTACATGGCGGCCAAGAGAGCTGTCATGTGGGTTAAAAAAAAATGACTAATTTCAGGAAATTTTGCTATTTAAACAGTTCATGTATTAGAAAAAGTATT
This sequence comes from Porites divaricata, assembly GCA_038088405.1. Classification (NCBI taxonomy): domain Eukaryota; kingdom Metazoa; phylum Cnidaria; class Anthozoa; order Scleractinia; family Poritidae; genus Porites; species Porites divaricata. Next base: position 42,694,759 of record JBBMOI010000001.1, read on the forward strand.
ACTTTAATGTTTATGAGTTTCTCGAGGAATAAATTCACGCTTTTGTAGCAAAACTCGGTAACAGATGTTTCTGTTGGTTTCCTTCCGCCATGTTGGAGCTCATCCAGGTGAGCACCAGCATGGCGTCTCCATACAAATCTCTATAAATTTGGGTAAGACATTTCTTCGGATATCTCGTATACGAAATATTCCTCTGACCTGAATTTTGGCGAGGGTCTTTGTATATGTACCTCCTTTCATTTCCCAGATTCTGGACTTTATCTATTGCATAGTTTTGATTTTTATTTTGATCTATTTTGAATGGCGTGACACTGAAAACCAGCAATACTTTAAATAATAAAAACACTTTGTAAGTTGGAATGTGGCCAATATCCTGTATGAATAACTCGGAAACCTAGGAAAGAGGACTTTAAGGAGTTAAAAACCAAAAAATTTCTAGGGGAAGCTAGCTCCCGGACCCCGCTAAAAGTAACGCCTTCGGCGTTCCTTGAGGAAATTGGTCAGATTCATCCTAGATCCGCGCCTGTATCAAGTGATTCAGTGAAAACAAGAGCCATGTGAAAACTGAAGTATGAACTGAGGCAATTAGTTGTTATCTTGTCTTTGTTTCAGAGCGTACCTGTAACGGAAATCAAGGGAGGGTATCCTCTCTTGGAGAAATACATATAGGGGTGATGAATGGTCCATTAAAATTTTTAACTGCTCGCAAAATTTTACCTTTGCTCGATTTGCTCGCAAAATTTAAACGAGTGCTCGCTTGCTCGTGCTCCCCAAATTTTTGAGTTGCTCGCAAGCTCCCAAAGCAATTTTTTTATTTCCGCTCGTGCTCGTAAAAAAATCGCAGTGCTCGGCATGCTCGCGAATGCTCGCAAAGACCATTCGTCACCCCTATATTTGCTTGGCTGGGACCAAAGACTCAGTGGCCTGCTCAACAGCAGAACTAGAAAGATTACTGGCAAACCGAAACGCCGTTCAGGTGGGTTTGTTTTTTATTTTTGTTTATTATCAGAAAGTTAGAAAAGTGCAGTGTCTCCAAGTCACCAGTCCCTGAACTGTTACAAATTTGCTAGAAGAAACACCAAGACTTGGGATAGCTGTTAGATAGTTCTTTGCTTTTCATTCATTGCGCCCGCTTGGAGCTATGCCCGCACACGAAGAATTCCTCAAAGTTCTTGAGATTTAGAAAAAGACCCTTGAAATCGCGCTTCATTCACAATTTTTCCGGTGCTCTCCCTATTTTCATAGCTCGACTCAAAGGAAAGTCTAACTTTTAATCGGTAAAACACTACCCTTAGCCTCCCACGCACACGTTCTTAGGGGTTCGTCACGCTCTCCTGCGTGGGAAGAGGTTTTTCTCGCGTGCGGCGGGAATTTTCGGTGTTGGCCGAAGGTCGAAGCCACGAGCGGCGAAGCGCGGGTCACTGTAAAGACTTGACAGAAACCGGAAACCGCGCTAAAAAAGTCTCTGGTACCCAGGGTAGCAAAACACCAGGATGGCTTGAACTATTCCATTACCAGCACTGGTAGAGAAGACGCCGAAAAAGGAAAAAAAAAAACTTTCGGTTTTATCAATTGAATTAATCTAGTTTATTATTTGGCCGAATCCGCAAGCGGGCAAGATGAAGCAAATCCTGCGTTCTGATTGGCTACCAGAGCGGGCCCATCTTGCCTTTCCGGGATTTGCCGTGTTGGTTCCGCAAGTAAAAGTTCTCTATATGGCCATATAAAAAATACTTTACATTGCTGATTGAGCTTTTTCAGTCAAGGTGGCTGAATATTGGCCTCGTTCGTTTTTGCGCTTTTATTGACCGTGACGAAGTCAATATTGGCCAATATTAACTTCCGCCATCTTGACCTCAACCTTGGCCAATAACGCATATAGATTGCAGAGTCAGTCATCGGACGCTTCACAGTGGTCGGACATGATGTCCGGACAAAGTTCATACCGAAGACTGTCATTTTGCAGATGAATCTGAAAATCTACCTTGAGCGCAATCTTCGTATCAAGGAAATAACATTAATTGTCGTAGTAATTGGGCTGAGGCTGACCACAATTTTATTTATTTTTTTTTTTGCCAAAATGGTTAACCGCACCGATGTATGTCCGTTCATGAAAGAAAAAAATTGCCCAGAAAACTATTAAAAGCATTACTCACGGCATAAAGTCATATTAACGAAACCTCGGTATGGTTTTACGTCTTTATTGAAAATCATTACAAAAATCCATCCGTTTTGACAAAACAGTAAACATTTGTGGACCGTGTGCAGGTGTAAATGACTAGCATTATCGGTTTACGGTCACCTTAGTCTATGGTCAGATCGTTCCAAACCAGATCGATCCATTTTACAGTCAGATCGTTCCACTGTTTCGGTGCTAACTCGATGTGAAGCGCACTTGTTTAGCCTCTTGTCTTAAACATCGAGGTATGCACATGAGTAACGCTCCCGCTTCTGCTCTTGGCTTGAAAGACTCGTGAAAAGTTCAAACTCTTTTGAGGAACGATCTGACAATAAAGTGGAACGATCTGACCACGGAACGAAGTGACCGGATACCTATATGACGTATGACTTCGACATCCTTCTAAATGACGCAAGAATCTCTCTGTTTTTTAAGCTAGGGCGAGTACTTCTATTCAACTACTGAGTAGTCTCTCTCTCTCTCTTTTTGTAAATTAGAACGTTATGCTCAAAATCTCCTTTTCCCTTAGAAATCACTGAGATACCCTAGGCCACTATATGACGTATGACTTCGACATCCTTCCAAATGACGCAATAATCTCTTCTGCTTTTTAAGCGAGGGCGAGTGCTTCTATTCAACTAGTCAGTGAACTAGTTCTCTCTCTTTTTTTCTAAATTAGAAGGTTATGCTCAAATTCTCCTTTTCCCTCAGAAATCAGATACCTTAGGCCACTGTTAAGAACCGACTCTTCGGCTCCATGTTGTTTTCTTCCCTATTTTTCGACGTTTGTGACGTGGTTATTGCTCTTTTAAAGGACGCCAATACTATCTACATTTTAATGCAGATTGTTTTGGCTTCTGTGTAAAACTCGTACGACTCTGTAGCTCCTTCTCTTCCAATTCCGGACGCCTTGAACCCTCCGAACGGCATGTTGAGATCGCGAACCAGCCAACAGTTGCACCAAACTGTTCCCGCCTGAAATTGCACCAATAATTACTAGCTACGTAAGTACCTCGTCTTATTTTATGTTTTTTTATTTTAAGTTCTTCTATCCTTGCTCCGCTCAGTATCTGAGAGATCCCGCCCCTGTTAGTCTCCCCACTAGTGGGGAGGAACGTTGCGTGACGACACTGAAAACGGCTGTGTAGCAGACTACTCCCCTGTGGATAATCATCACGCAACATGAACAGAGAAAGTCAAACAGAAACGCGTCCGCAAGACAGGGAGGATGGGAATTTATGAGTAGAACAGTTTAAAAATTGAGGCAATTAGTACCAATCATCGCGGCTAAAACCGGAAAAGGGGACTACCTCTGAAAGTTCCTTTCTTTTCAAGTCTTTTCCAGTGGAAACAACCGCTGCATTTTCAATCAACTGCATTAACCGAATTTTTTGTACAAGAGTGAAAAGTGCCAGTTTTTTAACGGGATTCTTGAATTGTTTCCTAGCAATGTCGCTATGAGTTTATTTATGAACTTGAAAACGTCTTAGCATCAACGGGACACGTTAAGATGCATAGCGCGTGGCCCAGAATTAGGAAGTTGTATTTATCTCCTGAAAAACGCAGTGTACAAAGTCAGTGGAGTATGCAAGCAAGCTGCCCACTGGGGGGTAGGTGTTAGGAGAGCTAATGGGGACTTTTGGTTGAGGGTGCTCTGATATTCACTCTTCCCAATGATGGCCATTATGACTAAAAGTAACGCCAATATCTGTTGTCGCTGTGATATGTGATGTGTTCTGGAGATATTCTCTGTCTTAGCTACTGCGGAGTGATGGTGGGGGGGGGGGGCGGTGTTTTATTGGGTGGCTGGGTGGAAATGTAGGCTTTTAGTTCAGGGTACTACTGTATTCTCTCTTCATAAAGATAGCCTGCTTCGCCCCACCACCAGAGAGCCCCGGAGAGCTTTTTAGCAGGCTACACAATGAGGGTCATATGACCACAAGTTACGTCACGATACCTGTAATTGCTGTGACACACGGTGTGTTCTGGAGACATTCTCTGTCCAAACTACTGCACATAATCCATACTGTACACCGTTAGCTCGCTTGATGACCTGAAAAAAGTGAAAAGGAGACTTTAAATTCTTACACCACTGTGATCAAGTGGTCCCTTGCAGGAGAATTAAAAAAATGGCTGTTTTTCCCCTGACTTTTAGTCACTTGAGCACCATTGAGCCCTGATTTGCCTGAGACATAATTTCAAGGATTTTAATAAAGAACAGTAGCTTGTTTATTGAGATGGTTACCTTCCAGAAGGGCTATACGGATGAAAAAACAAAAACAAGAAAAAAACATGAAAGAAACAATCAATTTGATAACAGAAGCAAGATTAGCAAACTGGGACAAAAAATGCAGGGATAAAAAGGAAGACAGGAGACTGGGGATAGGGAGGTTCCCTCTCTTTTTTTCGCATGGCATTTATCTACCCACTGCCCCCTCCTCTTTCATTTTCACTAGTGTACAGGCTAATTTTGAAGGGGAAAAAATCTATGATGGTTATGCAAAAGAGAGGAAACACATTGGAAAATAAAAAAAAAAAAGAAGAACAATCCAAGATAGTAGCAGAAATAACTCATTTCTACAATGATCAAACACAAACCTCTTCTTCAGTTTCAAATGGTACAATTGCAACCACGGGTCCTATGGATGAAAATTGATATAAAAAAAATTAAGTCAGGCTTCATATTAATTATCCAAAAAAATGACAAAGGGGGACACGCATTGATGAAAGTAATCACCGACCAAATATTTCCTCCTGCATACAGCGAGTACTGTCAGCTAAACCAGTGATTACTGTGGGTTGCATAAAGTACCCCTGCAATAACACAATGACATAATCAGTCAATTCAGAAGCAACAGCATATCCTTAAATATCACACCAAGCTAATTAAATGTATCTGCTCAGCTGATACTGTCCGACAATTCAACCTTAGGAATGATCTTTTGAAGAAATACTGCTGGACTATTCACTGGTACTCAATGAACTATACCTCTGTATGCGGGCTGGGTAGACTCAATGGTGGGTCCTTTCCTTCACCGCAAACAATTTCCCCACCTTCAGTCACTGCAAGTTTTACGTATCCAAGCACCTATAAAATAAAACAACAAAACTTGTTCAATACACCACAATTCCTCTTCAAAATGTACCAAGGAGAGGAGCAGTTCAAAGAAGTATTACTTATGTCCAAGAATTTCCTCTGGGGATTGAAAAGGTTATTAAACTGTACACATCTTGCAGAGATTACCGTGGGCAATTTTAAGTGTGGTTGACCTAGATGGTCCTAGATGAAGCATACTCAGGAACTGAATAAAAAATTCCACTCAATTGATACTCTTCTTAAAATGGTGCACCAATGAGTTTTTGAAGGAAAGAAAACTAATAGACTGTTGCAGGTGTTCAGATTTATGAGACAGTGCAAAGAGATGCGAGCAGGAAAAAACAGTGATGGGGTGGGGTAGGGGGTGAGAGTGTTCCCTCCTCTCCCCCTCTCTCAATGTCCTCCTCCTTATTTTTTTCCCATTCTCTGAAACCATGCTGCCTACTACTATCTGAAAACCTAGAACAGGCTAAAAATTAAGAACATTAAGAATAACACAATATTCTATTTTGTTGCCTGCAAAAATGTTTCTGAGGATGATTAGATCATCCATGATCTTGCATTAAACTGCTTACCTGACAATCACAGTTTTACAAATTAAATAAGATTATTATCTACACTGCTAGGTACTTGCATTTAAGTGCAAATTAAAAATACCTTAGCTAAATGTTCTTTGCTTATCAGTGCCCCAAGATTTGTGCCTGGATCTTTTGGAGACCCGACTTGAAGCTGCCTGAAAAAAAAGGAGTTTAAGCACTCACTAGAAGTACGGAATTATTCTTTGATGCATAGTTTAAGCTTAAACAAGTGTGTATACACATTTCATTCTTTTTAGTTCTATAGCTTAAGTGCCTGATCAATTTGTTGGGTTAAAATATGGTCTGGCATGACTTAGAATATTTATCATTATTGGTAGTTTTTTTTGTCTTTTTCTAAATCACTGATACTCATTCGACCTTTTCAGCTTGTATGTTTTGTTTTCTCAATTTAGACCACGTGATGTCCTCCAGGGAATTTGGCTTTTGTCTTTTCATAAATTATGCATAGATGTACACATGGATGCAAGTGCATAGACCAATATTTGAAGGAACAGTTCTGTGGGGTACCATCACATACAAGCTAAAAAGGTCTGTTTCATTATGCTAGGGACTGTGGTTCATTACACACTTTTTCTGTGTATATATTTGAAAGTTTATTATTATTTTCAACAAACTAGTGTTAAATTTATTACTTGGTGCAGATCCAGAAAATTCAGAAAAGGGTGGCCAGGATACTAGAAACCTGTTTATTTTCCTGATATTCTTTAAAAATAATAGAACATTTTCCAGAAAAAGTGGGGAGCACCGTACCATCGGCCACACCCCCAAATCCACCTATGATTACCTTGTTTTCTCAACAAATTTTTCCAGAAATTTGTCAAAAATCCCTTTTTGAACAAAAACTCTGCTAGTACAAAGGCAAATTTCTCCTTGATTGGCAAAACTGGACCTGCAATAAGAGCACACATAATTGCTGAATACTTAGTACCAAGAAATAAAAAAAATCTAATGCTAGTTTTCAAACCACAGTATGCCATCAAACCTGATAGTTGTTGCCAAACACTTCTCTAGGTCAGCATCATCAAAAACAATGGCAGCATTTTTCCCTCCAAGCTGGAATGCAAAGTAAAATAAAGAAAAGGCTTATGAATTATTGTGCAGTATGATGATCTAAGATATTTTATGTGTCTTGTAAGGTGGCTCTAACTTTTGAGTCTCTGGACAAAATCCTTTGACATGAAAACTTTGGTGTTTCACTCACATGGTGCTATTTGTTTTTTAGCATAACTAGAAAATATAATTTGGTAAAGTCGTCGAATTTTGACTTTTCCCATAACTGTGAGGGTTAAGCATTAACTCCCTAGAAAGACCACCAGGCTGGGCAGGCTGGGTTGGTCCCTGCATTCCATAGGCCTTTCTTACAGACCCTAAGTGCTGGCGTCAAAAGTGCTCTTCTTACCTGGGGGGGGGGGGGGGGGGGGGGGGATAGGGTGGATGGGGAACCCATAGAAAAGAGAGATAGATGCTCCTCTTCTCCTTTTGAAGCATTAATTTTGGATTTTTGGTTTTAGTTAATATGTTCCAGGCAAGATGTCATTATAAACTTTTAGATCTTGATTATAATGGGGTTGCCAGTGAAGAAATAATTACTGTAGAAATGGTAATCCTCTTAGTATTGTCAGTAGTATCTCTAGGGGATCAAAACAGCCTGAGGCACACCCTAGTTAGGCTCCTAGGGTATTAATTCAAAATTGAAGGAGCATCCCTTTCTCTTTATCATGGAAGTCACTCTCCACTCCCCCCCCCCCCACCCCACCGCCCCCTCGGTAATCTTACATAGACAGAGGTGACTGTCAGTACTTACCTCTAATGAAAGCTTTTTGTAGAATGGAGCACTCATTTGTGTAATTGTCTGACCAGTGGCTGTGGAACCAGTGAATGAGATGACAGGAATGTTGGGGTGCTTCACAATTGCAGCTCCAGCCTTAGGTCCTGTTCCAAACACAAGGTTACATACTCCAGGGGGAAGTCCTGTTTTCAAACGCACAAGAAGTAAATATGCAATATATATTATCAGGGCTCTCAATAAGGGCCAATAACCCAAAACTGCTGGCTAGTTAGTTATCCTTAGCTGGCTACTTCATCTCCTTCTGCCATAAGTGCTAACAAAAAATAAGCACCTTTGAGTAAAATAATTATTGTAAAGCATCTGTTTCCCAGTTTTGAATGACATTGAACACATAATAGTTTTAGATCTGTGATACGTTCAAGGCATGTGTTGTCATGGAAAGCCTGGGAAATTTTGATAACATTGTTCTCAGTCTTGTGTGTATTCTGATGAAACAACCTACTGTCCACGATGGAAAATACCTCTTGAAAAGCCCTGAAAATGCCATTTCTGAGACTCTACATTTTAAAATGTCCCTAGATGCCTCAGCCCTCAAGAACTTACGCCTTTGGTGCAAGTTCTAAAGCCACCTGCTATTCATTATCAGCCTGCTACTTAAAATCTTTTTGACAGCCCTGTATTATAATATAATACAGGGCTGTCAAAAAGATTTTATTAACAAAGTGTGAGGTTAAGATGGCTGGGTGTTCATTTTGTTTTTGTTTTATGATGAACAAGTCAAAGTTGAGGTTCACAAAGGTGGCCTTGAAACAGCAATGAATACAGAAGCAATCAAATGCCTACCTGCTTCATTCATTAGCTTAGCCATCATCCATGCAGTAACAGATGTCATCTCACTTGGTTTGCACACAACAGTATTGCCAGCAGCAATAGCAGGGGCGATCTTAAATGTTAAGAGGTACAAGGGCAGGTTCCATGGGGAGATGAGACCAGCCACACCTATTGGACACCTGACACAGTAGTTCACAGCACCTACTTTGTTTAAAACATTGGAGCTGCAACAAAAATTTGCAAAATTATTTTATCTGAAGGTATGCAAATAGTAAAAAAAATCAGAGACTCGCCATGATAGAGAGACCCTTGCTCTCCTTTTCCAGGGTTGTAATGAAGATAAGCTTGTTCATGGTCACCAGTGTAGTTTTTAAACTCACTGTGATAAATATGCAGGCAAGCAAAAAGGAGATATATATTAAATATTGGTGTCTTTGCCACATTCTATGCTACTCCAGCCAAGCAGACAGTCAGTGAAACTAGGACTTTTCAAGTCTTTTCCAGGCATATAGTAGTGGAGTGTGGAATGAAAGGCAGAGCATGGAAAAAAATAGTTCTCTAGCTGCTTTTCCTGATCACGTCTCTTTGCCCCTGGAACAGGTTAGTTCAACCCTGACCAATGGAGTCCTCATATATACACTACGGTGACCCGTTTCAAGCAGACATCGGAACAGGACTCTGGTTGGAAATGTCCACTTAGCATAATGTTTTGCTACAGGTTAGCTCAAAAAGCCAGGTATAGGAAGAAAAATTTGGCCCTTTTTCACTGTACTAAGTTTATCTGTGTACATACTTACTGGTTCATTGATGAAGCATTTATTATTGTTGAAGCAAAGAATCTAAAGTTAAGGCAAGCACGCGGAATATCCACTGTTTTAGCAAGCAACACTGGTTTTCCCTGATCTCTAGACTCAGCCTCCGCAAATTCATCTATTTTTGATTCAATAAGGTCTGCAATCTTCCTCATGATTTTTGCCCGTAACTCTGGTGGGGTTTTTGACCAGCTGAAAAGAGAAAGGTGTGCTTCAAATTAAATGAGACAGGTCTAAATAAACTGATATGATTTCAAACCAGTCAAATATCATCTTCACAATCGACACCATTTTCTTTGTCCATATTAACACTCCCCCCTCCCCCTCCCCCCCAAAAAATGTTTACCAACAAAACAGCCCATGAACCACATCTATTGGATTACTCAGAAACCCCAAAAACTGATTTTTTTTACAATACGTTGTATAGGGGGCCATTCCATTTCATATCCACACCCCCCTATGGATCAGGGGCCTTGAAAGTTATTTCTTAGTGGCTGGCTGTGTCGGCATCTTATGACCTTTTGAGTATTTCCGAGGGGTATGAGAAAAATTCCCATCTTTCTGAAGGGGTTAAGAAAAAATTGCCTATTTTTAAGGGGGGCGGGGGTTGGACTGTGACAGTACATTTAATCTTTTTTTTTCTTAGGGGGTTAAAGTCAACTTACCTCATTCTTATGGGGGTGGGGTGTGGCTATGAAATGGAAAGGCCTCTGTCAGAGTGGTGCTAATAGTAGCCTGAAACTGAGAGCACTCACGCTTTTAAGAGGGTTCCCAATATGATTCTTCAAACCTGTCATCCCAACCTGAGTTGTCATGGTAATTTGCGCTACTCCTAAAGGGGAGGTATGGGGGTGTGTACGACTCGATTTTACTTGACACGAACAAACAACAGAATAATTTAAAACCTAGTTTTCTTTTCACTGACGACACATTTTTCATAGGCTATACTGTTAATGCAAGACTGTCGAAGCCTTGAAATGTACGTGAGATGAATCGGAGCAAAGGATCGAACAAACAGACGACACACAACTGATCACTGAAGCTAAATTTGCATTGGTAAGATTTGTAGCAATGAAATTAAAATATGCACAAGTTTTTTCAATTATTTTGAGACTGATCTACCTTCATTAGACGCTTTACGCGAGAACAGCTAAAAGCTAGAAAAGAATCTGTGCTCTACCTTTCAAAAGCATCACGCGCGGCCTTGACAGCCATATCCACTTCTTCTTGATCGCTGTCGGGGACCTTACAATACACTTTCCCCGTTGATGGATCATAGCTGTCGATATGCTTTTTGCAAGGAACGAACTTTCCATTAATATAGTTTTCAAGTATTAACATGTCTGCAGCCATTTTTATTCTTCGTGTTCGTGATTACGCAAACTTTCCCCTCCCTCCCACCCTCGTCAGTTTCACGATTATGGCTTTAAGCCAAAACTCGACAACTCATCCGCGCTGCAGTAAGTAGTTATATGAAGCTTTGGTATTTTTCATTTCTCGTATGATTAAAGACCGAATTGAACTCCAAGCAGTTTTATTACCAATTTATCATCAAACGATGGCCCCTTCGGGGTGGGGTGAAGAGATAACTGGCAGTCCCAGTAACCTTTGCGAAAGTTCGTGTACATTGCGGCCATTTTGCTCCACGTGTGCGGGAAAATTCGAAAAACGAATTTTGTTGGCATTTTACAAGAGGGTAAGTCATGTTTTATGTAATTTTCTCGAAATCATGACATCTTTGCAAATACAAAAGTTAAAAAAATTACTTTCATCGTTACCAAAAGTGGACGGGAAAGTTAACACGAAGATGAAGAATTTGCATTGCACTGGCTTCCAGAAGATTTCCGCACGCTTGCTCGAGGTAAGTTTTAATTAAGTTAACGAAACCAGATTTAACCACATTAGGACTAATATATGTCGCCGTTTTAATAAAATTTATGGCATTTCTGTGAAGTGGTCTGTGTAGCCCGTTTGCCTGCCGTGATCACTTTGGAAGTAAAGTCATGATCATGTTCAACTCGCGCGATCCCCTTGGAGAGCCCGGGGGGTGCACTCCTTTGTTTGGCTTAAACGTAGTTTATAGAGTGGAATGGTTAAGAAGCCTGCTAGACTCTTTTCTCATATGTTTTTGTGGGCTAGAGGGTGCACAAACGTTCAATAGCATTCCTATCATTTTAATCATATTGATCAATCAAAAAAAAATGGGGACACAATTAACCATTGGCAACAAGAGAGGCAAATCACTCGGGATATGTGTTTCCCGGGTACGGAAACACATTTCACTTGGGATAAGTGTATCCTGGGTAGGGGTACACTTTTCACCAGGCATATGTGTTTCCTGGGTAGGGAACCACATTTCACCAGTGATATGTGTTTCCTGGGTAGGGAAACACATTTCACTAGGGATATGTGTTTCCTGGGTAGGGGAACACATATCGCTAGGAATATATTTATTTAGGGATATGTGTTTCCCGGATAGGGGAACATATTTAACGAGGGATAAGTGTTTTCTGGGTATTGGAACACATTTCACTAGGGATATGTGTTTCCTTGGTAAGGGAACACATATCTCTAGGGATATGTGTTTCCCGTGTACGGGAACACATTTCACTAGGGATTTGTGTTTCCTGGCTAGAGGAACACATTTCATTAGTGATATGTGTTTCCTCGGTAGGGGAACACATTTCACTAGTGATATGTGTTTCCTCAGTAGGAGAACACATTTCACTATGGATATGTGTTTCCTCGGATGCGGAACACATTTCGCTAGGGATATGTGTTTCCTCAGTGGGGGGACATATTTGACTAATGATATATGTTTCCTCGGTAGGGCAACACATTTTACTAGTGATATGTGTTTCCTCGATAGGGGAACACATTGGCTTATTCCATAAAAAATCCACACCCCAACGACGGAAGGCACGGTTTTTTGATCCCCCCATCTACCTGGATTTCCTGGATTTCCAAGTTCAAAGACCCCACCACCCATCTGGATTTCCATAAAATTGTTAGACACTGTGATTTTACTTAACACTCAATGTGGGAGAATCCTTTTAGGCACTTAGATGATCTTTTTATTAAATAAGTCTCAATTTTCTGTGAATTCTGTGTTTGTTATGAACGTTAAGATTCCATTTTCACATTTTGTTAACCGGCTTAAACTTTTTGCAAATAAGCTCATATTAATTTGAGTGAGCTTCTCTTTTTTTCTAGAACAGGCAAAATATACAGCAATATGTACTACAATAAAGCACAAAAGTATGTTCTCGAATAAATGGTTCTCTTCTTTCTCGATAAAAAATAACCCAGAATGAAAGAGAAAGGACATTTCGCGCAATATTACATGACTTGCTGTACCACTTGCCACAACACTTGCCTTTCAAAATGGCCGCCTAACAATCACGAACAACCAAGTGGTAAATCACCCTGAAATAGCATTAACCTTGGAAAAATGTATAATTATTTGGGCATGGCCCAAATAGAATAATGGAAACGGCTTGTTTTGACACAAATGTGCAATAGGCACGCAATATCTGCAAATGTAAACAACAGAAGTAAACAAGTGAAGCGAGGCGATTGTCTGCCATGCGAATGTCATTCAACGCCACATATTCTCCATTATCATTTTCGTAAAGTAAAGCAAAATCCATAAAACGTGCCTTCGGAATCTCACACAAAATGTAGTTCTTTTAAAACCTCAGCACTCGCTGGCGGATTCATAAGAAAATACTTTTCTAGTATCTCCAATTGGAACTTGAATTTGCATCACCATGTTGACACATGCAGAGTTTAAGAATAGAATACGTTCCCATGAAAAACCTGAAGACGTAGACAGCACGTGATCAAAACATGTTCGTACAGCGCCAAAAACTGTTGTCAATTTCACGACAGAAAATAACCGACAACGTTTCATTGGCCGACAAGTAATCCAATGATATAATTTCAAAGCAGCAGAAAGAAGCAGTTTGGATGAAATTTGGCAACGTGTTTCGAGGAACTTATTGTTGAAGTATGTTATCCAGGGTTAAACTTACAAATGCACACACTGTTCACGGTAGATCCACACTAAAATAACACCCGAGTGTTTTCATAATGGGCTGGTCCGAGAACTCAAAGAAAAATTTAGGAAATTGTCAAGACTTTCAACGACCATGGACACCATAGACGCAATGACAAATCGGAATACTAGGAGTGTACGTGAAAAATCGACTTTGAACAGAAGAATGTATATCAGCTTTGAGAGTCACAAGATTTGTGTAGCTGGTAATCAGTGGGACGATAGTAATTTTCATTTTCACATTTCCCTAGTTACCCCTTGTTACCCTTCTTCCCCCATGTTACCCCTTGTTACCCTTGTTACCCCTTGTTACCCATGTTACTCCTTGTTACCCTTCTTACCCCTTGTTACCCTTGTTACCCTTTTTACCCCTTATTACCCCTTGTTCCCCTTTGTTACCCCTTGTTACCCCTTGTTTCCCGTGTTACTCCTTGTTACCCTTCTTACCCCTTGTTACCCTTGTTACCCTTTTTACCCCTTATTACCCCTTGTTCCCCTTTGTTACCCCTTGTTACCAGTGTTACCCCTTGTTACCCTTGTTACCCCTTGTTACCCGTGTTACTCCTTGTTACCCTTCTTACCCCTTGTTACCCTTGTTACCCTTTTTACCCCTTATCACCCCTTGTTCCCCTTTGTTACCCCTTGTTACCCCTTGTTACCCTTCTTACCCCTTGTTACCCCTTGTTACCCTTGTTACCCCTTGTTACCCTTGTTACCCCTTGTTACCCCATGTCACCCCTTGTTACCCTTGTTACCTTGTTACCCTTTTTATCCCTTATTACCCCTTGTTACCCCTTGTTACCCTTTGTTACCCCTTGTTCCCCCTTGTTTCTCCTCGTTACCCTTTGTTACCCCTTGTTCCCCCTTGTTACCCTTGTTATCCCTTGTTACCCTTGTTACCCTTGTTCCCCCTTGTTACCCTTGGTACCCTTGTTACCCTTGGTTACTCCTTGTTACCCATGTTACACCTTGTTACTGCTTGTTACTCTTGTTACCCCTTGTTACCCATTGTTACCCATTCTTACCCTTTGTTACCCCTTGTTACCTCTTGTTACCCCTGTTCCCCCTTGTTACCCCTTGTTACCCTTGTTACTCCTTGTTACCCTTAGTACTCCTTGTTACCTTTTTTACCCCTTGTTACCCCTGTTACCCCTTGTTACTGCTTGTTACTCTTTTTACCCCTTGTTACCCTTTGTTACCCATTGTTACCCTTGTTACCCGTTCTTAGCCTTTGTTACCCCTTGTTACCCTTTGTTACCTCTTGTTACCTCTTGCTACCCTCTGTTACCCCTTGTTCCCCTTTGTTCCCCTTGTTACCCCTTTTTACCCTTGTTATCCCTTGTTACCCTTTGTTACCCTTGTTACCCTTGTTACTCCTTGTTACCCTTAGTACCCCTTGTTACGCTTGTTACCCCTTGTTACCCCTGTTCCTGTTTGTTACCCTTGTTCCCACTTGTTACCTTTGTTCCCCCTTTTTTACCCTTTTTACCCTTTGTTACCCCTTGTTACCCCTTGTTACTGCTTGTTACCCTTGTTTTCCTTGGTACCTGTTCTTACCCTTTGTTACCCCTTGTTACTTTTTGTTACCTCTTGTTACCCCTTGCTACCCTCTGTACCCCTTGTTCCCCTCTTTTACCCTTGTTACCCCTGTTCCCTTTTGTTACCCTTGTTCCCCCTTGTTACCCCTTGTTACCCCTGTTACTCTTGTTACCCCTTGTTACCCTTTGTTACCCATTGTTACCCATTCTTACCCTTTGTTATCCCTTGTTACCTCTTGTTACCCCTTTCTACCCTCTGTTACCCCTTGTTCCCTTTGTTACCCCTTGTTACCCTTGTTATCCCTTGTTACCCCTGTTCCCCCTTGTTACCCTTGTTACCGCTTGTTACGCTTGTTACCCCTTTGTCCCATTTGTTACCCTTGCTACCCCTTGTTACCCTTGTTACCCCTTGTTACCCTTGTTACTCCTTGTTACCCTTAGTACTCCTTGTTACCTTTTTTACCCCTTGTTACCCCTTGTTACCCTTTGTTACTCCTTGTTACCCCTTGTTACTGCTTGTTACTCTTTTTACCCCTTGTTACCCTTTGTTACCCATTGTTACCCTTGTTATCCGTTCTTACTCTTTGTTACCCATTGTTACCCTTTGTTACCTCTTGTTACCCCTTGCTACCCTCTGTTAACCCTTGTTCCCCTTGTTACCCCTTTTTACCCTTGTTATCCCTTGTTACCCTTGTTATCCCTTGTTACCCTTGTTACTGCTTGTTACCCTTAGTACCCCTTGTTGCGCTTGTTACCCCTGTTCCCGTTTGTTACCCTTGTTCCCACTTGTTACCCTTGTTCCCCCTTTTTTTACCCTTTTTACCCTTTGTTACCCCTTTAAATACCCCTGTTACCCCTTGTTACTGCTTGTTACCCTTGTTACCCATTGTTTCCCTTGGTACCTGTTCTTACCCTTTGTTAGCCCTTGTTACTTTTTGTTACCTCTTGTTACCCCTTGCTACCCTCTGTTACCCCTTGTTCCCCTTTGTTCCCCTTGTTACCCCTTTTTACCCTTGTTATCCCTTGTTACCCATTGTTACCCTTGTTACCCTTTCTTAGCCTTTGTTACCTCTTGTTACCCCTTGCTACCCTCTGTTACCCCTTGTTCCCCCTTGTTACCCCTTTTTACCCTTGTTATCCCTTGTTACCCTTTGTTACCCTTGTTACTCCTTGTTACCCTTAGTACCCCTTGTTACGCTTGTTACCCCTGTTCCTGTTTGTTACCCTTGTTCCCACTTGTTACCTTTGTTCCCCCTTTTTTACCCTTTTTACCCTTTGTTACCCCTTGTTACCCCTGTTACCCCTTGTTACTGCTTGTTACCCTTGTTACCCATTGTTTCCCTTAGTACCTGTTCTTACCCTTTGTTAGCCCTTGTTACTTTTTGTTACCTCTTGTTACCCCTTGCTACCCTCTGTTACCCCTTGTTCCCCTTTGTTCCCCTTGTTACCCCTTTTTACCCTTGTTATCCCTTGTTACCCTTTGTTACCCTTGTTACCCTTGTTACTCCTTGTTACCCTTAGTACCCCTTGTTACGCTTGTTACCCCTTGTTACCCCTGTTCCTGTTTGTTACCCTTGTTCCCACTTGTTACCTTTGTTCCCCCTTTTTTACCCTTTTTACCCTTTGTTACCCCTTGTTACCCCTTGTTACTGCTTGTTACCCTTGTTTTCCTTGGTACCTGTTCTTACCCTTTGTTACCCCTTGTTACTTTTTGTTACCTCTTGTTACCCCTTGCTACCCTCTGTACCCCTTGTTCCCCTTTGTTACCCTTGTTACCCCTGTTCCCGTTTGTTACCCTTGTTCCCCCTTGTTACCCCTTGTTACCCCGGTTACCCTTGTTACCCATTGTTACCCATTCTTACCCTTTGTTACCCCTTGTTACCTCTTGTTACCCCTTTCTACCCTCTGTTACCCCTTATTCCCTTTGTTACCCCTTGTTACCCTTGTTATCCCTTGTTACCCCTGTTCCCCCTTGTTACCACTTGTTACGCTTGTTACCCCTTTGTCTCATTTGTTACCCTTGCTACCCCTTGTTACCCTTGTTACCCCTTGTTACCCTTGTTACTCCTTGTTACCCTTAGTACTCCTTGTTACCTTTTTTACCCCTTGTTACCCCTTGTTACCCTTTGTTACTCCTTGTTACCCCTGTTACCCCTTGTTACTGCTTGTTACTCTTTTTACCCCTTGTTACCCTTTGTTACCCATTGTTACCCTTGTTATCCGTTCTTACTCCTTTGTTACCCCTTGTTACCCTTTGTTTCCTCTTGTTACCCCTTGCTACCCTCTGTTAACCCTTGTTCCCCTTGTTACCCCTTTTTACCCTTGTTATCCCTTGTTACCCTTGTTACTGCTTGTTACCCTTAGTACCCCCTGTTACACTTGTTTCCCCTGTTCCCGTTTGTTACCCTTGTTCCCACTTGTTACCCTTGTTCCCCCTTTTTTACCCTTTTTACCCTTTGTTACCCCTTTAAATACCCCTGTTACCCCTTGTTACTGCTTGTTACCCATTGTTACCCTTGATACCTGTTCTTACCCTTTGTTACCCCTTGTTACTTTTTGTTACCTCTTGTTACCCCTTGCTACCCTCTGTACCCCTTGTTCCCCTTTGTTACCCCTTGTTACCCCTGTTCCCTTTTGTTACCCTTCTTCCCACTTGTTACCCTTGTTTCCTCGTGTTACCCTTGTTACCCCTTGTTACCCTTTCTTACCCATTGTTACCGTTGTTACCCGTTCTTACCCTTTGTTACCCCTTGCTACCCTCTGTACCCCTTGTTTCCTCTTGTTACCGTTGTTACGCCTTGTTACCCTTGTTACCCCTGTTCCCCCTTTGTTACCCTTGTTACTTCTTGTTACCCTTTGTTACCCCTTGTTACCCTTGTTACCCCTTATTACCCCTTGTTTTGTTACTCCTTGTTACCCTTATTGCCCTTGTTACCCCTTGTTACCCTTTTTACCGTTTGTTACCCTTGTTATTCCTTGTTACCCCTTGTTACCCCTTTTTACGCTTTTTACCCCTTGTTACCTTTGTTACATTTTGTTGCCCCCTTTTTCCCCTGTTACCCCTTGGTACCCCTTTTTACCGTTGTTACCCTTTGTTACCCCTTGTTACCCTTGTGCCCCCTTTTTCCCCTTTGTTACCTTTGTTACTCTTTGTTACCTTGATACTCCTTGTTACCCTTATTACCCCTTTTAACCCTTGTTCCCCTATTTTACCCCTTGTTACCCCTTGTTCCCCCTTGTTACCCTTGCTACTCCTTGTTACCCGTGCGACGAGTAATGGTGATGTCAACAATCACATTGCTGAGCATCATTTACATACGAAACATTAAATTGACTGGGACTCTGCGACATGTATAACGTATTCTACAGACTACTATCAACGTCTTACTTTAGAAAGCTGGTTTACTAACTTAGAACAAACGCCACTGAATCGTAGCCAACAGTTACCAGCGCCGTACAAACGACTTATTGACGAGATCAAAGAAAACTAACTACGAGAGAATGACTAGAGAACTGACAAGTTGACTAACAATAGACGACTGTTTAACTGTGACAATAGACGGATCGAAACGCACCAATTACTGACTACGAGTCTTCATAGCCAATAACATCACGGCTTAACTGACAGACGACCAATAACATCGTGACGTAATTGACCAATCAGATCAACAACCAGAGTATAATACCATCAACTGACGTGATACAACTCACTTTGACTCTGAAGATGACTACCGCACAGGTTGTCGAAACGTTAGTCACTGTCAACAACAACAGTCCTATTCAGGACTACGTTCACCCGGACGATCAAACTCAACCTACTTTTGAAAAGACTCCTGGGTTCATACCTTTCACAGAAGAATGTATATCAGATTTGAGAGTCGCAAGATTTGTGTAGCTGGTAATCAGTGTGACGATAATGATTTTGATTCATATGTGTTTCCTTGGTAGGGGAACTCATTTCACTAGGGACATGTGTTTCCTCGGTAAGGGAACACATATCACTAGTGAAATGTGTTTCCTTGGTGGGGGAACACATTTCACTAGTGATATGTGTTTCCTCGGCAGGGGAACAAATTTCACTAGGGATATGTGTTTCCTCGGTAGGGGAACACATTTCACTAGTGATATGTGTTTCCTCGATAGGGGAACACATATTGCCAGTTAAATGTGTTTCCTTGGTACGGAAGCACATGGGATATGTGTCTCAAAATGAGAAAATGGTCAAAAAATGGTCTCTTGTTAAGGAATGAACTCGATGGCGGGGCTTGGACTCCGAATTGCACTGTGTTTCAAAACCATCGATTCTTGCAGGAACCTCCTAGTCATAATTGTTGAAACACTGGGAGATTTCTTTGCCTCTTCCGCTTTTATATTTGTTGCAAAAAAAGTTGAAGGAATCTTTTGAAACCAAAACCGGGAAAAGGAGTGTTTAAGGGAATCAGTGTGTGTATTCGTGGAATGACCTTTTTTATGTTGTATTTTTGAGATTATGGCGATAATGTTAAGTTTTTTGGATTGTCGAGTTAATCAGATTAAATTTGTTTATTATGTGCTATCTAACTTGCAGGGTCAATAATAGGAGTCGACATGGCTAGCGGGTGATTGATTGATTGACCAATTGGCTGTTGTTATACACATGAGGTTAGAGAAGAAGTTTGATTTTTATTACTACGATGGTCTGGCACAGCAGGATGGAGAGTTATTGACAGATTGACAGTTGGTGAGCAAGCATTACTTCGTGTAAACCGTCATAGTGTAACTTATATGGTCTTGCTTGGGTACATAGCTGTTACAGGCTAGAAAAGTCAGCGATGCAAAAGTTAGCGGAGTTATTTTGAGTCAGGGAAAATAGAAATTGTGAAGAATAACCAAGGGAAAAATTGAAATTAAAAAACCACTGGTTTAATACCATTGAAATTTGCAAAAGCGTTTTTTTAGGTTAATATAATCTCAGAGATGACCCAGAGATGCCTTCTGTTAATGAAATTGTGATAGCGTTCTTGCAATATGTATGACATTATCGTATTTGAATTGAAACCTCGTTTTTCATGAAAAAAATGTATGCAGGCGTTTTGCAAATAAAAAAATGGAAAAAAGAAAGAAAAGAAAAAAATTAAAACTATAAAGCTGTTTTAGTTGCCCGAAAACGTCGTTTACGTGTGCACGACCGAAGACTTGAACGGAGAAAAAAAATCTATGTTTTTTAAAATATCCAGATACGCGTGGATGGAGCTTTTTAGTGATTTCATATTTCTCTTGATAAAGATACAACAAGAGAATACCCAGAATACAAGGAAAATGATCTTGCGCGTCCACTGGAACACTACACACGAACAAGGTGAGGTTACAGAAAAAGGTGAAAATGTAAACCAACAATGTTTTACGTGGATAACTCGTGACAGTAATAACTGCTATACTTGAGGTCGATTGTGCGCTCATTTTATCCCCCTCTCTCCATCAATGCTCCGTTTTAAGGGTATTTAAAGGTACGGTAGTCAAAGCTACACAAAAAGAATAGGATTAAAACAAGGATATGATGTCACCGGGACCTCGCGTACCGAAGGGCGCGCTCTAACCAACTGTCAGGCCACCCTTGCACCTGTCAGAAAAGTGGCCCTTTGCTTTTGGCCGCGTAGTACAAAAACGCCGCGCTGGGAGGCAAGAAAGCTACTTGGACAAGAGAGGGAAAGTGAACTTTCAAAATATACAGATTTAGCCAGGGCTAAAAGCGAAGCTCTCGATAATATTTATAGTTTGTTCAAACAAATATAAAATCGTGTAATGCTAAGCTGCGAAGGCAACGCCGGAGAACGGGGAAAAACAACAATAGGTCTAATTAGCAAAAAACAACTTCGCACGTGCAGCACACTTTTTTTGTACATTTCTTTGTCGTTGTTTTGCACGACTACAACGCGAAGCTTCCAGAAACTTTTTTATGAAGGAAATATCGTAGACGTTCTCGTCCACTTTTTTTTTCACTGCCGCTCATTTTCTGATTGCATTAGTGGCCGCTAGCATTTCTCATTTTGTCACCGCCGCTACAAAATTTTCATGTTGTTCTTCCAACAAAAAATGTCTCCATTGTTTTTTATCTCTCGCTCTAGATCGCTGTAGCCCTTTTTCTCGTTGAGTTTCGCTGGCTTTCCGCCTACTCTCTCTTTTTCTATGTCTTTCTCTCGCTCTATATTCCAAATTTGTGTACACGACAATTAATCTAAGCTTAATACTTTAGACAACACGGATAAAGAAACAGTTTCCGCTTTCCGTTTTCGTTTTTATTGACTCTTTAGCTGCCTCTGTTTTACAAGACGCGGATGGCTTTGCGATTTCCCGCCAAAATAACCTTGAGTTGCATTTGGGTTGCCATACCAGTTGGTTGAGTTATTTTACATTGGTATGCCTGTGGTGCGGACGGAGGTCTCTCGGGTGGTCGGTGTACGGTCACGTGATTACTAAATTTTCTCGGATGGGTAGACCACATTTTCTTACCCATGGTGCTGCGCTGCGCGCGAGAGCTCGGCTATAAAATGATGTTAGGTCTATTTTTCTTGTCCTCCCAGTGCATTCCTTGCTGTTGTTTGCTCTCGCTCCATCAAATCGTTTTTGTACCCCGTCTTTGATGAGCTTCAAAAGGCTCATAATGGGATCAGAGGTACTTTTTAAGACTCATTTTCAACCATCAGGCAATTTGTGTAGTCATTCAAATTAATTAAACCTCGTCAGCTCTACTTTCACATATGTCGTTTTATTATATAAACACCAATGAAATACCGAGTGAGCTTTCGCGCGAAAACTTGATATCTTCACATGTGAAAATATTACCGTTGCTATGGCTTCATAATAGACCGCACCTTTCAGACCAAAAAACTATTTAAATAAAATGGTTTGGTATTTCATTGGTGTTTATATAATAAATAGAACATGACATGGTCGCTTGGAGATACGAAATTTCTCATCTCCTGTTGAAAAAAATATTTCATCACGAGAAGAGAAATTTCGTATCTCCGCGCGGCCATGTAATATCTTCTATATTTTGAGTGTGTGGTCTAACTTTTAAGTCTGTGGATGAAATCCTAGTTATGGAGCTATGGTGTGACCACCCCAATGAAACCTCTTTGGCAGTACTTTCAGATGTTTCTTTTAATTTAGTATGTAGCTGTTACGTTTGAGACTGTGGACGAAATTCCTCGGCAGTCGTCATTCAAAAGAAGCCTTGTTAACAGTTTTTTCACATCGTAATGGTACTTTTTTTTGCGTGTACGTAGTGCTTAGTTTGCCGGCAAATTTTTAAGGTGTTACCATCCAAAAACCTATTGCTTGCTCGTCAAAGGTGTATTAAGAAGCTTTTTGGGTACAAAGAGTCTCGTCGTTTTGGGATTTCTTCTACTAACGTAGAAACAGGCGTGTTTGATCCATTTGTTGACGTGTCGAACTGAATAAGTGCAAGGCATATTTTATGCACAAAGTCAAAAGATATTTTTAACTGAGCAAATTCTTGCGCGCTGATTGGCTAAGAGCTGTGTTCGAACAGATTGCAGACCATGGAAATGACGTCATATGACGCAATTTGTTTTTCTCTTTCTCTCGCGCGCGATTTTCCAAGAAACTTCAACGGAAATGGACGTCAAAAACTGTCAATCTTATTGTAAAAACCAAATCGACAACAGTTTTCTACGGTTTGTACTCCTATCGCCAATAGAAATGATGTCAAAATGAAACCACTGGACTGCGGTTCGTGGTTCCACTTGAGTTTGGAACATTTTGACGTCATTTGTTAAAACCAGCTTGTAACATTGCGCAGAATGCAAGGACATGATATTATTGGCGTCCTTGTCCTAAGATAGTGGTATACTGTTAAGCCCTTGTTTATTTTCTTTTTCACTGCTCGTACAGGTGAAAGAGTGTTGTCATAGACTGGAATGGCTTGGAACCTAGCTTTTGATGTTCGCCCCTTTTTGTAATGTATCAAAGCGAGAGGACTAAAGAATCAGGACATAAAATCCTTTTGTTTACAGGATAGAGGACTCTATTCGCTGGATAAATCTGTTCTTATTATGTAAATGATATCCTGGATTTTCCTCGTAGTGGCAATCAAGACTTTCAAGTCCTTAACTGGAAACTCTCGTCATAAAATACACTTTTATAAAATGGACACCTCTTTATTACGAGCACGCTTTATAGTGAATAGGGACCTTACGATCCCACAACGACGACGTCCGACTTCCATGAAAAAGTCGTTGAGAAATAGAATTCGCTTCCTTAGTGGTCCAGGTACTTAAAAGAAGATAATTTAAGTTGGAGCTGAAGAGAGGGGTCTGCGCTTAAAGGCTGTCTTTTCACTGCTGGTGAAAAAAAACTCTCGGAATTTATTATGTTTTAATCTGAAAAAGCCTAAAATATCACAAATTGTGGTATAGTTCTGGTTAATTGGTAACAATACTTTGTGTTATTTGAAGGAAGATCATCGCAATTATACGCAACTTATGCAGTTTCGGAAAGGAAGCGTGAAAAAAAAAATCAGGCTTGTACGGCTTTCTTTTCGCAATTGCATAAGTTGCGTATAACTGCGATGATCTTCCTTCAAATAATTCTTCACTCCGCAGTTCACATATATGATTTTCATATATTCATAATTTCATCATCATCCTTTCACGGGTTTATAACGAACGAATTCAATCACCTGCTCCCAGTTGACTTGTTAGTTTAATTGGTAGAGCGCTGCACCGGTGTCGCAGAGGTCAAGGGTTCGAATCCCGTACAAGCCTGGATTTTTTTTCAGGCTTTCTTTTCGCAACTGCATAAGTTGCGTATAACTGCGATGATCTTCCTTCAAATAATTCTTCGCTCCGCAGATCACATGTATGATTTTCATATATTCATAATTTCAATACTTCGTGGTGTCTGTCATCATACTCGTGAATGAACAAATCAGACGACCGCGTAGTTTGTTAATTTAGGGAACTTAGTTTTTGAGCGGTGCACGTCTACCGGAAGTGGACTTTTTGCACCTTTGGGCAGCGGTTTTACCCCAAAGTTTCGGCAAACCTTCTTTATAAGAGAAAGAACACTTTGCAGTACAACTGTGTGTAGCGTTTAGGCTGGAAAAGGCCTCACTTCCGGTTGACGTTAGTCTGCTACACAGCCGTTTTTAGTGTCGTCACGCAACGTTCCTCCCCACTCCGTTCCTCCCCTGGGGAGGAGCGTTGCGTGACGACACTAAAAACGGCTGCGTAGCAGACTAGGTTGACGTACGTCGCTCAAAAACGTGTTTGCTTAAGTTCCGTTTTGGTCATAAAGGTAACCGTATTGATAAGTTAGGGATTGTATGAAGTTTGGTCTCTTAGTATCCAAGAGAACTGATTAAAAAAATGGTGCAACTCACCACTGACTTGTCGTTCCTGAAAGACTGATTAGCGAGATTAAAATTTTGTCCCCCTTTTTGTATTTACTTTCCTATGCATAGATATGTAAGATACATATATACCGCCTCCCTAGTACTAATGGAAGGGAGATAAAGATTGTCAGCAATCAAATTTACAGCATTTGGTGCCGAATTGGTGGTAGATCCATGCCTAATACAGCACCCAGGCACAAAGCCAAACTACCCGGTGGAAATACTTTCGAATGATTTGACATCGCATAAATGCTTTATGTCATCGCATTTTCTCCTTCTTCAAATATTGGTACTTAGCTAGGTCAGCATATTTTTCTGTCTTTTTTGTTTCAAGTTCAGTTCACTGAGGAAGTAGCTATCATGCACCGAACAAAATCGGGGGAGTCAGTCGCAGGTCGTGTGCGAGGCATCATTGTCGTCATCATAAGTCTTTTCTGCACCCCGCCGGGAATTCCGGGCATAGGGGGGAGTGGGGAAGAGTTAGGAGCCCATAAGCCACAGCGAGCAACTTCCATGCGCTCGTGTCACGTCGTTTTTCCACGGACCAGTTTATTTTTAGAACGGTTTTGGCGCGAATTTTGACTATCTGTTAAATTCCAGAAACCCGTCGTCAAAACCTACAGATCTTATGGTGATATTTGTTGCCATTTTCAGTTTTGATATCTTATACTTCGAATGCGATCATAGACTTGGTGGAGATTCTATTTTCGTGGGAAAAAGTGGCTTAAAATGTGTCTAAAAATAACCTGGTAATTAAAACTGCCGTGACATAGGCCTAGTATAGAAGATGCTCGCTCCGAGTTATAAACTCTTGGAAAAGTTTAGCTTCTTGCTCGCGTTTCAGAAACCAACATCGATCGTTTTACGGCAATGGGCAGTTAGTCCCTGGCGCCGTAAACCCTCAACTTACAGGAAGAGGAGTTGCTCTTTGTGTATAACGGAAAGAAAAGAGAGCACCAAAAACAGCGAGGTGGGTATACGCTTCCTTCTTCCTCCAGTTTTCATTTCGCGCAACTCTCATGCAACTATCTGAACGCCTTGAACAGACTACACTTTGTCTGGTCTCTATCCTCGTCCAATCGCGGCATGATGATCAGAGTCCACGCCGACAAAGCTCTAAGGATCACAATACAGAAACTAGAGGTCAGCTGATATGTGTGGAGATCACAGGCCAGTTGAATTCACAAGGAACGAATACGAGATTAGAGAGGACTGGGGTATTCTCATCAGGTAAAAACAATTCAGCGGTCAATATACTGAAACGTCGGAAGTACACGCAAATTCATACCACACCGTGGTACAGAGATGGTGGGGTTGATGGAACCCTTCCCTAAAGTTGTTGATATGTTGCAGTTTTATATTTCGAAACGATTTTGCATTCAGTGGAGAGCCTTTGATCTTCTCAACAAGGTGAGGTATATTTTATGGGTAGTGGCGTTGCTGCTAGAGGCCTGTGACGCCACCCGACGATGGTCGCCATCTTGGCCGCCATCTTAGATTTTACGAAGACTTAGAAATCAGGTATAAACCGCGAAAACCTGCGTTTTTGTAAGACAAAAAAGCAAGGCTTATTTTACAGTCGGGAATATATTATCCTTTTAAAGATAATATATTCCCGACTGTAAAATCAGCCTTGCTTTTTTGTCTTATTTTTTCACTTATCGCTGATTAGATCCTTTATTAGGATCCGGTCCTTCTTTTTTGTAAGCTGGTCCTTGTTTAAAAAATTGAATCTGCTTTTTTGTGTATTTTTTTTGTGTACAACGGTGATCAAGAAAGTGGTAGCTTCTTAGAGCCAGCAAACAGGATACTGGAAACAATTAGCACCCACCCTGGAGACTATTCCCAACGTGACATTGACACCAGGACAAAAGAAACACCATCAAGAAAAGGCTTGGAAGAAATCAACCAAGCAATTAAGTTATGAATGGAGCGCTACGAGGTAACACCAACGCAGAACACGTTTGGTTTTATGTGGTTAGCTAACTGCGTTCTTTACTCGGTGGTTTGCGCGTTGTTGTTGATGAAAGAATGGAAAAAAACAAGGGCCAATAAAGACAGACAAACCGCAGGACAGAAAGGAAAAGCTTAAAAGAATTTACGACCAGGAGGCGGGCAAGAAAACAACTGTCATTCGCGAAAGCGGAAATCGAAAGGATGAAAGAAAATAGAAAGATCACGAAAAAAGGAAGGAAAAATAGGTCTCAGCTCCAAAAAGAATGCGAGACCATCTCTGTGGCAGGTTTAATTAGCTACATGGAGAAAAAAAGTCAGAGCTCCAAAAGTTAAAACGTGGGTTTGACAGGAAAAAGAAAGTAGGTTTATACGCAAATTGTGTGCAAGCTGGAATACTAGAGTAGTAGCTACAACAAGGCAAGGGCGAGAGACTTCTAGAAAAATAAGGTTCATGAAGGGACTTCCCCAGGGGAACGCTTTGTGTCCTAGATTGTTTACACTGTGCCTGAACCCAGTAGCGTGGCGCCTGCGGGCAACGGAGGGATACAGGTTATCCAAGCCTATAGGAGTCAAAGTCACAGATCTCCTGTATATCGACGACCTGAAGGTTTCTGCTGCCTCCAAGAGCAAGCTGAACCGAGTGCTGAAGGAGACTATAGAAGCCATGCAGGATATCGGCCTCCACTGGAATCAGAAAAAGTGCTCAGTGCTGCACGTGAAGAGAGGATCCCGAGTACTAGACGAATCTGGTATGAGGATGGACGAGACAACTATCATCATGGCTCTTGGGGAAGGAAAACACTACAAATTCCTGGGGGTGCTAGAGAACGTTCGACAGGATGAACGGCTGGCCCCAGTGTGTGCGGCTAAAGAGTATCAAGGCAGGATATCTATTATATGGTCCAGCCCCTTGTCTCATTGTAACCGTGTACAGGCAACTAATCAGTATGCACTCCCGATCCTGCGGTACTTAATGTGGACACAGCATTGACCTCTATCAGAGTTAAGAGATGTGGAAAGAGCAGCTCGGAAGATCATAGTTGAGAACGGTAACAAGCACCCGGCTAGCCTAACTTCTTTGTTATATCTTCCGAGGGAGAAAGGGGGTAGAGGCCTGCGAGCAGTCGAACACGAGTACAAGATCACTAAAATCAAATCACTACTGAAATTGTATCAGAATTCGGACGAGACTGTGGAAGCAGTTAGAGAATTTGAAGAACACGCCATGGCATAATGCCACCAGTCGCTTGTAAAGGAAGCAGCTAAGTACGCTGAAGAACACAACATCACACTTCAGCTTGATCTCCTAAATCCC
Source organism: Porites divaricata (assembly GCA_038088405.1). Taxonomy (NCBI): domain Eukaryota; kingdom Metazoa; phylum Cnidaria; class Anthozoa; order Scleractinia; family Poritidae; genus Porites; species Porites divaricata. Next base: position 42,722,326 of record JBBMOI010000001.1, read on the forward strand.
GTGTGTGATACAACAGAAGGAAAGGTGGTGACTGCAGCAAGAGCCGGGAATCTGTTGAAGTAATCTCAAGAGAAGCAGTTCTTGGAGATTGCTAAAGACAAAAAGTGGCTAGGAAAGTTATTCCGTATCAGATGGGAAGATGAGAGCCTAAGCATAACCAGCTGCTTTGCATGGTTAAAAGGTTGAGCTACATGCCCTACATATACCATCGCGGTCATGTATGAACTGTATGAGCAGTTGTTACCTACGAAGCTGTACACAAAGGAGAAGACGCAAACCTCCACCGACGGCGAAGTTCTGTGCGGGTTATATGGAAAGGTAGCTGAGAGCGTTGCAAATGTATTGGCTGGATGTTGCTCCCTGGCGAGCGCATGGGTTAATAGAAGTGGTTCCTCCATGGTACTCACCGGTGATGCCAAAATCAACCTACCAGAACACCACGAGTCAGGCGTTTTGGGATATTTCCATCTATGCAGAGCACAACGAAGTTAGAGCAAATCGGATCAACGCGCGACTTGTCAGCCACAAGAGGAGAGAAGTCTGCACAATTGAAATGATCTGCCCATGGATTGAGAGTAGAGTCAAGAAAGATCAGGAAAAGACACTCAAGTATGGGCCCATGATGTGGGAGCTGAAGCAGAGATACAATGGTTACAGGGTTGAACAGTACAACGAAATAATTGACGTACTGGGTGGTTACTCTAAACACCTTAGCCAGAGAAGTCGGTGAGGAAGCTACTAGGAGAGAGAGCACGGAGCGTACTTGAGCGGATGCAGAAGTCGGTCATCTCAAACACTTTGAACATTGCCAGAACATTTAAGTTAAATAGTAGGGCGCTAAGGACTCCATTTTTAGGTTTTTTTTTCTCTAGAAATCCAGAAACACTTAGATTTTTTAGAGTATTAGAGTTTGATATTATTTTAAATAGGCTTTTAGTAGAGATAACCACATTATGATGGCCTTGTTTAGGAATATAAGAGATAATGAGAGTATAAAAACTGAATAATGTTCTAAATAGGCTTCAAGTAGAGATAATTATATCATCATGTCTTTGCGTACGTTTTACAAAGTATGAGAATTGAATAACATTCTAAATTGGCTTTTTAAGTAGAGAGATTCATAGCATTATGTATATTAGGATCATATTAGGTTTCGTACCGACCCTTTTTTTAACTCCTAAGTAAAGCTTCTCAAGTGGTGTAGGTTACGTTATGCGCCCTATACTACTCATAATGTGGACAGCATTCCAAAGTTTTATACTGCGAGATAATAATGATAACAAGAACGCTCTAAGTAGCGGCAAGTCTCGCTTGTTTGTAGATACGATAAGAAGTGAGGAGGCGAATACAGCGCGAGCGTTCGTCATTCGGAGGGGGGGGGGGGGGGGGGCTCCGCATATAAAAGGGCTGGGGATGCTCGTCGTCTTGCTTAGGGGTGTAAATTTCGGATTTTGGTCTCACTTTCGGTGTTCTGGGCAAAACGCTATTATATTTAGCTGTGAAGATCTCGTTTAGGGTTGCACGTGCAAAAATATAAAAATATGTGTATTGTCTGTGTTTTCAGTAACATAGTCTCTTTTAGGGGTCAAAAAAGCTTGGGCTACGCCCGGATCGGTCTCTTGTAGGGGTTTAATTCAAAATTTCCGACGAGCATTCTCTTGCCTTTCATATGCAGAGTCCCCCTCCCCCGGGGTTCGTCATAATTTCTTAGAGTCACGGACAGCAAGTGAAAAAGTTGAATTATGCTTTCGACCTACTGCACAGGGTCAAGAGGACTTGCGTGTGAATAAATGAATTACTTATTTTAAGTCTCACCTCGAAAAATGTTTATAGCTGTCGCTTAGCACGATTAATTAGCCCAATGGGATCTTTATGAATCTACCGTAAAGGATTTCTTTGCTTTGTAACTGATCCAGATCGACTTTGTCGTTCGGTATTTTGAAAATCAATAACCGCAAGCTATATCCTCGTTGGTACACAGCAGGTCGTCCGAAGGGTGACGGAAGACCGTCGCCCAAAGATCGCCCGAAGCGCGAAGTGGCGAGTAAAAAAAAGGGTAAGGGAGGATACTTGTACCACGTGACTTAGTTCGTTGTGAACCGCATTTCTCGTTGACGGAAGTGAATGAGACCGGAAACGCAAAAGCAACGGACCGCTGCTAATTCGAGAATCAAAACATCAGCTGCGGAGGGAGTTTTAAAGATCTTAGAGATCTATGCGAAGGTAACAGAGTTTTAAGTGAAGTTAAGATCTTCCAAGACTGGAGATTTGTTGTGCACATGTCAACAGTCTTCGATGTCTTAAGGAGGTTTCGCTTGTATAAAGGCTTCCCAGTACTGTGTCTCAAAACGCACAGGCAAAGACGCAAGAGGTAAGATTGTTGGGACCACCGAAGAATGGCTCAGTCGTGATGATATCACAGTTGCCTTGTACCTCCGCTCTACTCAGTATTACGTTTTATTGCAACAGTACACACGACCTGTAAATCACTACCCATAATAATTTAAGATTCTCCAGACAAAACTAATGAGTTGGGTCTAACGTGATACAGCATTGCACCAAAACATTACATTTATGGACTAAAGAAAATCGCTTAGTTATTCAGATCTAGAAGGTACTTTGGAGAAAATTGGAACCCTTATTTAGGCGTAACAAAGCCTCACGATCACGCTTCAAAAGAGTGTGACACACAGTCGTTTTTAGTGTCGTCACGCAACGCTCCTCCCTGCAAATAACCACACTAAATCGATATGTGTGTCATGATCTCTCAGTGTGAAACATGCAGGCAAAATCACATTTACTCAGTGAAAATGTAGAACGTTCCAGAGCATAATCTACTCAGCAGACGAAAAAAACTTTATTGAAACGAGCAGCATTTTGGCATGAGGTAAAAGTCGTGTAGGTTTACCATCTCCTTTTCTTGCTTTGATCTTGAACACATTTACTTTACTAAGTCATTTCCGTCATCACCTGTTGAGGTGGACAGCGAACGGAAGTGCTGTCTCGAAGGCGTAAATTTCGGTCGTCGAAAATGAATTTGAACTCTTTTTTATGCCGTTTTCCTACAGTATTTCGCAAATACATAAGAATTCTAGATCAGGTTAGTCAAATCAGGCGATTTCATTGTGTTTCATTTGAGTTTCAAAGATTCGAAGATCGGCCCCAAATCTGTTTCCTCCCTTTCCGTATTTTATACTGTAAGCCAATCTTGCGTGCTCTCAGTGTCTTGGTTAGCGGTTTATAGGATGTGTAACGAAACTGTAACGCGATTAAAATAACCCATTTTTTCAGAGGTTTTCGACGGGTTTTGATTTTCTAATAAACACATCTCCTCTGGACCCTGTGTATGGTGCGTCATTTGAATCATTGTCTAAAATAAAGTGTACGCTCATTATTGTACCGAATTTGTGGGGCACAAAATAACTCACTTAAATCGTAAATCCTTCTTTTATTTAAATCACCGTCTGCTCGTATATTTCCTCTCCGTTGAATGGGAGAGGTAAATTAACGACGATTTGCTTGTTGTTTTTTTACCTCATCATCGAACTTCTGCCCATGAACATTCTTCCTTGTTTCAACATCTGATGTATTCACTTCTTTCAAAGTTATCAGTGCTTTCAAACTGCAAAATTCGTGGAACGACCCATTCCGAAAACGCTCGACATCTTTTAGTGTGGGTCTATCACGAATGGTGTGTGGATTTGTAAGCGAGATCACCGTATAATCCATTAATCTTTGCAATTTTTTTGTCTCAAAGCATAACATTCGGACAATGGGAGTTTTCATCCCCAGATGCTGCGCTACTATGACCCGGAACACGTGTTTACAAAACCATTCTTTCTGTCACGTTTAGCTGTATTTACTTTTTCGCACGTGAAGGTCAGAACAAAATTACCATAAGATCAGAGAGAGCACGTGTTTACAGTTTTACTTTTTGTTATGTCTGTTTTGCACTTACGATTTTATCGGCTTACTATGTCATATAAGCATGAAACGTAACCTGTTTTAACGAAAAAGATAAACTCTGATTTCTTACATGGAAGAAAAGCATGATAAACATTGCGCGTTATTCCAGTCATCCCCCAAAATAAACCACATGCTCATCACGAGACTCATTTCCATACAATGAAAGTCGTCACTATATCGATTCTTATCCCCAGTTTCCACGGTCTTCGCTAGGAACGCGGGGCCTACAAACTAGGTCCGACAAAAAAACGACTGCATTTTAAGAGTCTCGCTCTGCTTACGCAAGCTCGACTAATAATAGCGGAACTCCACGCGAGCGCGAAGCACGTCTATCCATCCGAGAAAATTTGGTTATGATGTCAGCGTACGATCTCCCGTCCGTACAGACACTGGGGGAAGGGGAAGGAAATCAGAAGTCAGCCCGTCGCGGGAGGAGTATGTTTTAGCGTGGGTGAAATTTTGCATTGCAAGCATCTCGTTTGTTTCGGCGGTAAATCAGATGGCCGCCCGGAATGTTAGAGAAAAAAAAAAAGAGTCTTTCTTTCCACTAAATTTTAATGTCTTTATTAACTTAGGTAACAAGGAGAGAGCTAGAGCGAGAAATAAATAACAACGTAGACCAATCCCTTTGGAAGAAAAGCATGAAAATTATATAGCGGTGGTTAGAAAATGAGAAATACTAGAGGTTACCAAAGTGAAAATGAGCGGCAGTAAAAAAAACAGAGTGAACACGAACACAAACATTTCCTCAATAAAACGCGTAAATAGGAAGTTAAAAGAAGTTTCACGTTTTAGTCGTACAAAACAAGGGGATAAAAGAAGTACAAAACAGTGTGCTGCACGTGCAAAGTTGTTGTTCTTTTTCTGCTAATTGGAAAAAAGAGTGTACTGCAGCGTTGTTTTTTTGCTAATTAGATCTATTGTTGTTGTTACGTTTTTTACCGTTCGCGTTGTTTTCACCTTGTCTTTCGTATTAGGGGGTTGTTTACATGAGAAAACTCGCACCGGCGCGAGTTTCATACCGACATGACTTTTTGATTTCGTATCGCGTGTACATGATGACTGGGTTATTTTACATCTCGTTATTTGAAGGTACACTTCATGTTGATAAAATGCACGTGTGATTCAAAATCGCGAGCATTACGCATGCGTTACCCGTTCCAGTCTGCCGGCAGACCGATTTCACACCGAAACGGGTGGTCGTTTCGTGTTTTCATGATACCGTTGCGAGATTTCGTTCCGGAGTGAAAGTCTCGCCCCGGTTCAAGAACCGGGGTGAACTCACGCCGGCGTGACTCGCGCCAGCATGAAATTTGTGGTAGTACCATGTAAACAAATATAGAGCCATGAGAGGGAACCGGAGTGAACTCGCTCCGGGGCGAAAGTCGCCCCGGTGTCATGTAAACACCCCCTTACTTAATTTTATATTTTCTTTGAGGAAACTATTAATATTAAAGAGAGCTTCGCCTTTAGCCCTGGCTTAACCTACATATTAGTAATAGTAAGGAGGGCCTTTGCCAAGGCCGGTTTTCCGCGTGGCCTCAATAAGACAAGTGCACGATGACGCCATTTTACTACAACTACCAGAATTCTTCAGTCTGTCTTTTCTCGTGGACTGCATGGCTGGGGCCATTAATTTTTAAACTTCCCTGGGAATGAGAAATTTAAATAAGAAAGCAAAAACAACATGAATTCTAGAGGAAGTTAGTCAAATGATGTCATCGTGAAAATGGTAGCAGTTTACAATGCTCTTCACGATTCATCAACCAGTCAAAACGAGAAAGCAAGTTAATAGAGTTGTACCCCTGCCCGCAGATATTTCTTTAGCATTGTTTTTGGTACGCACGAAGTCGTTAGCGTCACTGACATTGGCTGAAGTTGCAATGCAAGCCAAAATATGCGATGGGATTTTTTTAGGACGAACGGGGAAATTTCGAGGACGCGCGAGTGCACTTCGTGTTCCCCTCGCGCGCCCTAAGGCAGAAATCATGGCTACCTACGCGAATGCGCCAGCGACGCGAACGATCGACGCCACACATGCTGAAAAGAAACGGGAAAGAAACCTCCACCAGCAGGACACCAGCGTTGTAATTTTTACTATCTCTTTCAGGAATAGGAGTTGATTTATTTTGTGACATACCAACTCACCCAAACCCTCGTCGCTTTATGTAACAAACAGTTACCGTAGGACATTCAACCGGTTTGGGGGCGCTATTTAAGCATACGTTTTCTTGTGATTGGCTCTGTCAGATGACCTCATTTCTGCAACAAGGATGGCGACTGAACGGTAGAATTTTCCTGGATCTGTCAAGTGCTCCAAAAGATCCGATAGCAGTACTGCAACGATCAATTCGGCTTGGTTTTTTGAATTTTTTAAGCAGGGACCAGCTTACAAAAAAGAAGGACCGGATCCTAATAAAGGATCTAATCAGCGATAAGTGAAAATATAAGACAAAAAAGCAAGGCTGATTTTAAAGTCGGGAATATATTATCTTTTAACCAATATTTCCGAATTCACGGCCTTCCTTCTTCAGGGTCTTACAAATAATGAGACGTTACAATTTGAAAATAAGAAATAGCGTGCAATATGATACTATCATGATAGCAAGTGAACGTTGAAAACAAAAACCGTTGAAGTAGTGATTGAAAGAAATTTGAACTAGAAAAATAGAAAAATAAGTGATAACAAAGAGAAGAAATAAATATTGTATTACATTTCATCTTTCTTATTAATACCTAAAGGTTCAAGAGTTTTACCTCTCTCGATGAGGTATGCCTCTCTAGCTTTTCGTACACTGTCTCTATTAGATTTGGTAAGCTCTAGTGGGATGAGAGTGATGTCGTTAGCAGAGTGATCATTGGTAAGAAAGTGTTCTGACACTGTGGTGGGTTTAGAGATATTAGATGGGTTATCAACTGGTCTGTGGTGTTCGTTGAAGCGGTCTTTAAGTCGTCGTTTGGTTTCACCTATGTATTGTTTGGAGCACTGGTTGCATTGTATCATGTAAATGACGTTTTTAGAGTTACAGTCAATGTGACTAGTGATAGGTCTGGTTTCGCCTGCAGCGTGGAATGTGTATGAAGTTTGTCCGTCAGATATGTATTTGCAAGTGAGACTGTTTTTTCCGCAAGGGTATGAGCCACGGGGTTGGTTGTGTTGTGCAAGGTTGCGAAGTTGAGCCCTCACTAGAAAACCACTGAGGTTACTGCTGCGTCTATAAGCTACAGTGGGTGCAGCTTTAAAGACGTTGTAGCAACGGGGGGATGAAATAAGGATGTGAAAGTGTTTGCGAATAATGGATGAGATGGAACGAAGGGCTGGGTTGTAGGTGATAACAAAGGGAACACGTTTTGGTTTGTCCAGTGCGGAAGTGTCAGGGGGCGTGAGTGCTTCTGTCCGTGTGATATTGTTAACTCGTTGTATTTCCCGTTGAAGGAAATATCAGTTAAAACCACGTTTGTGAAGATAGTCAATAAGTTCACTGGTGCGTAGTGTGAATGTCTCGTTGGTGGAACAAATGCGGCGCAGTCTAAGAGCTAGACTGAAAGGAATAGCACGTTTGGTGTGTATGGGATGACATGAAGAATGTAGTAAGTATTGGTGTTTGTCCGTAGGTTTGGTGTAAAGGTCAGTGACGATTTTGCCATTGCGAAGTGAGACGTTGACGTCGAGAAAGGGTATGGATGTGAAGGAATGGTCGCATGTGAATTTTATGGTGGGGTGAATGTCATTGAGAAAGGAAACCGCTTCAACGAACACCGCAGACCAGTTGATAACCCATCTAATATCTCTAAACCCACCACAGTGTCAGAACACTTTCTTACCAATGATCACTCTGCTAACGACATCACTCTCATCCCACTAGAGCTTACCAAATCTAATAGAGACAGTGTACGAAAAGCTAGAGAGGCATACCTCATCGAGAGAGGTAAAACTCTTGAACCTTTAGGTATTAATAAGAAAGATAAAGTGTAATACAATATTTATTTCTTCTCTTTGTTATCACTTATTTTTCTATTTTTCTATTTCAACTTCTTTCAATCACTACTTCAACGGTTTTTGTTTTCAACGTTCACTTGCTATCATGATAGTATCATATTGCACGCTATTTCTTATTTTCAAATTGTAACGTCTCATTATTTATAAGACCCTGAAGAAGGAAGGCCGTGCCTTCCGAAATATTGGTTAAAAGATAATATATTCCCGACTGTAAAATCAGCCTTGCTTTTTTTGTCTTGGTTTTTTGAGTAAGAGGCCAGTCGAGTTAACGACTAGCCTAAGAAAACAGACGAAATTTCGCGACGCCAATAATAGTTTCCCCGCTAAAAGACGTTTGAAGAAACGAGCGCAGAAATTCCATACTGATGACGCGTCACTGCCAATCTGATCTGGGTGGTGACGCGTCATCAGTAAGGAATTTCTGCACTCGTTTCTCAGACGTCATTTAGCGGGGAAACCATTGGTAGCGTCGGGAAATGTCGTCTGTTTCTCAGGCTAGTTCAAGGGCACCCAACGTCAATTTTCGGAAAATATCTGTTCGGAAAGACGATTTGACATTAGAATTTTCGGAACATTTCTTGTAAAATTTGTTGCTTGGCTGCCTCTCCTAAGATTTTCGAACATCCAAAAAAATGGTATAATTGCCCGTTTTTAACCGATTTTTACTTTAAAAAGGTTACCTACAATTTTCGGGAGCCTTTTTTTTGGCTGAAATTTTCGAAAAGGTAAGTTTTGATCCCTATAATTTTCGGATCACTAGACTTTCAGCTAGGAAATTCGAACAAATAAAAAATTTGTAGGGGATAAAATAAACCTATAACTACCGTTTAAATACTACTGCTAGTAAGCCAATCAAATTGCACAAATTTCTCATGTAGTAGGAAAAATAAAGTAATTGCTGGTTTTCAGTGTCACGCCATTCAAAATAGATCAAAATCAAAATCAAAACCGTCCAATAGATAAAGTCCAGAATCTGGGAAATGAAAGGAGGTACATATACAAAGACCCTCGCCAAGATTCAGGTCAGAGGAATATTTCGTATACGAGATATCCAAAGAAATGTTTTACCCAAATTTATAGAGATTTGTATGGAGACGCCATGCTGGTGCTCACCTGGATGAGCTCCAACATGGCGGACGGAAACCAACAGAAACATCTGTTACCGAGTTTTGCTACAAAAGCGTGAATTTATTCCTCGAGAAACTCATAAACATCAAAGTAATACTTTTTCTAATACATGAACTGTTTAAATAGAAAAATTTCCTGAAATAAGTCATTTTTTTAACCTACATGACAGCTCTCTTGGCTGTAATGTAAATATCGCGTCACGCAAAAACTTAGAAATTCAAGCGTCCTCTATCACAAAACCAAGAACCCTTTTGAAGCGAAAATTTGTATGAAAATTAGTTTTCAGCTGCTCTAATGCATCGTGAAAGTAAAATCTCGGTAGGATCGATAGTTTTTTAGTTTGAATTTTAGTGACGTCATGTGAAAACCAACAATACAGGCGTTGGCGATTAGAAATTACGAGTCTGATTTCTCTGAAGTCCAATAATGACATATAGTAATTTAATAAGCTTTAATCGTTTCAATAACAAAGTGCGAGAATGTTAAGATTGCAATATTTGTTTGATCGTTTAAGGGACGGACCATTAGAAACCTTATGGGGGGGGGGCGGGCGAAGTACAAAAAAAAAATTCGCGCAAGGGAAAATTTAATTTAAAAAAATTCTTGCACGCCAATTAACCCTAAGAAATATTCATGTAAGGGCCTGAAAAAAATTCATACAAGGAATTTGATAACGAAAAAAAATTCCTGCGGCTCGAAAATTCCCCTCCCCCCATAACTTTTCTAACGGTTCGTTCCTAAGTAAAACTTTGCAAATTAATGGTAAAAGGAGGAGAGATTGGGGCGGAGAGGGGAAAAAGCACTCTTGTTTTTTCTTCGCTCGGGCTTCCGCCCTCGTTCTTCGCAGCTTCGCGCCGCTCTCGAAATATGATCTACTGGATTCAAAAAGAAAAATAAGAGACTGCTTGCATTCTGAGAGCGGAATTAAAAGTGCCTTTCAATAATAAATTTCTTTGCCGTCAAACAACAACATCATCTATATTTCTATATCGTTTTCAACATCCCTTTTGCTGTAAAACGAGATTAAGAGGTCATTACGAGACCTCATTTCAAAGGAATAACAATAATTTGTAGACTGGTA